>WAAD01006568.1:163862-187096 GCA_013389945.1 Fregata magnificens
CTGACAATTGAGTAAATGCTTAATGTTATGTTTATGCTGTGAACAACTTTAAGAATTTCCTAAGTTTTACTAGAAAGCAAGTTTCCTTTCCTTCCAAACCGGCAATTCAGTAACTGTGCAGGTTATAAGAATTTGTAGATAATTGAGGAGGTTGCTCCACATCCATGGTAACATTTTCTTTGTACTTCAGCAGTTCTCCTGACTCTGATATTGTTTAGGGTCTTTGAGAGTGAGGATTAAATGAAAATGCAGCAAACATGCTTTTCTTCTAAGGGAATCTTGGGGGAGAGGAGGTGAAACTGCAGTTTGGATCCATGGAGCTCTTGGAAGAAAAATGCACTGACTTGAGTAAGAGAATGACGTGTTGAGAACACTTTGAGCTAGGACTGCTAGTTCAAATATTCATGTCTATTCAAATGTATGAATGCCTTAGAATTAGGAACTGGGGGAAACTTAAAAGGAAAACTTACCCTTCAGCTCTTTTTTAATTTCCAATTTACTTGAAGTACTCTTCAGAAGTGTTGGTTATGTCAGTGGAATAAATTATAAACCTGTGAGGAATTCCTGTTCTTACCAGTTACCTGTCAGAACAGGTGTCCTTTCCTTTGGGCAATACTGTGGTGATTAGTGCTTCAGAAGGATACATTTTTTTGTGCAAGTGATTCCCCCCCCAAATGAAGCTTAATTAAGACTCCTGTAAACAAGTGAAACCAAGTAAGAAAGACTTCTCTATCATTTGGCCTTTATAAAACTTCTGTCTAGAATAAGAAGTCGGGTCCTTCGTTGCAGAGTAGAGCGTGATAGCGGATTTTGCAGTAGCAGAAGAGGAAGCAGCTAATTCAGTTTAGTCCATGCAAATCTCATTCTCACCCTGTTCTCGGTTGCTCACAGATTTCTGAAGTACCTTTTTTTGACTAATCCATGTATCATGGAATATTTAAGGAAAAAGTGATGGCAATCTGCCATGGAATTAGTTGCTAATTAATCAAAATTTGAATGAATTTTTTGTTCAAAGTAACTAAATGTTGAACTTCTTTTGAAAGCATAGGCTGTGTATACACAGTGATTTTTGTGTGTGTGGATATATGTGTTTCTCATATAACAGACCCAACTCATTGCACTTGACTTGAGTCTTTACAGTGACTTAAATGGGGGCTGAGACCTGGCTGCTCAACCGTGGAGTTGGCTGAGCTATGCCAGAGGAATGGCTGAGTCCTTGAAGCCTACTGGGGATGTCTGGGCACACACAAATGTTCTTGGCTCAGTCTGTGCAACTCTTGTAGGATACAGAACTGGGGAAGAACAGGAGAGGAGTAAAGCTCAATTCTGTAAATTGTGTTATTCTACACACAGTAGGTAAAATTCATCATAAGAAGTTATAAGCTCCTTGCATATGAAATCCTTTTCATTTCATATAATTACTTTTCATCTGTTAGGTAGGTGAAATTCACTATAGAGGAACAGTGCCCATTGCACATCCTTTTTTAAAGCTGAAGGACTGTGACTAGGATATCAATAGAAGTGGTAGAACAAATTGGTTAAAATTAGTAAGAAATTACTAATTTTTTTTAACTTTTTTTTTAATTAATTACTAATAAAATTCAACCAGGACCTCTAAAAGAGCTGAGTATGAATTTACCAAACTACTTGCTGTGATGCCTGCCCTCCCACATAGTATCAGAGAAATGGAAGATAACAAGTGTCACCAATTGTAAAAGAGGGCTTAAAAGGGATTGTGGGACCAAGAAAGTCTGAATGCTGGATAGATTGTGTTAAGTTATGCTAAGGAATAGAATTAGTAGACTTATGTAGATGATGATTATGAAAAATCCTAGATATTCTAGGAATAGAACAAGTCTTTGTAGGCAGGACTGATTTGAAATAAGTCATTTCTAGTTGAATTTTCTACACAAAGTCCCCAGTGAGTAGTAAAGAAGCTAATCTGCTGGGACTTCCTTTTCTTTCTGGTCCTCTGTTTCTCCACGTGCATCCATGATTGTTGCAGTTGAGGACAGAATGTGTTTATCTTGTTGGACTCTTCTATTTGCCTTCTAATGGATGTTTTAAATGCAAGTTAATGAGATCACGGGGACAAATAAAATCCTGCCCAGGTATATTGTTAATACTACTCAGTACTGACATCTTTCAAGATGCCTTTTTTAATGCAAGTGAAGTAGAAGTATTGTAAAAACAAATCAAAACACCCTCCTTTGACTAAATCACCAGCAATACTCCTTAAACCACTCAAATCATCCAACGTAGGCTCTTACAGAGCGATGTGAAATTACTCAGAGTTGGAGCCTTGGGTGGTGTGTTGACATTATAGGAGACTTGGTATTATTTTAATATCTCATTTTTGAAGTTAAATTAAGACAGGAATGTGTTTCATTGCAGATACTGAAATCTGAAATACTTCTTTCCTGACGGCTTGGAACAAATAGAGTTGAAGCAGGCCAAAACATTAATGCCCAGTAATCGACTACATATGTCTGTAAACATGTTCTGTTAGGTTGCTATGAAACTTTTTATTC
This sequence comes from Fregata magnificens, assembly GCA_013389945.1. Taxonomy (NCBI): domain Eukaryota; kingdom Metazoa; phylum Chordata; class Aves; order Suliformes; family Fregatidae; genus Fregata; species Fregata magnificens. Next base: position 166,394 of record WAAD01006568.1, read on the forward strand.
TTGGAGGATGAGAAGATGACTGTAAGACTGCCTTAAAGCTGTTGCCCCTGCTGCCCCTTAGACAGAGGGTCCGTGGTAATTTGAACGTTTGTGGGGTACTTAACTCTTCATTCTGAAAATCACAAAGATCAATCTTTTTTTATTTAAGTAAAAATAGATCAGGGGAGGTTGAAGTAATAATTTAAAAATTGCTTTTAATCAAATACTGCTTTTTCCTTAATGTTTTTAATCTTTTCAGATTTATCTTATTAGGCAACACTTCTAGTGTATGTATTCACTTGCTTAACATGCATCTAATCTTCTTCCTGAGTTATTGGGATGGAGAGATGAGAAGAATCACCCTTTTTTCACATAGCCCTGTTTGCCATATTGCTTCCCTCACTACTTGGAAAAGGACACCAACCTGTTCAGATGGCTGAAACTAGGGATGTTTATAAAGCCAGACAGGTTAATTGAAATGGACACCAGCATAACATCTTTCTTCAGAGGCTGACGCACCTGGTTTCAGATAATGTAGAGGTACTACTTTCACCTGGAGTGACAAGTCAGCTCGTGGAGTTTGTGTTAGCTTGTTTTGAGCAGGGTGGCTGACGCAAGTAATAGGAGAAGAGTACATTTTAGGAAATGTTTCTTCATTGGTACGGAAATGAAATATGGAAAGACAAAGTATCTCTGGGTTATTTGTCTGCTTGAGTCAGATTTCAGCTGAGTGAATGGTTTGCAAAGGGTGATGTGAATGGCTGTTTATCAAAATGGACTTCCTTTTCACATTTTGAAAAAAATGTGAAAAACAAAAAATGTGAAATAAAATAGATAAAAATACACAGGCTTAATGCCTTTAAATTTTCAGTGTTTAAATAATTTATATTTTTTTTAGTAATGATTTTCATATTGTATAAATAAAGATAGGAGGGTTAAAGCCATGCCATACAATTTTTAATGTTTGGGGAAATGAATAAATTTGTTTTATCCTAATGATGTGTGTATCTTTTTGTCTTAAAAGGCTAGATTTTATTAAAAAAACCTGAAACAACCCAACCCTTCTATGAATCTAATCTAATCTAATGAATCTAATCATCTAATGAATAGTAAAGTGCTTTAGGTTTTGCTTTTAAGAAGGGATCAGTATTATTGTTGTACATGTAAAATCAAAACCATTCCTGAGTAATGAATCTCACTCAATGACAATTACCTGGCTCTTTCGTCACTGTTTCAAGCCATAATACTTCAGGATTATGCCTTTAATTCTCAAAGTCCAAATTAGGTGCTTTGAGCTGATCATGCTGTACTGTCATGTTGTATTTCACATTTGCTTTTATTGATTCTCACTTCATTTATTTCATCACACTCCACTGATAGCAGCATGCTGCCTCTAATTTAATATCTCGATAGTATTTCAGCAGTTTTGTTAGGATGTCTTTTATATTCTGCATCATAGAGGGGCAAGCTAGTGTGGTGGATCTAACATGCTTTTAAATTCATTCACCTATCACAAATTGATATTAAACAATTAATTTTCAAGTTTTCATAAGTTGAAAGCTCATTTTACAGGATTATTCAAATACATTTCAATTTTTGTGTGATGATATAAAATTATTTATAGAACTAATGTATTAGGCAATTTCAGTGTACTCTGAAAAATCTGTTAATAAAGAGTAAGGCTAGGTAAGCTTAGTATGATCTGACTTCTGGGCACTTCTCAAGGATCTGGTTTTCTTTATTCCGCTCAGACATTAGTCTGTTTATGTAGGCTATGTGGTAGAGTTTTAAACCAGATTTAACTGCATTTCAGTAAATCAGTATGTGTTAAAATAGAATAGAAATTTACATGAAGAAAAGAAGGCCAAAAGAATATTTTGATTTCAATATAATAATACTATGTTTTTAAANACAGCTCTTGTGATTGCATCTGAAACAGGGGCTTCCGCACCGTCAGAGATGGTGGTAAGGCCTGGGGCAACTACACATTTGCATAGGTGGTTTATGTTCCCCTTTCCTTGACCATGATGCCTGTCAGCAGAGGGAGCGCACGAGAGGATGCTGTATAGCTTGGGAACTGAGATTACAGCCATCCTTCGGGAATGAGAACAATTTACATAGTATACACTCTCCTTAGGTTCAAAAATAATCTTGCGTTCTCCTTGTTATAGAAGTTCTTTCATCTTTCCATGGCATTATTTTTCTTCTCCATCCTATGGATTAGTTTACTGATCTATTTACTCTGTAGAAATGGGACTAAATAGCCCTGAAAGCAAAGTTTCTTATTCTGCATGGGAGAAGCATGGTACTGATGTGACTGAACTCTTCCCCTTTTGTCAGCTCTTAAGGGAACAGATGATGCCTGTGTGAAGCTTTTTGAACTGATTTTTGTTAATTCTTGGCAGTAAAGCCAAGACACAATTGAGGTCTGTCAGAAGTGAGTATAACTTAATTATGAGGACAAAAAAAGCAAGTAACATCATCTATAAATATCTTCCCCAGTTCTGGGTTTCCCAGAGTGTTCTGTCTTTCTGTTACTTGGAATGAAAATCTTTCAGGGCTGGTGCTGTTTTTATGTAGTGACATTGCCAGACACATTGGTAGTACTAGTAAAGAAAGAACAGAAGTATGTAGACTAGTAGCATTACTGCAGCACGCTAGTAAAATAAATGCCCAGCAAGAATAAATGGCAGCACTATGAAGTTACTGTCACTCTCACTTCCTATGCCATTTTTAGTCTGAACAACTTTTGAGCACAGTACCTGCAGAGATTATTTTTCTTCCAGGAGATATAAAACAAAGTACAGATGACCCACATNTACTTTGAATTTCACTTTTTTTTTTTTTTTACACCCCCCAGTCGTCTTCTGTAGTCTTATTCTTCTGGTGTTTTCTTTTCTGGTTACATCCTATATCAAATTATCATGTAGGCAAATGAAGTGAAATATATTGTTCTGCCAACAGACTTTTAAGTAGGAAAGTGTAATATGTCTTGGTAATGTTAATGCCTCTTCAGTTTATTAAAATATGAGCTGTTTTAAATTAAAAATTTAAATGCATCAGTGAAAGAGGAGGGAAANTCTCCTTGTTATAGAAGTTCTTTCATCTTTCCATGGCATTATTTTTCTTCTCCATCCTATGGATTAGTTTACTGATCTATTTACTCTGTAGAAATGGGACTAAATAGCCCTGAAAGCAAAGTTTCTTATTCTGCATGGGAGAAGCATGGTACTGATGTGACTGAACTCTTCCCCTTTTGTCAGCTCTTAAGGGAACAGATGATGCCTGTGTGAAGCTTTTTGAACTGATTTTTGTTAATTCTTGGCAGTAAAGCCAAGACACAATTGAGGTCTGTCAGAAGTGAGTATAACTTAATTATGAGGACAAAAAAAGCAAGTAACATCATCTATAAATATCTTCCCCAGTTCTGGGTTTCCCAGAGTGTTCTGTCTTTCTGTTACTTGGAATGAAAATCTTTCAGGGCTGGTGCTGTTTTTATGTAGTGACATTGCCAGACACATTGGTAGTACTAGTAAAGAAAGAACAGAAGTATGTAGACTAGTAGCATTACTGCAGCACGCTAGTAAAATAAATGCCCAGCAAGAATAAATGGCAGCACTATGAAGTTACTGTCACTCTCACTTCCTATGCCATTTTTAGTCTGAACAACTTTTGAGCACAGTACCTGCAGAGATTATTTTTCTTCCAGGAGATATAAAACAAAGTACAGATGACCCACATCTGGAAATTACTGAGGTCAGCTTGCTCATATACCTTGGAAATGAGAGCTAGCAGGTTTTTCTACTTGTAAAATGTTCTCTGATCTGCAACATACTTTGCTGTGATTCAGAGTTGATCAGGATAATGTTGTGTGTGTTTGACATTCAGACAACAAACCCCTACTTTCTTTCAAAAGCTATGCAATAATTTTGTTAATCTGGAATTCAGTTTTAATTACTGAGCTAGCTATGATAACATTTTTATCTCCAGCAGCAATAGCAGGACTTCTAAGTCATAAAATTTAAAAAGTTTCTTGAAAATTTATTTCTAAACAAGAAGCAGCCCAGTATGCATGTATCTTAAAAGTACTGTAAGTCACAGGGATTTTTGTTTCAAACACTGATTTATAAGATGAGTGGAAGTCATAGAAGTTTGGANTCAAAAAGATGATCTTTAAGGTGCTTGAAAATGTTGCCTCTGTCTTGTATGCAAAATTGTGGAGTGTCTTGCAATTGTGGTAGCCCTTTGGACTTGTGTTGGCTTGTGTAGCCTCACTGACACCACCAACATTGTAGTATCATTTGATGACTTTTTTTTTACTTGCCTTAAATCAATGGTGTCTTAGTCATGTTCCTGGTGGAGGGAAAAGAGAGGAAGGTGGAGGGAGAGCCAAAAACTAATTGCTGATACATCAAAAAAAAAATCCACCCAAACCAAACAACAACAAAACCCCAAACCAAAAAACAACCCAAAACAAAGGAACCCTTGAAGTACAAAAATCAAAATACCGGGTAAAGCACGTGGACAGGGTACAAGCAGTGACAATGTTGTGCTGGGTGATATGTGAAGATGAAAGACATGTACTTGAAAGATTTGTAAAACATGCCTCCCTTTAGTGTATCATAAATACAGCTGTGGGCAGTGGTTCTCATCATCCCTTTCTGAAATCTTTTGTTAGCTTCCCTATCTCTAGTTTGTTAACTTGCAGCTATTGAAATTAGGAGTCTTCATAGTAACAACTTTCCTAATTATTAACTGATTAGTTTAGTCTTTCTTTTTAGTTATTTATTTGGTGGTTATTTAGCTATTGTTTAATGTATTTCACAGCCACTGGTGTGCACTGTGCTCACTTTTTTTCCATCCAGTTTGAAGTCTTGGCACATTTGTGCACGACGGACTCCTATAGAAACCTACTCTCTATTTCCCAATGTTCTAAAGGGAAAATTTAATAGCATAACTAGGTTCTCCTGTTGAGCTGCCAAGGCAGTACAGTACTGCTGGCAAATATTGTAAATATGTCTTATAGAGGATATTGTAGTGGTGTTTCATCTTCCTCCCCCCTACTTCTTGTTTTTAACTTCATGAGCTGAACAATTTTGTCTTCAGCCATCTGTTAGATTGATGCATATTTGAAATCTGAAATTACTGTGGCACAGAAATATGTCAGGGTTAAAACGACCTTTTGCATTCCCACAGGGAAGATACAAACCCCAAAATATTTGATTTCCAGTCTTGTGCAGCAGGAGCAGCTTTTTTTCTCTTGCCTTGGAGACAAACCAAATTCTTTAGTAAGCGCAGCCTTACCTTATGAAAGAAGACTGGTAAGACTGGGTACTGCTTATGGGGAGTGTGGGCAAGAGACAGTATACTTTCATACAGATGCTCTCACAGATCCATCTGCCTTTGTGTACAGACAGTTAGTTTTGACTGCCTGAAAAAAATTGAAGTAACAATGCTTTTCTTTATTGTAAGCTTGTTTTAATGCTTGTAAGTATTCTTTACTCCTCCCGTATAAGCATGAGGGTATGCATGCTTATCTGTGTATATATCAGAACAAAGTATTTTCCCTGAAGTGTTAAGAACATCGTGAGTTACAGAAACTGTTCTTATCTTTCATTTTGGTTCTCCTTGTCTTCCTCTGAGCTGTTACAAATTAAAGTGAAAGTGTCTTTACCTGTAATGGGTGTTTATTGTTGCTACGCTTAAAAAAGCCCACCTAAAGAGCCATATACTTAATTGCAGGTGATTTGTTTATAACTTGAATATTTCTGGGGCTGAGATTTCCACTTTGAGCTGGTATGTTAAAGAAATTGTGTGGGTTTTTTGTTCTTTTTTTTTCTTTTTTAATAGGTAAAGATAGAGTTTTCAACACCCCCTTGTGTGAGCAAGGAATTGTTGGCTTTGGTATTGGAGTTGCTGTTGCAGGTGCTACAGCCATTGCAGAAATCCAATTCGCGGATTACATTTTTCCAGCATTTGATCAGGTTAGTACTAATACATTTGAGAGAAGTAAAAAGAAATCTTATGACTGTTTGAATTACTCTTCTGTTAGCATTAATACTTGGTTTGAATATGTAATTTTTGCAAACATATCCACAGCTGTATTACTAATATTTATGCATGCTTTAAGTAAACAGGAAGATACCAACGCCAGTTTGAAGGCTGATTAAATAATGGAAATTAAAGATGTGGTTTGAAGCAAATGTCTCTTTGTTTGTTTTTATTTTCAGTTTTGTGGCTGTGTTGGCTTCAGCAGCCTTAAATTCCTCAGCTGTGTCTTCCCAACACCATCTCTCACTTCTCTATGCTTCTGCAGCCAGCTATGCGTCTACAGGACAAACTACAGATTTCAACTGGGCTGATTGACAGTATAGGAATGGGGAAACAACTGGGCTGTATGGCTACTCCAGAGGCCTAGGCATCTAACTTGAACACACTAAATTATTGCCTTATTTGCCTCGGGAAATGTTTGCCTTTCCACTGACTTACAGGATTTCTTTGCTTCTAATTTGGTCCTCTGAATTCTATGCATGGAGCAGATGATGTAGATACATTTCATGTATTGTAGAGGCTTAATGATGCATAACTAAAAGTGTTGGACTGATTGTTACTTTTGTATATAAATCTTCCCAGATTGTTAACGAAGCAGCAAAATATCGTTACCGCTCTGGAGATCTGTTTAATTGTGGAAGCCTCACCATCAGAGCCCCCTGGGGCTGTGTAGGTCATGGTGCATTATATCACTCTCAAAGTCCAGAAGCTTTTTTTGCTCACTGTCCAGGAATAAAGGTACAGTAACTCTTATTTTATGAAGATAATTTTTTTTGTTTGGGGTTTTTTTGGTTTGTTTATTAATGAACCTGACTTGCCTGGGTGCAAGCAGGGGAAGAAGAATGGAAGTCAAAGTCTGCAACAAAAAAATTTGAATATGTTAATTAAAAACTCTTTTAGACGTTTTCAAGTTATAAAACTTAAACTCTGTTAAGAGTGTGAGAATTTATAGCCATCATTGAAGCAATCTTTAATAGACATAGCATTTTATATTTGTGTACAAAGCATGCATTTTACATTTGTTCTGTGTCCAGTATAGTACAGAAACTAAAAACGAACACTGATAAATAGTACTTTCCTTTTTTTCTTTCTGTATCTGTCTTCTTAAGTGTATTATCAAATTCATTTATATGAATGACAGTGACAGGCGATGGGCACAACCTGAAACACAAGAGGTTCCATCTGAACATAAGGAAGCACTTGGCACAGGTTTCCCAGAGAGGTTCTGAAATTTCCATCCTTCCAGATATTCAGAAGTTGTCTGCACATGGTCCTGGGCAACCAGCTCTAGGTGGCTCTGCTTGAGCAGGGGCGTTAGACCAGATGACCTCTGGAGGTCCCTGCCAACCTCAACTGTTCCGTGATTCTCTGAATGATAAATTTAGGCAAGCTTTCTGCGTGAGACAGTGGCTTCCCTTGAAGCTAAGATTCCTAGCACTTAGATGGAGAAGAGGGAGGGGTGGGATCTAGTCATCTTATATTGAGAGCACCATTTGTCAGCTCTCCATTTTCTTCTGAGTAAATTTTTGTCAATGGACTTGTACTTCTGGGTTAACTGGCATCCAGTCCATTGAGAAATGACTCATAGCTTGATTAATGTGGAGGACTTAGGCAAAAACAGTATTTGTATGCTGAAGACACATGTTCATTGTTTATCTGTTGTTTAAACTATTGTCTATATATGATTTTGGTGTTCTAAAACTTCAAATATTACTCATTTACAGGGAGGCCATAGCCATTTCTCCTACTTAAATAAAAAATCTTGTATTATTCACATTTTATTTCATGATATTTAAGAAACAGAACGCATTTTTGGTTTTGGGTGTTCTTTATGATCTTTTAGGTGTTCCTATTCTGAACTTGAAAATATTTCCTGATATAGACAAAAGCAATCTACAAAGTCTTTTGCCAGGTGATTTAATCAGATGGTTTCTTGAGCTTGTTTAAAAACTAGAGTAGTTTATTATCATATGGAAGCACAAGGTAACTTATATGATTAAGATATTGATGCCAGGCCTAGCTAATTTATGCTGATCTTGTTGGTCAATCTCAAATCTTTATATATGGAACCAAGTGCTGAGATTTAGTGGTCCACTCTGGTGATGAAAACTCTTTCTAATTCATAGCAACCTAGTACTACTGTGCTTAGTCTTCTAACTTCTGAATAAGTTAGTAAGTCAGAATTTTATTTAATCACTCCAGGTAATTTCATTTCTTTTCTCTCATCTCTGATCTTTCTTCTTGTTGGTTTTTCACCTTCTTTCACTTTTCCTTGGGTAAAGTGCTAAAATAGGTTGCTACCACTAAGAGCTGTCATCTCAGTTAAAGGGCACATTAAATTCTGTGGAACTGATAGAACAATATACTAGTTTTTGATGCACAGAGAAGTATTTTAGACTCTACCTTTTGAATTTTTTATCTTTGTGAAAACAATGTTGTTCCTTTAATATTTTTTGCAAAGTTCTTCATTAATGCAGTTAATAACGTTTAAGGCTTTATCTTCAAGGTTGCAGGTCTTTTTTTGAATGAACCCAAACCCAGCCCTTAACGTATGAGTCTAGAAATGCAAATGAACTTGTGGTTCAGATGCATTTGCAAAAGTCCCATATCTATGCATATTTTTTCCAAATTACAGGAGGAAAGGCCATGTATTACAAGCTGGGAAGGGTAGGATCGTTCTTTGGGGAAAGTGGTTTACAGAACTGCCCTCTTATTAAACTCTGTGGCAGGTTCCTGACTTAAGATTTTTATTTTGTTTTTTTCTTAAGTGAAAGGTGAGGTTTGGATTTCCCAAGCAAAAGGGAGTTTGTACAACTTTGGCGGTTCAGGGGAAGGACTGTAATCATTAGTACTTAAGGCAAGGCTTGTTGGGGTGACGAGGACATTGCTAGATGGTTGTATCTTTTGTCTACTGTTGTGATGATGTATGTCTTAATGGATCAGAATGTCTTCCAAAATTACTGTATTGATTCTCTCCATTGCATTGTAAGATTGCTCCAGAATACTTGCTGTCACAGCTAGAAGCTTTCTTTTCATTTCCAGCCTACATGTGTTCCTGACTAACTTGTATATTTATCTTACCTGTCCTTCATTTCCCTTTCATGTACTAGGAGAACAATTGTTTTCCCTTTAGTCTTTGTTTTGTTAGACTAAACAAATCAAACTATCACAGAGATGTTAACAATTTCTGAAGGTCTTCTGGCACCTGTTTCATTCATTTTCTTTCAAAACAGTTGATATAGCCGTGAAGTATTCCAGCTGAGTTTCTAGCAGTGATTTTTGCAATAGCACTAACATTTCCTTGGCTATATTATTATGCTTTTTTAGGGCTGTACTGCATAGTGTCCCAGTCATCCTTTGAGCAGATAATAAATTCAGATCTGAATTTCTACTGCTGAGTTCTAAATTTGCAACAAAAATGTAGTCCTTAAATGTATGACTTTTCAGTATGTATTGTTCAGTTTGCTTTTGCTTTTGTCATTCATGTCCTCAGTGTGAACTGGGTCTTTTTGGTATCATCCTCTGTAGTCGTAGTCTCTCAGCTTTTGAATAGTTTTCATTACCATGTTCTGACTTAACATCATAAATGAATAAGGTAAATAAAGTCTGTCCTAAAAATGATCCCTAAGGAGCTGCACTAGTAACACCCATCAGTTGGGTAATTTCCCATGTGTCTCTTACCAAATGCTTTGGTGAAACATTAGTAGACTGCATCTCCTTTGTTTAGAAAAATCACTTATCAAGTTAATTTGATGTGATAGCAGATTTAGGTTGTGTTTTGACTCTTTTCTATTACTTTTATATAATTACATGTTCTTACTCTCAAAAATATTTTAAAGCCTTGGAAACTCCTGGAGGCAGTAAGTTAACATGTCTGTAGTTACATGTTTGGTTTTTGTTTTCTTTAAACAAGTGCTACAACTAATGTTTTCAGAGGGGGCCACTTCTAACTTCACAACTATAAAAATGTTTGCTAGTAGACTTCATGCTGCATGTGCCAGCTCTTTGAGATCTCTGGGATGTAAATTAGCTGGTCCTGATTTGAGGGAATTGAGGTCTCGGGTTCTATTTTCATTTAAACTGTGATAATTTGGTAATTTTCTGTTCATAATCAACGTTGTCTTAGATCATCCAAAATTAACTCTTCTGTTGGCAAATCAATTATACTTTTTCCTTCCAAGTATTCAGATTACATCTGGAGGCCATGCTTAGTTTTCTCTTTGCTTGGTAATAGTTTCAGCTATTTTTTTGGTATTTGTTCATTTCCAAAATGAACAAATTTCAGGCTTCCACCATAAGCAAAGGAAGTCAACTTTAAGTAGCTATTTCCTTTTCTAGTCTTCAAAACTTACTGGACTAAGTTTGAATACCTTCCAGGCCTGCTCTGATGAATCTTTACCCAAGCAACTGAGGATCACTCAGCTGAATTTTTTTTGTCATACATCTACATTAGTTTTACTAAACTAACATATAAAATTTTTTTTTTTAATCTGACTTTCTTCTATTCCTTCTACCTCAAAATATTATTGTTAAGATGTTAGTTCTACCTTTTCGGAGGGGACTCCATTAGTACTCAAATCATGGTGTGGAGGGGAACTATTCAAGCCTCATCAACGAACAACATAAAATTCAAAATTTGGAGTGTGCATTAGTAACAGAGCACTGATGTTAATTCACTTTGTAAGAACTGCTCAATCTGTACATAGGTTTATTTAAAGCAAATAATGGTTTTTAATAGTAATTGAGGAAGCTTGTAGCACAATTGCAGTTTAAATAAACTATTTAAAAATATTTTTACAGATTGTAATTCCAAGGAGTCCTCTTCAGGCCAAAGGACTGCTGCTGTCATGCATAGAGGACAAAAATCCATGCATATTCTTTGAACCTAAAATACTTTACAGAGCTGCAGGTAAAGATTTATATGCTGTATTTTCCAATAAAGCAACACTTTTTTTTTTTTTTTTGCCTATATATGTTGATAGTCACAGGTAAAACCATACTGTAGCAGAAGTCTTGACTTGTTTTGTCTCTAGCTATGTTTGGGGGTTGTGTTTTTAGAGGAGTTGTGAAAACTGAATAAGGTCTCTAAATTTGGCTGCAAAGATAAATGAACATTTACAGTCTGATTCATGCTCAGTTAACTTTGGAAATGGAATGCTTTGTACCACCTTGGGCTAAAAAAAAAAGAAATAGAAATAAGAGGCATTATTATTTATCAAATTGCAATATAAATTTGAGAGAAGTTAAACTGCTTTCATTTGGGTAACTCTAGATACTAAAATAAGTTTCCAGATCAGTTTTTATTTTTCCAAAAAAACTGAACATCACCGTCACCATTTTCCAAAAGTTGAAATTTCTTTGAAGTGCTTAATTTCTAAAAATCTTGAAAATCTGCCCCCTTAGATTTTAATCTTATGTGGAAGGAACGGTGATTGCCATTACTTTTTTCATTTGTTTTAGTCATAGTGAACTTTTTGGTTCAAAGAAGTTTTAACAGATACCATTATGTGTAACGTATAAGAACAGAGTAATTTGAAGATGATAGTGCTTGAGTTGGTTGTAAAAATTAGCTTGTTACTTCTTTGGACTAGAGAAACTGCACTGAGAGCAGATAATGGATGAAAACAAATTTTGCATGTGGAGATAGGCAGAGTGATTGGGTGAGCAACTAATAAAATAGAACTCAAGCCATCACTTACCTTCAGCATTCCTATGTCATATAGCTTTATATACCAACTATGCTTGAATCTGTCAATCCAATTTATAAGTTGACTCTGTGTGTGGACTGAAGTTGAGCAAAGGACAAAATGTTTGTATTTTACTTTGCACCTTTTAACAGCACTTTTCCATCAGTGCATCCATTTTGTTAGTAAATTTATCCTCTTCCTAGAGAAGAGAACCAAAAAATAACAAGGGAAAGATTTAGAAAGCAGACATCAAAGCTACAAAAAAATAGCAGAATAACTCAGGAATAAATAGGATATTTACCACGGAAACTGCTTATTTGCTTTTATATTTTCAAAAAAGACCCAGAATTCCTGTTAGCAATGTATTTTTAAAAGTGCAACTATTTTTAGTGTGGTGTGGTGTTATGTACCCAAAGGGTATTGCATTCCTTAAGTTCAGTGTGTTTTGAGAGCTTACTGAAGTTTAGCAGTAAAGACCTCTGACTCGTCATTTAGATGAAGTAGTTTGGAAAATGAACTTGAGTCTTAGAGTCCTGTTAAAGAAAAAAAAGGAAGTTTAAAATTCCTGTGTCTTTAAAACAACCCTTTCTTTCTTTTCTTTTTCAGTATTTATAAGACATAAATACAGACTGTAGAGTTAGTAAAATACTTGCTTTCATAGTGGAATGAATGGCTGCACATCAACACCACACAGCTTTTGAGAATATAGGGAGGTTTCTGTGTTTGAGGAAATGACTTGTAAAGCAATTGCTGGGTTGTCTAGTGAACATAAATCAGCCTTGTGATTGAAATCTTGACTAAAGATGTGCTGAAATAGTGGTTAATGTGGTTTATGTGCTGGTGAATAACCAACTGCAGCATTGCTGCAAGATGATGTTGGTAGTTTCTGAAAGACTGTGATTTCCTCCTATATTCCGATGGCCTGATTTTCAGAGACATTACCTATATTTTTGTCTTAAAATTTCTAAAAACATCAATTTAGCGATCTGGGCTGAAATTTGTAGTACATTTGTGTCAAAATGTGACAGGGATGATTGTGACAGGTAACTTCTTTCATTTTGAGACAATTTTGAGTGGACTTTTCATTATTTCTACAATATAAAGCGGGGATATTTTATTATGTGGAAGGGTTTCAATGTTCCTTTTATTTTCATTGAAAACCTTTCCCTCTGGCATTGTTAGTTCATCTTCTTAACTGTTTAGCTGTCCTTTGTGGGTTGGGTCAGCTCAAACTGGAAGAAGAGTGGTATCTGGGAGCTTCTCCTAGAAAGTTAATCTGTCTTAGAGTTCCTTCTTACGCTGCTGGCTGTGGTCAGGGTTTCTTGTAATTCCACCATAGAAAGGAAGTGGCCTGGTGAATTCAGAAATGGACCAGGGTCATCATGATTGTTTGGTCCAGAGGCAACAGCAATGAGACACAAGCCTGACAAACAAGAACAAGGTAAATGGTGGAAAGAAGGATTTTAAAAATGCAACTGTCCTGTGTTTTGAGTAGAGCATATTTTTATAATATCCCGTATGAGTATGTTGATTCTAGCAGGAGAAAGAAGATAGTAAAGATTTAGAAATTTGCTTATACAGTAAGCTTGAACTATATACGTATTTCTTAGAATGATAGAATCGTTTAGGTCAGAAAAGACCTGTAATATCAAGTCCAACCATTAACCTAGCACTGCCAAGTCCACCACTAAACCCATTAGTGTCTCAGAATACTACAGGGTCTTCCCAAGGCTGGGAACATGCAGGCTTTACAAAACAAGAGGAAAAAGTGGTATCAGATGTCCGCTGTTGCTTTATTTGTATCTTTCTTTTTTCCTTTTTTGGGGGCAGGATGGGGGGAGTTATTGATTTCTACCAGAAACTTCCACTTTGACATTAATACATTTTTAGGAGAAAGACAGGATATTAATAGTATAATATGGTATAAAATCCCACCCAAGATTTGGGACCTCATTGATCCAGACAAAAAAATAATTTTATTTCCATGATGATGACTAAGGCATTGAATAATGAAATTATATTGCCCCAACCATAATTTTTTGTATTCTAGCTTCATGTGAATAGACATGTTTGTTGCAGAGAACTTCATGACTGATGTTACAGTGGGTGTGTAGGGACTTCCTTGAAAAATTAAGGTGTCAAAGACAATAATGGGAAGTAGTATTTTCTATCTGTAAAATTAACGTAGGCATTTGAGCTTCTTCGTTCTCCTCTAATGGAATTTTCTTTCTCCCTATGAGGTCTCTAAATGGCTATCTGTGATATTTTGTTCAGAGTTGTTAATATCTTTGAAATTTCAGCTGAAAATAGGCTGTAGGTGGGATAGTCTTTAAAACATAGGCTATCTGTCCTTGTTCGTGTGGGTTGAAGCTACTAATGCTTTGTTTAAAACAAAAAACCAAACCAAACAAAAAACGACAAAAACCACACACCCCAACCAAACAAAAAAACTATGCCTTCTGCTTCTGCCCCCAGGTGTTGCTATTATTGTTGAAATTAGCTGTTGGATGCTAGTGATGGAAGATAATATACATCTATCTTGGGATGTATAACCTGAAGTTGCTTTTTGAGAATGTTAAGCAGGGTGCCAGGTCATTGGCATTTTATGGAAGCTCTTGTGCAGAGCAAACCTTGTGATTTTGCATCTGATGCATACCTCCAAGGAGCTATATAGGCCCACCAGTTGCTTTCAAGTTTTTTTTTTTCCTGTGTGGGCTTTTTTCTTTTTTGGCTTGTTGATGACAGGGCAGGTTTTTCAAGATTCAAGCATAGATTTTTTTTTTCATAACAGTAAAGACATTGTACAAAAAAAAAGAAAAAGAAGAATCTTCATAAGTGTTTTGAAACATAAGTCTGGTCTCCAAGGTAAGTCAGAGCTGTAGCACAAAATATTTCAGTGTGACTATCACATGGATATTGTGATTGCTTGCTATTTTTTTGGAATAATGAATTTAGCTGGATGTCTTCCCAAATGAACACAGATTTGCTTATTCAAATATGTTCTATGCTTATTCAGACATGAGGTAAAACTAACCATGTTATTAAATGAACATTCATTTCTATATGAATATTTGCTATCCAAACATGTCTTTGTGCACACAAGATACAAGAATAAAATTAGGCCTTAAATCTTTACCTTGGTCATCCCTGGGAGAAAGGTGGATATTGAAGTAGCATTGCCTTAAGTTCACCATACTCACATGTGATGAACCGAGGAGAAAAGGCAACTTCCGAAGTGAAGAACAGCTTTGCAAGAACATTTTGAAAATATTTTCCAGTTCATTCAAAAAGTAACTCACACCTTAGATATCTAAGAGCCCTAGTAACACCAAAAGGAGGGAGTGGACTTAAAGCTAAGATCTTAAACTTTGCCTGGGTGTCTGTTAATAGTAAGTTTGAAAAGTTACAGAAGAGAACTATCTATTTTGTTTGAATGAAATGCAGTTGATAAGTTTCATATTCTGCATTAGCTCTGATGTGCAACCAATTTGAAATAGTCCCTATATACAGATATGTGTTTATGTCTAGGTATATATAACATGTTATCTATGTGCGTAGATATGTTTATAGAGATATATATGTATGTAAGACATATATCATAAAGCAGTAACTAGATCAGAAAAGAAAAAGAAGTACACTTAGCATGCGTAGTTGTAGCTAGTAATTGGAGATTTCTTCTTCCCATACTCTGAAGCAGTGCAGTGCTGCATCTGCGGCTAAGCCCACAGGCAGGACTGCCTATTTCTCTTGCACAGTCACCTCCTTTACTAGCAGTTTGTTTAGCAGAGGACTTGCTGTTCCTCAGTGTGCCCGGGCTCTTTGGAGTGCTCACCCTCACTCTTTGTTTACTTGCTTAGACAGTTATGGCAGTGCCACCACCAGCTTGGTTGTACATATGTGGAGTGGGGAATGACAGTGTTTCTCCCCCTGGACAGGTCTCTTCCTTTCAAAACTCTTGAGTGGAGGATCTTAGCTAGTCTAGCAGCCCTGCATGGTTCCCACAGGAGATAGAACAGCCTTTTACTTGCCTCACTCCAGTCCCTCCCTGTAGCTGGTGCTTGGGGCACATGCTGTTCCCACCCCAGCAGCTGGTGGCTGAGACCCCCACTTGCTCCTGTAGCTCACACCACAGGCCCAGGGCATCTGCTCCCTGGTCTGACTCCTGTTGCTGGCCCAGCGTCTTGTCTTCTCAGGCTGTTCTCACCAGCAGCTGGCACTTAGTCCTTGCAGCACACAACCCTGCACAGGGTAGGATTTCAAAAGAAGCTAGAACTGGCTACCATGATGGGGCACGGGGCTCAGTCAGATAAACATGCTGACCAGGCCTGTTTTATGTGCAACTGGCCCCTTCTGTAACCCTTTCTGTTTGTTCCCCACCTTGCTCCTCCCCAACCCCCTTCACCTTCACATGCCCTCATCAGCTGGTGTAGTTCCCTGCACCCCCCTCCAACATTCTGGGCCCTCAGGTTTGCGTGCTTATCAGTTGTAAAGCCCTGTTTTGCCCATAGTTTCACTCAGTATGCCTGACCAGGTTTGTTTCTTGTCTTTGTTTCCGTAACATTTGTCTTCAGGTTTGTGTCTCTGTATATTTTGTTTATAGCTTCTTTTTCTTTATCATCCCATTTGACAAGGTCCTCCATCAGATAATCTTGCTGAAAGAAACACTCCCACATTCCCCATACCCTTATCAGTAAATGGGACTGAGCAGGTTTGGTTCTTGTTACTGCCTCTCTCATCGTTTGTTGCTTAGGTTTGTGTCCCTGCGTGTTCTTCCTTATGACTTCTCCCTCTTACTATTATTCCCTTTTGCATTGAAAAGATCCCTGTCTAGACACCCTTAAGGGAGCAGATGCTCTCTCCTTCCACATAACCTTACAGTGGTCATCAGAAGTTTTGTGTATGTTAATTTGCCTTGTATAAAATTAAAAAGGAGCAAAGAAATGTAAGCCTTTCTGGGTAAAAGTCCAGAGTTAAATATACAAGTGCGCATATAGAGAGAAAATTCTGTTGCTGGTTAACTTATGAGATTATAATGTTATTGAAAGTGCCATGGTGACGTCCCCCTAAATGTCAGAGATACTAAGAAAATATCTGAATTAAAAAGAAAAAGGAGGGTTTGATTTATAAAAAGTAGTTAACAGCCTGTGCAGTGTCAAGAGCACATAATGATTATGAATCAAGGGAGAAGATGAGTCACCTTGACATTATCAGGTTTAGACATCTTGTGGAGAACCTACTCTGATGTTTTTTGACCTTTTCAGTTTCATTTAATTGTACTATATATGACATTGGTGGTGTAGAAATACATACGACTTGCATCAGTGGTTGTTATAGAGACAAGACAGGTAAGATGAGAAAACACGTGTTTTCTTTCTGCTGTTCAGATTGATCTTTTAGAAAAAGCAACAGATGGTGCAGCCTCTTAAAATTAACTTGTGATGGCCCTTTTTCTCTGATAATACAAATTTTTGTTAATTGCTTTATTTGAAATCTGTATTTGAAATATTTGATTTAAAATATTTTATTTATATCTTTAGTAACAGATGAATGGGCTGCTTTGTATGAACATTGTTGTCCTGGTTTGGTTAATTATTACGGAAGAATACGCATAAAATAATTTCACATGCTACTTTTCATCATTCTTAGTGGAGGGAGGAGTTTTTGCAAAGGCGTTTGAATATAATCCTGCCAAATCTGGACTTCCCTATAAATTTTTTGACAAGCTGAATTTTTTATTTAAAAGTATCAGGAATTCTAGATAAGCTCATCTAATGGACATCTTGTTGCAGAATGGTTTAGCTATAATAAGAAACTAGTTAATTTGAGTAATTGTATATTTAATTTCCCTAAATGGATAAAACCATTACACAGAGAAGGAGCTCTTTTTGTGTCACGTACACCTTCCAGTTCTTCCTCTGGTGCATCCCACTGTTACTTCGAAACCTTCTCATTCATGTCAGTTGCCTGGGCTTCCCCTCGAAGGTCTGGTGACACCTTTATAAGGTTCTTGTTCTCCAGGCTTCATGTAGATGACAATTCCATGGAAAAGACAGTTATGCAATGCCAGTTAGTATAGTTGTGGGTTTCATTATCTTTCAGGACTCTGCTTTCTTTTGCCTGAGGGTTTTACAATGCGCAAAATCCATAGAAACCTGGACTGCTTTACTGTCAACCAGTAATGTGCAGTGAGCAAGGGCTGGATGTGCCTTTCCCCGCTTTCTTTCCCCACGCTGTATTCCCTTAGCCACTCTCTATTCAAAGAAATTATTACAGGAAGACATCTTAATAAACTAAAAATAATAGTTTGCAAAGAGATCTGATTTTGTGCTATGTTTAAAAGCACCTTGTGTTTAAAATTCATTTGAATGGACATGTGTTTTTGAATTATGCTGAAAAAGAAAGTTCCTGTTCTGTTTTTAGGAAGAATGATTTAGTTAATATGTATGTCTCCTCTGTGCCTGTTCAGATGAAGTGAGATATCTCTAACATAAGCATAGGGAAAAACTTTTTTACTGTGAGGGTGGTCAAACACAGGAACAGGTTGCCCAGGGACGTTGTGGAGTCTCTGACCATGGAAATACTCAAAACCCAACTGAACATGGCCCTGAATGACCGGCTGTAGGTGACCTTGCTCTGAGCAGGGGCTTGGACTATGTGATCTCCAGAGGTTGCTTCCTACCTCAGCCATTCTGTGATTCTGTGAAATATATAGTATTTATGTATCATTACTGGCCAAAAAAAAAAAAAAAACCAAACCCCAAACCAAAAAAAACCCCAACCCCCAAAACTACTGTAATTAAAAAAAAATATTCACCACTTGATTTATTGAAAAGTTATGTTTATAACTTGTAATCCAGGAAAAAACCTGGGTCATTCTACTTGTATTGGATCTGCTATACCAATGAAGGAAAAATATAAACCACTTAACTTCTCCTGCTGGTATCACTCAGTAGGATTCTTTATCATAACTTCAAGAAGCAATTTTGTTAAGCAAGAACTCAATAACTATTTTATAAACTATGAAATATGTTAACAACAAAAGTAGAGCACCTTCATTATAAGTTGGTTTTGTGTATTTAGAAAGAGTTGAGTAAGATCACACCACGCCCACTCCCCCCCTTATCACTGGAATTTATTTTAAGAAGTATTATTTGACTTGCTGGTGTATAGACAAGTTCACCTTTAGGTCAAACCAATATTTCTTTTAAAATATGATATATGGACGTCTTTTATCACAGTTTTAATCATTAAACTGGTCAATGTATAGTGCATTGGAGCACTGATTCAAAACTAGCACAACTGACCTAATGTGTTTCCATCTGAAAACTAGTATATGGGTCTTAAGTTGAGTGGTACCACCTTAAATGTCTTAGAGAAGACAAAATGCTTAATTTTTTTCTACTCTCTGTAATTGTGATGTATTTTTGGTGAATAGATAACATTTTTCTTCAAAGCCAAAATATTTAGACTAATTTAAAACTGTTATAATCACAAGTTCTTGCTGATACTTTCTGTGTAGGTTCTGAAAAGTTTTTCCCTCTATTTAGATATAAAACTGTGGAGCATCATTCTTGGCAGATATCAGGAGGGCGCTGGCACAGCTTTTCCTTCTTGTCTGAGTATTAAAGTGTAATTTCAAGACTCTCTTGGTGCTTATTAGAATTAACTGCATCATTTACTTGAGATTTTTTTATCAATTGTAGCAGTGTCCATCTCCAAATCTGATGCTGATATTTTGACTTGGGGTACACCAGGAGTTACTACTATCATTGTTGTGTATATGTGTATCTTATTGCTGTGGTATGTAACATAACTTAAAGACTATACTGAATGTGTTTTTAACAGTACATTTAAAAATATTTTTAATTACAGCTAAATCTTTGAAATAAAGGCTAATACTCAATGTGATTTTGGTCTATTGTTTTAGGTGGCATTAACATTGAAGAAAATTTTTAGTGTATATTTTTATGGGATAATGTTGAATAGTAGAGGAATCTAATCTAATGCTTATTTTTCCCTTTGTTTTTATTTATTCAGTGGAACAAGTTCCTGTGGAGCCCTACAACATTCCACTGTCTCAAGCTGAGGTGCTGCAGATGGGCAGTGATGTGACACTGGTTGCTTGGGGCACTCAGGTCAGTAAGGCTCTTAGAAGCTATTTGTTATCCAGCAAAGCCTAGGCTAAGGGTTAAAATAGAACAGAATATGGTTAGGTGATGTTTGAATAGTGTTGCATTCAGGCTCAAGTGCCAGACAATAAACTGCGTGCATCTTCTATTACTATATGCTTGAATAAATGATTGCCAGTGTTTATATTTATATGAAACCTGCTTTTGATTGTGTAAGATTTTATTCATTTTCGGTTGAAGTTTACTCTGGAAATGTGGAATAGGTCCCTGTGCAGGAGGCTAATGATTTATCCATGATTATGAAAGTGATATATTTAAGAATGGGGCAGTGAGATGTGACTCTGAGGAAGGCAAGGGGAAAGGAGAGTGCAAAGTAGTATGCTGAAAGAAAAGTATAGATTTTTAGTGCATGATTTAAAAAAGTGCAGTCTGGGGTTCCCTTTATACAGAAAGTTAAAGTCCACTGAACTTTTAATACAAATAGGGATTGATATAGTTTTGATTCTAACAGTTATATTTCAAAGGTGTTCAAGAATGTGATTAGACACTCCCTCAAATTAAGATGTGCAAATATTGAAACATCTAGTAAGAAAATACACGTTCGTTTTCAAGAATTATAGAAAAGAAATTTGAGTCTAGTTTGGATTACCAGAAATTTTTTTTTATTGCCTTTAACCTATAATTAAGAAATTGCTATTTTCCTGGCCTAATTATATCTGAGAAGCGTTTAGAGGAGAGTGTGTTATAACTTTCATCACAAGAGTATTGAATTGATCTCTGGGGTTGTGCCTTTTGGTGGTTTTTTTTTTTTTTTTTTTTTTTTTTTTTTAAAATTTTAATTTTTTGTGTTTTTTTTT
>WAAD01006569.1:0-108606 GCA_013389945.1 Fregata magnificens
CCGGCGCTGGGCAGCCCCGGCCCGACCCCTCCCCGGCACGCACCGAAAAACGCTGCGGCACCGGAGCAAAACGGAGTTACGAGGACACCGTGTGACTGGTGATCCCAACTACAAGCATTTTAATTTCCTGTAAGACTTCGGTGCTGGGAACCATTTCTCTGAAGGGCTCCTAGTTGGGTTTTGGGGTTTTTTTAGCTGTTTCGCTGCATCCCTTTTTCTTGCCAGAGGAGAAAATATCAACGTAATCTAGGCCACCTCTAAAGTGTAGTTGGTTTTGGTTTTCTCCTCTACTTGGCACCGGGAATGTGGTAGCGCCTGATGTGCAACAAGGGCTTGAAAAGCAAGGAGATTCCTGGGGACTGTCCCCCCGGAGGACAGAGCAGGGCGTCATCCCCTTGGCCCTTGTCGAGCTCCCTGCTGTGAGTGGGGAGTGTTTCCAGGAGGAAGATGGTGGTCCGGTGATGAAGGGCATGCATGCACTGCGGGGATGCCCAATGGGACCAAAACATAGCCCTCCTTCTTAGTGGCAATGGGGCTTTGGTACAGCTGCCCTGCGGGGCCACATACTGTGTGTTGCGCTGCGTTTTGGCCAAGGTTTGATGATGAGCAGAGGTGAAGACTCTTCTCGGGCAGCCCTGTGACCAACGAGGTGAAGACAGGACCAACCATCCCACCAGGAATGAGCACAGCTGCTGTCACCTGGAGAAAAAGCAAAGGGATAATCCCAAAGGTAGCAGGGGCATTTCTACCTGTGCATGGAGTTCTTCTGGTGCCCTTAAATACAAGCCTTACACTGCCAAAAAAAAACCAATTTGGTATTTCTGCAGGGAAGTAAACCTTCCCTGCAGGGCTGGTGCCCAGGGGTAAGTGTGGCCATTACCCGCCACGGCCCCACACTAAGCTCCTGCACCCAGGGAGTGCTGGGAGCAGCTGGGCTGGGGGACAAGGAGGGGACGTCCCATGGTAAAGCTGGAGGTGCTGGTGGCTGCCAAAGCAGCCAGGTGAGAGCACTGGGGTGTCCCCGCTGCAATACGTGCACTGACCTGCCAAAAGGAGCAGAGGCACCTGAGCGTGGCCGCAATTAGACACCTACCCCATAACCAAGCAGCTCATCCACTGGGGTGCATGGGGCCAGGCACCGTGCCTTGCTGGCCAGGCAGCACCATTTTTTGCCCAAGCTGGAGTCCTCAGTGCCACTTTGGCAGCGATGGGTTGGGGCAGGAGGACCAGGGTGGCCGAGGGAGAGCTGCCGGAGCCAGCGCTGCCAAGGTCACCCTGGCTCGGCAATGGGAGCCCAAAGACGAATGGAAAAATCCAAGTTAGACGTGATGACTGCACACGGCTCAGCCTCAGGCAAGGAATAACCTTGCAAACTATATTTAAACCCTCCCTTCCTCAACCCCCCATCAAGTGCCTATTAAAAATAAATAATTAAAGAAACAAAACATGGCTGCTGCCATACGAAGTAGCGTTCAGACTTCTGAGTTACAGAGTGTCTGTGTCATGCAGCTGACATGGGGCAAGCGCACCACGGGCGCACTCAGCGAGGGGCGAGGGGGGCAAGTGCCCACCCTGCCACGTTGCCCCCGGGGTTCAGTGCGAGGCTTGGGAGCTGCTGGGGAGTTGTCAGAGCACCAGGGATGCAAAAAACAAGAACAGCCTCACTTTGATATGTCCATGTGTGCACACATATACAATGTAAATAATGATTATATTATAATGTATAAGAGAATTATTGCAAATAATTGAAATATAGGTGATAATACATGCATTATATGTAATATGTATATGTGTATAAAGTATGTATTACAAGAATAATTAAACAGCATTTATTATACTTACATATTATATGTTGAGTAATTATATTTGTATATGATTGTAATACTTAATAGCCATTTGGTTTATGTATGTCTACATATGTGCGGGTGTACAACATCATATTTATTATATAAACACACACATATCCCCCAACATAAAGAACGAACACCTTCCCTTCCTGCAATGTCAAGCTTTGCCACAGTCCAACGTCGCTTAGCAGCTAATGGCGAGCTGGCCCCTTCCTCCCAGTGCTGCTAACAGCTCTGCTTGCTCCAGCTTTCGGAGCGTGGCAGGCACTTTGCCTGCACCGTGGGTATTTCATTCCATGGAGCCTCTGGCCCCATCCATGGTGGCCCATGTGAAGCTGTTGAGTTTCTCCTTCCAGTGGAACAAAACTGAGCTTCACTGATAGGGAGGTTTCCTTCCAGATCTTGCTGTGCACCACAGATTGGGTTGTTTACCAGCTGGAGGATTAAACAGACTTCCACTGAAGGGAAAAAAAAATATGTAAGTGTTTTCAAGTATGTCTTGGAGCGGTGTCTCACTTGAAGGAGGCTTTTCAGACTTGCTTGTGTTTGCTGGCTGGCGCTTCATTTGTCCCTGGTAAGGATGCTGCATCTCACAAAGTAGAGTTTCTGGAAAAACACTGTATTAGGATTGAGGCAGTGAGTGGAACCTGGAGGGTGGGGAGAAAAATAAATGCTTTCACTATCCCTGAAAACAAACCCCTGCTCCCATCTCTCCCTACAGCTGGTGACAGCCCCTTCTTTGCTTGCAATGAGAAACCCTTCTGCACCCAGGAGTGAGGGAGTCCCTGACAGACCTTCTTCCCCAATGCGGCTGGGATCTCCCTGAGGTCCCAGCAACCACCCAGGCACCCAGCACCCCAACACGCTGGCCTTGCAGTGGTGTAGGGCAGGCACCCACCCCCTCCCAAGCTCCAGTGCCCTTCCTCAGCCCCCATCCCACAACACTGACATGAATCTCAGATTTAGTTTATTGGGGGACAACTAGTGGCTCATCTCAGGAGTGAGCCTAAACTGCACCACTAATACAGTGTGAAGCAAAAACAAGGGAGGTGATAAAAAAAAAATTACGTTTTTTCACTGCCTCCTACTACAGCCTGGATCAGCTGGCTGATGGCTGCACAGGGCTTGGAGGATCCAGCACAAAGCACTTTTTTTTTTTTTTTTTTATTTCTGCTTTATTCAAAAACAGCCAGTCTCATTCTTCTGCTGACATTCCACATTTGCCTTTATTCCCCCTGGAGATTAAAACAAGGTAAGCCTTCAACTGGGATCTCGTAGCATGTGATGGGTTTCTCAGTCCAGGGCAAGCACTGAGTCCAAATGGGCAGGTCAGCAGCCAAGGACTAAAGAGCAGCAAGAAAGGAGCTCTCTTCTCCCACCTCTTCCTTTTTAAGGATATTGCTTATTTGGGAGCTGTGAGGACTAAATACAAATAAAAGTCACTGTCAGCTCAACTGGAGGTGCTGGTGACTGTGGCAGGCTGGCTACAACCCAGTGAAAAGCTGGGCACAGTAATGACAGACACAGCAGCAGAGAAGCCAGGCCCACTGCTGGCAGTGACTTTCCTGCTGGGTTAGATTAAAGACAGAAATCACTATCAAATGTCCACACTCCATCTGGGCTCTGCTACCCACACAGGTTTGCACTGAAACCATGTGAATTTTGTGAAGGAAAAGGGACGAAAGCAACCCCCTCCCCAACAAAATAACTCCAATACAACACCACAGGGAGCATAAAGCCAGGTAGGGCCTGCTGTGATGTACTGGAAGCTCTTAAAAGCTGGGGATCCTGCAGGCATTTAGTCACCAAATTTCTGCTTTTAAGGGGAGGGAAGGGGGACGATGCCTAGACAACTCAGCGGCTTCTCGCCCTACTGGGACGGGGGCTGCGCTCCCACCGAGGCAGCCGGTGCCAGGCGGAGGGAGCGGTGCTGCCTGTGCAGCGCTGCCGGCTCACTGGAAGGGCTGGGGGTGCTTTCTTGGGGGAGCAGGTTCAGATGGAGTTACAGGAACGCTGATCCAAGCCATGCTCCAGGGTTACATATAACCTTTGTTAGCAAAGGCCCTTTCTCATTTGCACAGGGAAAGAAAGAAAAGGAGGAAAGAAAAAGAGTAAACAGGCTGAACAGCCAAGTAGCTAGCCTTTCGTTGCCCTTAAAAAAAGAAAAGGGAAAAAATCCCCTTTTATTGAAACCATTTCCTTTGGTTATATCATTTCTCTTGAGGCTGGAAGCAATTTTCAGTCCTAAGTGCGTTCCGTGTACTAAGTGCATGGGCACAAGGCTGATGCTTCGCTGCCCACCAAGGGGTACCCTGGACTCCTTGCTGTGTCCTTTGTAATCTCCCCACATCAGCTCATAGCCCCAGTGCCTCCTGCAAGGGGTGAACCCCCAAGCCTAGTGCGGGCAAGGTGCAGCATAGGTCACCCCAGCCCAGCTGGGTCCCACAAGTAGGACACAGATGGCATCCATTACGTGTTCCCATCCGTGTCCTCTGTCAACAGTGACAACCAGAACAAGCCGAGCTCTGCCCAGAAATCCCCTGATGAAGGAATGCACCAGTGCCAGGGTTTTGTTGCAATCACATGACAGAGGAGCAGCCTTATGTTGAGCACTGGGAATTGATGCTGGAGGAGGGTGACTGGGATCCCTCGTAGTCTGCACCAGCCACGGGCTCCAGTCTGGGGCTTTTGGGGGATCGGAGGGACCAGAGGCAAATCTGGGCTGTTAAAAGAGTTTCACATGTCTGGGACCCTACAGAGGGCTGGGGTGTCCTCAGCAGCTTGGCCTTAGGACCAGCCTTGCCTTAGGACCAGCCTTGCCTTAGGACCAGCCTTACCTGATTCACACCAACAGCAAAAGCATCAAGGTCCGGAGGGGACCTCTCCAAGGCAGTGGGGACATGCAGCAAGGAGGAGAAAAGACGGCATTGAGGCAGAAGGAGTTATTTGCCAGGACTGCTCAAGCCAGTGCCAAATTGGAGCTGATAACGGTTTACAAAATAAAACGCTAAGCTCAAGCTATTAAAATATATATGTACGTATCTCCTAATGCAGCCCCCTCAAACTGGGACTGGCAATCAGTTGCTTGCTTTGGTTTCCCTGCAAGCCTCCTCAGCTGCTGCTGCTGCAATTATCACACGTGGGTGCTTGGGGCCAACAGCAGCACAGCCGAGCAGAGCTGACAGCACACAGGCTGCAGCGATAGATAAAGCAGTGAGGCCCAAGACAGGGGGAGCATGTGCCTCGAATGCTGAAATGTCCCCCATCATGAGGCTGATGTGCGCACACGCTCCAGCTCAGCCAGTGTGGGGTAATTTATCCTTTGTAATAAAAAAAAAGGAAGAGAAGGCTTGGAGAGGAGGGAGGCGACAGCTTATTTTTTTTCAGGGAGTGCTTTTCCCCACACCTGGCAGCCCAGAGCTGAACAGCTTTTGCTGTTAGGGACCTTCAGCCACATGTTGATCCCATGCAGGGGCCTCAGCTTTGCAGCAGCTCTGGGAAACCAGAGCAGCACCGGAAGCAAAGAAACACCCAAGGCCCGTAGGCACCCAACACAGCTCAAATTTAAGTGTTTAAGAGCTGGCAGGTCCTTGGACAAGGCATTTGTCTGCCAGCAGGCTGGGGGACTTTACCTCCCCCTTTCCCTCTTCCAACACATACAAAGGCAGATTATTATTAAAGTTGAGGCCTAGTGGCATTTTTCAAAGGTTTGATCCACGTTCTCAACTCCTGACTCTTGGGCATCTTGTTATCTGGAGGACCCTACTGCTTCTTCGATTTCAGTGAGAACGGGCTGCTTTCAGCCCCACAAGCCTCCCTGACATGTTCCTGGGAGCAAAAGATAGCCACCCTGGAGTGAGGACCTAAGGAGTCATTTGCCAAATCCTCATGCCAAATCCTTACCCAGCCCAACACAGTCCTTATGCACACACACAGATTCTAGACTGTTGCAGAGCAATTGTTAATGAGCAGCTGGCGACTGTGGGAGAGTGAATGGGCTTTAATTCTAACCTGAAACACGTGGCCTGCAAAAGGCTGCTCTTGGTTAGGAAACACTGATTTTCCTGAAGCCGTATTAAAATTGTGTTGTCCAACCCTGAATGGATGAGAAAGAAGCGAGCAAGAAGTTCTTCCTGACAAGTCTGAGCTAGAAACAGGCAGAGCCATGGCAAGAAAAAACAACCCCCAAATCCACAGCATTACCTTTTTTTAACCACTTTATTTGTGTGTGTCTTTCTATAAACATTTTAACAACTGGACATTTCACAAACCGTAAAAACAAACCTTCCTACCCCCAAAATGCAATCAATCCAGCTTGTCGGTCAGACAACAGTGACGCTGCCAGGGCAGGTAGGTGGTATCCCTAGATAACCTCCTGCCGGGCGCAAGCCAGCGAGGAGCTCACCGCATCAGATCCTGAGTGTCTGAGCGATGGAGTGGAGACAAGTTTAAAGACCTGGTTGCTCTCCTCCTCCAGGGATGCGACGGGAGAGAAAAGGGGGGCGAATAAAGAATTTCCCTTGATGGAAAGTCAGAGTCCAACAGAGAGTTTGAGACATCCACTTGCAGGATTGGATGCAGTGACCTTGTCAGGCTTTGGAGCGGCCTTGCAGGCTGTGTCGGTGCTAGGGACTGAAACCTATCAAAACGCTCATTCATTACAAATGGCCCAAATGCTCCTTAATGCCTTGTTTGCCAGGCTGCAGGTGTGAGCAGCAGGCACTGCCTAAAACTGGCTTGCTCACTTGCCAGGGTGCAAGTCTGTGGGTGCTGATTCCTCGGGGTGAGTGAGCCCAGCTGTAAGGCACGATGGGGAGGAGAGATGGGGCATCGGGGGTGGCAGGGGAGGCCCAGTCCAGCTGGCTGACCCGGTGCTCATCACCAAGTACTCCGTTGTCCCAGAGGAAAGCACTGTGTCGCATGAGTGATGCGGAGCAGCGCATAGTCTCTCAGTTCCCCAGGTTCATGTCTGCACCGTGGACAAGCCAAACCAGGCGGAAACAGACGGCCAGGAATCCGGTGCCCAGGAGATCCCCCAGGGCAGTGAGGTACGGGATGGAGAAATTATCTGGATCCAGTGCCTTCCTCCACATCAGGCGCACAATTAGGTCAGCCACATAGAGCAGGATTCCCACCTGAGGAGAGGCAAGACAGTCCCTGCTGTGAGGCAGCAAAAAGGTAATGCACAGCCTCCCTCAGCTCACAGCCAAAATGACGTGGCCATGGCCAAGGTACCAAAGCTAACAGGGATCACTGAGAGTTAACACCTTCCCCGGAGAACCGCTGTTTCTCTGCTGTGCTGGGATGGGTGTAGCTGGCTTATGCCCTTGGGCACTGCATTGCCTGGCATTGCCCGTGGTGCCATGGCCCCATGCTGCCAGCCACAAGTGTGGGGATCATGCTTGAACTGCTCCCCAGCATTGCGTGGACAAAACAGGAGTCTGGCCACACCAAAAGCATCTCCCAAAGGTACAGTTCCCACTGCCCACACCATAAATGGGAGTGCTCCGATTCACTCCATCAGTGCGAATATGCAGGCAGCCCCAAAGGGTAAGTTTGTAGCCAGATTCCTTCTCTTCATCCTTCTTTTTTCCATTAGAAATTCAGATCACGTCTACTTTGTTTTTCCTAAAAGTCTCAGTGGACAACTGGAGTTTGAGGCAGTTTTTACATCAAAGTTATCCCAAGCAGCATTGACACGTTAAAAAAAGAAAATAATTTTTTTTCATCTCAACAGTTTTAAAATCTTTGTTGTGATTTCTTTTAATTCCTATTTCATTCCCGATTCTGATAAACAGATGGAGGAAAAAATACTTCAGTTAAAGATTAAAGACTGTCTAGTTAATTGAATTAAGAAGGGAGAGAGAGTTTGCACCCCTCATCTGTGGTCCCTCCATGGGAGACCACAGCACAACAGGAACCAAAGCCAGATGCGGCATTTCTGAAGGTGAAAACTGCAAGCTGGGTGGGGGGAGAGGGAGGAGGAGAGATGGGGGAGGCAAATTAAATAACAGAATCACAGAAATTAAAGCTGGATGGAAACTCAAGAGTTTGATATAGACCATTACTCTGCCTCGATACAGGATCAAATATGCCCACATCTTTCCTGATGGTCGTTTGTTTAACCTATGCTAAACAACCCTCAAAGGTGGAGATGCCACACTCTAAGCAATCAGTCCCATGGCTTTTTTTTTCTCTTCTTGTTTTTCCCAAGGTCTAACATAAATCTGCCTTCTTCCATTTGAAACTCATGATTTCATGTTTCATCCCTAGTGACCACAGAGAAAATGTTATTCTGTCCCTCCCTACAGAAACTTGGTAGTTTAGAGTCTGTCAACCAGATTTTTCTCAAGCCTCTCTTCTTTGGACTAGCTAACCCCAGTCCATTCAATCATTCCTCTGAGGTCACGTTTTCTAGGCCTCTGATCTTTCTCTTTGGGCTTCCTCCAGCTGACCCAAACTTCCCCCTCTCCTTCCTTCTGTCTTTCTTTATGAAGTGTAATAGAGGGGAAGAAAGAACCAGGCTAAGCGTATTCTCCTCCGCTGGCCTCCATGGGAATCCTTCAGGGTCAGTGGCATTGCTGGGATTCTGCTCTTTACACTGTCATTTATTCTGCGTATTTTCATACTTGGCTCTGGTTGAGGAGTTACCTCGATGCATAAAGAGAACAATAAATATTTTCCTTTACAACTACGGCTGTGCTGCTGGGCTTAGGGTTGTGCAAAGGTCGAGAAAAACTGATTGTTTACACATGCAAGGAATTCACCCACAGACACGAGGCTGCTTGTAAGGCAAAGTGGGAAGTCAGCTACCTCACCCTGCAAATTAATGAATCACTGATTCAAAAGAGCAAGAAGCCACATGCATTTCTCAGTGAGACGACAAAGCTTACAAGGCAGGCAAAACAGCGAAAAGGAACAGGCAGAACAAACTGGATGAACTGCCCATTGCCTACCCAGAACTTTTACTTTTGAAGATAAACTTCTCAGGCCTGGGTTTTCCCTTTGCTTTTGACCCATATAGCCCTGCCCAGAGGGATCCCTAGGTCTTTACCACGATACATGAAACTGGTTTCCAAAATGAGTGGGGAAACCTGCTGGCTGGGGTTCACAGCCTCTCACTTGCCCCTTACTGGGATGACCAGTGGCAGTCTAGAAATACTTGGGGCTTAGAGGCTCAAGGAGTGAACATGGTAAAACAAGGTACCACCTACAGCAAGAGGTACCTCAGTAAGTGTGTGTCTGCACACTTACTGCAGCTCAGCGGATGATGATAACTTGTTCCTCATCTCATGTCTGATCCCTCACTCACCCTTAAGGGCAGTCGTGCTCATGTCGGAAACTAGACCCCAGCAATTTGGTTAAAGTATTACTGGACCCCCAGAAGACACATGATGCATGCAGGAAGCACACCTGAAATGACTGGAAATGTGGGCTGCTGTTAGAAGTTTTACCATGACTCCTGTTTAGCCTGGAGACTGCTTTGTTTTCACAGTATCTGAGAGGTTCCTTTTGGATGAGAGTTTGGGGTTTACCTGCAGCAAAGCAGCAGTCAGATAGAACATCACAAAGGTTAAGGACAGAGACGTGTGGCCTCCCTGCAGCAGATGGATGGTGTAGAGGAACACAAGGTGCCCTGGGATAACCAGGAGGAACAGGACTCGGGCTGACTTGGAATTCACTTCTGCAGAGGACAGAGACAGAAACAGCGATGACAGTGGCTGCAGACGGTGGAGGGAGGACAGGACGCAGCTGCATATTTTAATGCATAGACTTGGGGCTGTCCCCTCCCACCAACTACATTGCTAATGCCTTTTTTAGATCACGCAGCAATCTGGAGCATCTGCAGTATCAGCCCAGAAGCTTTGTCTAGCACTGAAACTATCTGCCAAAGACGTGCTCCATGCTGATCCACTCCACTTCTTCCAAACACTCCTCTCAGCTGCTCTCTGCCTCCCACTGCTTCTGCTCTGCCTTGCTGCAACCCACTTTCCCAGTTTTTAGTTTGTTTTAGCAGTAACTCCCAACCTAGCGGGGAAAATCAAGAGGAACCTGCAATCTAAAAAGACAACAGACCCAAATCCAGTTTTGCTGATGCTTAGGTTTATCCATTGCTGAAAGTGGAGGAATTGCTGATTTTCAGCAAGGTTATGCTCTATTCACCCCTCTGTCCACAGGTGATGGCTCTAGGCTGGCCATGGTTAAAATGACTTTCTATTAGATCAAATCTGAGATTCTTTTTCAATTACTTTCTTTAGTGCTCCCTGAAGGCCAGTTTCTTTGCACACCAGTGAGCAGGTATACCACAAGCTTTTTTTCAAGCTGCCCACTGCAAAGATGCTTCCTCTCCGATCTGAGTATCTTCCCTGTAAGGGGGAAAGGGAGTTCTGCCTTTGAAACCCACCTAGTCCTTCGCCAACCAGGCTTGATAAAGGAGCTATCTGTGATGACAGGCCTTGAGACATGGACACCTAGCATTCAAGGTCTACCTGATGAGAAGAATGTGGTGCATGGGTTGGGCCAATTCTGCCTCATCTTGTATGGCAAAACTCCAGGCATGCTCCAGAAGTGCAGGAATGTGGAAATACGGCTGGCCTGGATGGCGACCAGATTCCCTCCAACACCTATGAGGACAAAACACAGTAAACCTGTAAACCACCTTCAATGCAGCAGGAAACATCAGTCTAAAACCTAGCCCAAGGTGAGCCGATCTGCATTCACTTACAAGCTCACTGAGAGCAGCAGTGAGAGAAAGAGAAAACCTGATCCCACATGTCATGGTGATGCTGCACTATTCACTTGGCAGGAACAGCTCTTAAAAATCAGGAAGGCTCCAGTGATCGTCTCCTTCTGACTGCTTTATTGGAAACATTTTCCCTTGCTTCCCAGCACCAGCTGTAAATGCCACGTGGCCTCTGAAGATGATGTAATTGCACCTGGTTTGACGCAGTCTGTGAGCAACACCTGGGGAAAGCAGCACAGGCAATGGCAGATGCTGCTTACAGCCACTTCTTGGATTTACTCATCCAGAGAGCCATTATTGTTTAAAAGACAACAAACATCACAGAGAATGATTATATGTTTGTCTGAAAGCATCTAACACACTTGTTAAATGAGAAGGAATCATATGAGAATGAATCAGAGCCCAAATATGTTAGGTAATTAAAAGGCAATTAATTCCTTCCAGACTGATTAATTCTAGCAACCATGAAAAAGCAGCTACGTTTTCCAGCAGAAAATAGAGGGATGATGATCTATGGAGCAAACTTCCACCACCCTGAGTATTTGCAGGGTAGAAATGCCACAGAAAAAGTAACAGTGAGCCAGATCCTACAGGCTTCTCATGTTTTTCCATCCTTGAAGAAGGAAATGCTCCATCATTAAATGTGAGATTTGCCAGAGTGGAATTAAAGTGAAAATACTAAGACGAGTTCAACATAGCTCAAGATGGGAGCTTTCTGAATCGTGCACTGCCATGCTTTGCAGGACTCCCCTGCACATGCAAAGTGAAGAGCTACCTGTGCAAAGACACCGAGCACTGCGTAACTCTGCCACCAGCTCTGCCAAACAGGTCGCCCGCCCCCACAGAGCGATGTCTGGGTCAATCATTGTTCAACTAAATTGCTGTTGACATACTTTCCTAATCAGGCTCTTCGGCTAACCATGCTGGAAAGAGTTTGTCAGCAAGGTGGCTGTCTTTATGCACATCCAGTAAGGTGACAGCTGCGTGACACCCTCTGACACTGCAAGAGGACACTATGCTTTGAGGGTGGCATGAGGCCACGCCTGCCCTAGGAACATGGGTTTCCCGTGGAATGGGCCTGGCCTGCAAGACCATTACAATAGCAGAAAAATAACCCAGTGGATCCTCAGTGATGCCAGGATCCCCAGCAGTTTGTCCTGGTATGTGCGTATATAAAAGTACTGTGAGGCTTCAAACAAATATAAATATACACAAAAAACATGTTGATATATGTACATTAAAAATCCCTATACATAATCCATATATATAATCTTTTTTATATATATACACACACATATATAATCTTAATATATTAATCTTTATCAACAATCTGTATAGGGGATGATTGCACAGCTCAAATTGCTGAGTGGAGAGAGACAGGGAAAATGGATTTATTGTGACATCCTTAGTAGGTTTGATGTTACGAAAGTAAAGGTGTCAACGTAGCTCTCAGAGACAACTATCAGATGCTGTTAACCTTTCCCACAGCTCTGCCAGTATTTTTCAGCCCTGCCTCCTATTTTGCTCCAGAGATGCTTCAAGACAGGAGTAAGTAGGGATGTAGCTTCACTTCCACTCATGATGGGAGCAAGGACTTGAACACAGACCTCTGTGTATGGGCAACAGTGGATACCATAACCCTTGGGGAAGAGGGGGAGGTATAAATAAAAGCATGCATATAACCCCCCTGCCCAACCTACCATTAATCACAGGTGTGAAAACTGCCATGCCTTCAAAATTTGGGTCAGTTACAGTTTTGTCCAAGATGAGCCCACCGATGCTGTTAAAAAAGGACAGGCAATGAGGGTGGATCAATCTCTCTTCCCAGGGCAATTCCTACGCTGTGAAAATAGCACGCTGAGACGAGTTACTGCTTCTTCCCCATTGCCAGGGCTGGACTATTCCCCATTTGCTCCTTTTACAGCTCAGTTTTCACTATCAAGTGAGTGTATCAAGTGACACTATCACAAGATAGCCTTACAGTTTTTGTTAATGACATAATGAGATCAGGAAGACCTCCTTGCCCACCCTTGAGCAAAACCGATAGTAGCCAGGGAAGCTTTATCATCCTCCCCAGAAATTTTGCTACACTTCTATACTGGTCTCAGCCGTTTTTTTAAATTCTCTCCCAGATCTCAGCTGGGTCTGAAAGATGTAGCACAGAGGGAATGAACTACCTATCTCTACATTCACCAGCCTTCTGTCTTTACAGCTGGAAAAAAATGAGGTTGAAGTCTGACTATTTGTCATGGTCGTCATCTCCCTTTTTGGCTTCCTGGCTTGCACCCACATGGTGCATGGATGTGCGAGTGAGACTTAAAATGATGACTTGCTTTTTCCAGTCATCTGGGGGCTCCTTATATGCTATCTCATAGCCTGTTGGAGAACCACCAATGGCTGAGCAGCACTGGACAAATACCCTTCTGCTGTCTCTTCCAGTGTCACTTTTGATGGCTTTCTAAATTAGTATGGGGTCTCTCTGCAGCATGCATAGGCATGTGGGCTCAGGCGCAGTTCCTCAGTTTACCTGCTGATGCTCATTGCAACAATGACCGGCTGCCATCCAGATTTAAGGACTTCGGCAAGGGAAGGACTTTGCTTGGCAATAGCAACCCAGAGAGGGATCATGACAATGAAGACAGCACAGATCAGAGGAGAAAGGTATTTCATATCTGGCAAGGAAAAGAAATCTTGAATTAAATGCCCATGGCTTCACAGGTTGTCAAAATCATATTGCATAAGGTCTGGAAGAAAGGCAGCAGGCCTCTTGCTCAGACTGAGTTATGTTAGCAGAAAAATCACATGAACCAAGATATTCCCCACACAGCCACCTCACTCTGCCACAGAAATCCATAATTAATCCCTGAAACTCACTGCTAGAGGATGTTATTTGAAAATCAGCAGGATTCAAAGCAAGTTATATTTGAAGATGAGAAAGTCTCCAATTCCATCTCCAACTAAGCAAGACAAAAAGTTACAAAATTTCTGGCTTCAGGGTACAAATCAAACAGCAGGGCAAGGGGGAAACTCCTGTGTGCAAGCTGTATCACACTTACGACAGACACATCACGCCTTCACCTAAAACAATAGGTAATAGGTACTTTTGGAGGCAAGCTAGCAGAATTGCTGAGCAGCTGGTCTGCTCTATAGGAACAAATGCTCTTTTGCACATATAAGCCAGTTAAGATCCAGGGTTTCTTTCGTCCTGGTTTACATGTGTTTCCATTAGGTGCTTCTTCCATTTGGCAGGGGCATAACCTTGAAATGACCTTTAGAAGCAAAGGAATTAAAAAATAAGTAGATGTGCAGCACTAAAAGAAAATAAACATGACTCAGAAGCATGAGAAACACCTTCAAGCAATAGGGACGATGCCAATGCTTTTGATATAAAAATGCTTCTTCAACAAAGCTCTCCATCTGGTCTCTGTGTTGGGGCCAAAGCCAGCGGGTTGTAACACAGACTTCGCAGGTAATCTGGGAGATGAAGCAGGCTCAAAGTGTGCATTTTTCAAAATGACATTGCCAGGGCCTCAGGCTACCTGGATGAGATAGCACTGATGGGATGATATCTTCCATGAATCAAGGGCTGTTACACAGAGGTGCGCTCTTTACGTGTGGCTTTAGTGGGCACTGAAATGCAAACACTTCTGGGGTGTAAATAGCTGCTGTTTTGTCAGTGCACTTTACCACCTGGAGTCATTTAGGACAGATGGGTTGTATGACAGACTTAGCTGCTGTACTGACTGGATCTCCCCCCCACTCCCCACCCCCTTTTTGTTTCGGGCAATTAATTCCTTCTTAAATAATGCAGACACAGAGCACTGGAGTCTATCAAACCTTATCAAAGCCCACAGAAAGACTCCTGGTAGGATGAATGGACTTCAGTCTCTACATTCCAGTTCTGCCACATTCTCTCACATACAGCCCACAAGCAAGCTGCAACCCTTTGGCAAAGTTTGTATCTCCACTATGCAGGACTGGGAAGGATGAGGGTTGATTTTTAAAAAATTGAAAATCTTCATTGGCAAAAGGGTATTCTGCAGAAGGAGGTGGTGCTGCATCAGATGGCACATAGTACTCCAAACTTTACAGACTCACTGGTATTTTTGAAGGATACATTTTGGTAGGACCCAAAAGTTGTCACAGCATGACCTGTCCCTTACTATACACTGGGGAGGGAAATGGATTTATTCCACCACCATCAACAGTGCCTTCCTCCTCCCTGCTTCACTTCATGCCCCCGATGACTAGGTGTCTGTGTGCTGAGTACCTTCCATCTCAAGAGGCTATTTAGACTACTCTGAAAACATCACAAATGCTCTCTGGTCACAACCATAGAGGTTATCATGTTGTTCTGCCATGTGCTCCCTGGGACATACTATCAGAGGCATAGCGATTGAAAGACAAACTAGCTTTACTGAGGCAGGTGTGATGGCATCATGGAAAAAGCCTATTAAAAAATATGCACCTCAGAAGTTCAAGGAGGACTGGACGGAAGTGATTCGTGGGCCTCTCCCTGCAACGTGTCCTCCTTCAGTCCCTCACTTGCTGGCATATGGAACGAGTTATGCAAACTGAGAACAGCTGCCTCACTGCTTCTGCTCACAGTCTGAAGCAACAGTTTGGGTTTCAAATGGTATTGAATTTGCTGGATCTTTTTATTTTCCTGTTTCTATTCTAGGTTAGGCTCACGGTAAATAGCCTAGCACTTTACAAGCAACAGTCAGGCATATATCACCAAGTTGCAACATGTTTTGAGCTTTTCAGTGTCAACAGGTGCCCAGGTCTTTGCCAACCAGCAGCACAGCTAACCCCATAGCCACAACTCCTAGTCAGAGTCCTGTGAGCATAAAACAATGCAGCACTGCCTCCCTCCCTCCAAGATGATATCTTGTTCGTCCACGACTCTCCACGAGAAGATAGAAGAGTATTTTACGAATGCCAAAACCCTGAAATAGCTTTGTGAGGAAGGACCTGCTATTACCCATGCACAGTAAGTAGTTATGCTTGGCTAGTGACAGATGCAGGAACAGAGTCAGTGTCACATATGTCAACCTTCTGTTCCAAAGCTATGCAATACACGTTTGGTCATTTCTTTGACAAAACTCAGTTGTGTTTCTTAGGCTCTACCTTCCAGTTTGCTACTAAAAGAGAGCCTGGAAAAAGCCTCTTTGGTCATTTTTCTACCCCAGTGGCATGACAGCCTCCATTCTGAAACATCCCAGAAATGGGTAAGCACCCTGCAATAATTTCACAAGGATTCATCCCTCCCTTGCTGAGCTGCAAATCCCTGCTAAACATTGTACCTATGTATTTGAAGAGTGTACTGCTGATTCCTGCCAGCAGGGAAAGGGTTATCAAGTCTCCAAGGCTTGCTGCTATGGGTGTGGCGACATTGTCTGGATTGATCCCAACTTTCCTTGCTCCGATGATCACGCCAATCATCACCAGACCTACAGAAGACACAGAGCAGGCATCAGAGAATGCATCTTGCTGCGTTTCACCCCAGAGCTGCTGTTCTGATTCCTAGAGGGATGTGGGGTCTGGGAAAAGCAAGAAGCAGATTGCCTGTAGCAGTACCATGCAGCTGGAAACTGGACATCCCTAGGAATTTGTCCTCTTGCTTTCACCAACCTGAAGGGCATGACTCTGCCCTTATGAACTGCACCAAAGGCCCAGAGGCACACAAGCAAATTCCAGGGATCAAAGGAGATACCAGCAGGGAGCCTGAATGTAGAAGCTCCCCTCCTGAGCAGCCTAATCTTTGCTGCCTTGAAGCAGGACCAGGCACGAAGCGTACTCATAGATAAGCATACAGCAGGCATGCGGCAGCCTCCTGGTGCCATGCCCTGCTCTGGATTCCACAGCACAAAGATATTTTCCATATTAGACCAAAATTTCT
This sequence comes from Fregata magnificens, assembly GCA_013389945.1. Classification (NCBI taxonomy): domain Eukaryota; kingdom Metazoa; phylum Chordata; class Aves; order Suliformes; family Fregatidae; genus Fregata; species Fregata magnificens. Next base: position 16,493 of record WAAD01006569.1, read on the forward strand.
CCGAGTTTCAACCACCAAGGAGCAACGAGCTTCCTTACAGTAGCCTGAATTAGCCTTCCGGCCCAGTCATCAGACTGACCCCTCACGTCCCAGAGTCTTTAGGGCTGCTTTAATTTGCACTGGGTGGATGCTGATGCAGCTCCAGAGTCAAGGGTTAGGGAGGTAGCCCACAGCACCTCTCTTCCCCTGCCCTCTGAGCTGCACCTAGAAAATTCAGCTGCTTTTCAGCATTGTTGGAGAGGAAGGAAGTTTTGCTTCCCCAGGTAAGTTATTGAGCACAAACCCCAAACCCTGATGAACGTGTGGGAATCCCTCAGCCATCAGATCTCTCGCAGGCCCGTGGAAGAGCCACCTGGAATAAACCCTGCCTGGCCAGCCTCCACTGCTGTGTGACTAGCAAGGGCAGCCTTGAGACAAGACACATGACACCTCTTCAAAGTTCTTCCGTGGCTGACTGGATGCACCAAATGAAGCCTGAGAAATGGTGGTTCCCTCTAGCTCACAACCTCTCTGTGCCTGTTCACATGGGCCCACCAAAGCTGAGCATGCACAGAGGATCGGCTCTCCCCTAAGAAATGCCATGTGTGCACCTTCGCTGGTACAACATCCCTTATACAGAAACACATCCTTACACAATGTGGCATTCTCCACAAAAGCCCTCCCAGACACCCACGCTCCCCTCCCCACAGCACAGTTCATGCTGCTTCCCTCCCTGGTCATAAAAATAGTGGCTTTACATCGTGCACACCCACACACAGGCTGCCTGTGACCATGTCCAGGGAAGAAACTAATGCTAGCTGAAAGCCTGTGTTGGTACGGTAGTAAAGCCTCTCTGTATCACACCGAGCAGGGAGATTGAAGGGAAGAGTTTAATGAAAGCTGGGCTGCTGTTTTTCTCTTTTAACAACTGCCTCATCGCATGTTTTTCATCAAAGGCATCTACAATCACCCTTTGACTCCAGCTTCAGAATATGCACTTGGTCTAACTTGTCCCTTTCATTTAGAAAACTTGCTGTATCCAACTCTGCTAGCTCGCTCTATTCAGAGTATCATGCTGCCCTCATATGGCAGACCTACAAACTGTTCATCTTCAGGTGACACAGAGCAGCTCCTACCCACCCACCCCGTCACATTTCCCTTGCAAGGGGAATTAGCAAAGGGAGTGAACTGCTTGGCTCAGAGCTCACAGCAGGCAAGCCACAGGGCTGGCCACAATCCTCCGCAGGGTATTGGGTGACCCGACTCCATCTCAAGTGTGGTCTGGAGTTGTCTGCTAACAGACTCTCAATATCCTGCTTTGTGCATGGCATTAGTTTGCTCTCCCCTAGCAAACAGCCAGTGTAGATGGCTAACGTGTCACCCAAGACACATGGAGAAAGTGTGTGCGCGTGTGTGTACACCCACGCATAGCATGTGGCATTTTTCGTGTGGGACATTTTGATGGCTGCTGTGGATGCTGAGAGCCCAGTGAACAACAGACCCTGGGAGAAGAGAAGCAAAGGCAGGATGCAGAGGGAGTGAAAGCAGCAGTCATAGGACTAATGCTTCCTGCATCCCTCCTCCCCATGCCAGACCAAAGGGATGTCAGCTGGGCCTCCCTGGCAGAAGGGACAGTTTTCTCCACACCTGAGTGCTGCATGTTTGATCTGAGGAACCAAAACAACTCACCAAGAGAAAGTGCAGCTATGAAGGCCGTGGTGACGCTGCTGGCACACAGCACGGCGGCCTGGCTCAGCTCCACAGAGCCCTTGGAGATGGCTCCCAGGATCACAGCAGCAACAGCAGCCAGAAGTCCCACCACAGTGGCCTGGACCTAGGGGCCAAAAGACAGCTGGTGAGCAATCATCCGCATCTGCTCCCAGGCAGCCCTGGCTCCATGTGACTGCAGAATTTCCACACAGCTAAGCCTTGCAGAGATGCTGATTGCTTATGTATTTAAGCAGCATCCCTGTAAGGCTCCACAACATTAAAAAAAAATCCTGACAAAGTTTGGAGAAAAACTCTGGAGGCCTGCAAAGGGCAGATAACATTTCAGCAAAGGACACCAAGTCCATCAGCAAAGGAATAGCCCTGGTCAACACAAAAATGGGCTCTCCATCAACGCAGCACTCCTAGCAAGCTGAAAGCTGTGGAAGGAGATAAGGGAAAGCACACAGACATATGTTGCAAGCCCTGTGGCCTTGCCATGTGCAACCTCTAGGCTGGTTGCTGGATTTTAACAAGCAGAAAGAGCTACAGGAGTCACATTTCTCCCTTTTCTCCCCTCGTGCCCGAGGCTGGTTCCCAAACACTGCCAGTAAACGACAGGCTTTATCTAGATGCTGTTGTGAAACAGGGATTGTGCCGCAGCTCCCACTGCAAAAGGAAGTTTTTTCATTATTTCAGTTTGTCCACAAAGGCAATGAATGTCTAGATGTGTTTTGCAGCTAAACTACAAGCTCTGGGGCCACACAGAGCTTTATTGGAGGTCAAGTCCTGGGCTCTGTTTGGCTCTGTTGAGAATACCTGTCCCAAATCAACCACTCGGGATTCAGCACTGCTGGGAACAGATGCTGTTGGGCTGCAGCATAGCAAGAGAAAAGGGCCTTTTTTCCTCTCCCAGCTGAAGTGACTCACCTGGATAAGGGCTAAATTGCAGGTGGCCATTTTCCACTGCTTCTGGGCATCATCCATCTGTCCAGTGTTAGCCTAGGAGCCAAGAGAGACACCCTGAAAACCTGTTCCAGTGGCATAGGTGGCTGCTGAAGGCAGTTTCACCTGGTCCCTGTGGGAAAGGGGCTGCTAAAGCCAGAGAGAGGTGAGCGCAGGTCAGCATCTCCCAGTCTTTCCTGCACTTCCTTCTTGGCACATCTCCATCATGCTCCAGCCCAGTGTCCCAGGGGTATCAGAGGCTCACATGGAGTTGCAGAGGCATTGCAGGGCACCCAACTAAAGGTGGAGTGGGCACATCCACCACGTCCCACACAGACCAAAAGCTGAATAAATTAAACCATTTTTCCTCTTTCATTCCCCCTAAATTGCTCTGTTAAGCTCCAATTTCTCCCGAGACATGCAATACAAACAGCCCAAAGTAAACAAAACTGCTTAGGGAGATAGGAGAAATCAAATCCAGAGTAGCAAAAGCTACTGCAGGTCCCAAGAAACCTTGGTCTGCTCCCCCCAAGATAGGATTGCTGGGAAGCCCTGGGTCTCTCAAGGATCAATACCCACAGAAAAGCAATCCAATACTTCAGCTGACAGCTGTGGAGCCCTGGCTTTGTCTCCTTCATGTGTCACAGGGCCCCAGATATCAGCAACTGGCCACCCAGGGATTAATTCACCTTCAAAACACAGATGGAAATTCTCTGTTCCAGTTACAAAATGAGGGCAAACACATTTTAACACTCACACACCACTAGTCTCTACTTAGCAGAAAAGGGCATGTCTCATACACACAGTGTGGTTATATAAAAGCAGAATCTCCTGATGTCTTCTGCTCATCGCCCCCCTCCCCACACACACACCACCACCTTGTTAACACTCACAGCAGTAGAGAGCCTGGATGCCAGCGTCATCTCAAGATTACCCTTCAGGCCAACCAAGGCAGGAACCAGGATAAAAACTTCTGTAATTGTCCGAAACACATCCCAGTGCTGGAAGAAAACAAAGGCAACGACCTCAGTTTGTGATGCTGACCAGTCCAATGCTGTTGCTTCAAAGGGGAGTGGGCTCCCACCTTGCCACCTGCTCTACAGGTGTCTGCTATGTACATGGGGGTAGATGCTGCCCTGGGCTGGTTGCATTTTGGGGGTGAAGGAAGCAATTTTTAGCTTGCAATATTCTTTCTGATCTCATGCACAGCAAAGCACTATCCTAACAGGGAAGGAACTTTCTTCCTGAGGGCAGCAAAAGATTTTGGAAAGCCACAAATTAAAATGTGACTTTAGCATTAGCCAAGAACAACATGAAAAATAATTAGGGTTCACAAGCCAAATGAAATACAGCATGCTCTCCATCCTTTGTACTGACACTAGATACAGGAACGCCTATTGCTATCCAGACTCATAAGAATAAACACAAAGATCTGGAAACGATCTAACAACAAAAAGTTATGTCTGTCTTTTTTTACCAAACTTCCAACTAAGCATCTAAGTCTGATGGTGGGAGGGAAGGAGATTTTTGTATCTCTTCTCCACAGGCAGTTCCTAAATCTTCCTGTTACCAAGCACGCTCCCAGCACAGCTGGAAAAAGGATTTTGAATTAAGATATACCATAAGCCCGAACTGCTTGGCCAGTATCTTGATTATCATTGCTCCTCTGAAGCTGAACTGTACAAAGCTGTTGAATCAGCTGCAATACTAGAAATGATCTGAAACCTTAAGAAACTTTGTTGATTAACACATCCTCTCTAATTTATCTACCATACAGTGCCCTGGAACATAATTCATTCACCCCCTGTGCATTCAGGGATGTTGGCAACGTCCCACTGTAGCCGAGAGGTTCACATTAGGATGAAATCACAGAACACAGCAGCTCACCATGAAGTAAAACCAACTAGTCCAACATCTGAGAGCAGAATACAAGAAAAAAAGAGCAGCTGCAATGAGTCAGACCAAAGGTCCATCTAACCTGTCCTTATCTCCACCAGCAGTCCAATTCAGGAGTACAAACCAAGAATCTGCAAGTATGACAAGTAGATGGGATAATTCACCTGTGTATTTTCCAGCCTATGACTATCTGCCACAGGGTACTGAGCTGGTGGGGTTTTTCTGAACGCTTACCAGTCTTCAAAGGATTTTTCTTTCAGGTACTCATCCAATCTCCCCCCTTCAACTCATGTGCCATCCTGTGGCAAAATTTCCACAGTTTAGCTACACGTCATGTGAATGATCAACTCATTCATTAATTCTAACTTGTCACTGGCTAGTATCATATCACAGTCCCGAATTCTGGCACTAGAGGACCAAATGAACAGATCCCTGCCCACCTTCTCCATATCCACCAGGATTCTATAAACCTGAAAATCCAGGAGGTTGGACAGACTCAGTAAATGTCGACACATTCTGTTGAGAAATATATACAGGGTGTTACAGCTCAGTGTTTTGCTCTGGCTGCGCCATGGGAAGCTGTGGGAAGATGGTGGTGTGGCTGTCTGCTGGGAAGACCTCACAGCTTCCTTCTGAGTCAGGATGAATGAAAGTGGGGCTGAGCCAGTCCTGAGCACGTGGTGCAAGACACCCCTCAGAGGTGCAGATAACAGGCAAAACATTATTATCAATATAAAAAGGCACATTTTCTGGCAGTGGCAACCTGGAAACAGGCACATTTCAAAATGTTAAAGGTAAGTTACTGTTGAGTAAATAACAGACAACATGAGAACAGTCACCTTATTTGACACACTGCAATTTTGTTTGAATTTGTTAACATGGAACTTAAATACCTGAGAAAAGCTAGGGGCGGACATCTCTTTTAAAGATTCAAATCCCCCTCTCTCCTCTCTCTTTAATTAAGAATAAAGATCCAAACACATCTTTGACACCTTCAAAAGAAAGAGGAGAAAAAAGAGACTTCATAGTCACAATGTAAAAAACCCCAATCATTTGAAAAACACAGGCGTGCAGGCATTCATATTTAAGTCCTTGCATATTTTGCACATAAAAAGACATAAATAAAAAGCAACAGAAAAATTCAACTTTTTGTATTTTCTGTGCATGTCACCTTTGGGAAATATGACTTTGTTATGTCAATGTAAGCTCCAATCCTTGTGTTCATGATGAATTTTGCAGGTCTCAAGCCATCATAACATAAGTTTCAGCATACGAGGTATGATTTTTTGGGACTCTGCCTTCCATATAATTCCACTGAAAGGCTTTGAACAATTAATAATCACATGACTGTACTAATACAAAAACCTAACTTAATTGCCTCCATTTGAGTCTCATTAGTGACTCACCAAGAGCCTAAGGACAGATTCATAATGATTTATATCACAGTAGCCAGGACTCCATTGTGTTAGAGACTGCAGAAATACAGAATAAACAGATGATCCCTGTGCCATCGCCTTGCAGGACTGTCAGGTGGAGCAGCAGGTGAATGTGGCAGGTTAGAGCTGTGCAGGCAAGGAGCTGCCTGGATGAAGACAGCTGGATTAAGTCTAGGAAGCATCTCTGTCCTTCGAGATGAAAACTGGCCTACAAGGAACAGAAACATTCTCTGCAGCATTGCAAACCCACACAGGGACACTGAGCCAGAAAGAGACTCTTTCCCACTTCACTGGAGTTACAGCCCTAAAGCTCAGCTCTTAAGAAACTTGGTTACCCCATGATCCACTGCAGCTGGTCCCCATGCCAGTTGGATCTGCTCATAGGGTCCCATAGAGGAAGAGAGGCTATGATGTACTGAGACAATCTCCCCAGCTGTAGTCTAGCCCCACTGTCCCTCCTTACACTGTCCTCACAGTCCCAACCATGTCCTGTTACCTCTCCAGGACATCCATCCTCCCATGGCAGCAGCTAAGAAACCTCAGAGGTTTTCCATTGCCCTGAATAAGTCAACAGAAAGATCAAAAGATCTTGGATTATAAAATACAAGCCAATTCAAAATCCTTTCCAATGCTAATCATCTCATGGGCTTTTATCAACAAAGGACAGAGGTATCTTATGTCTGTGACTTTTATTTGCAGTGTCCCACTGCAGTGGTGTGGAAGCAGGAAATGAAAGGGAAGCTTTCCTCCTGAATTCTCTGGTTTGAAATCTGATTGTCCAGTTTCAATCTGATTCTTCACCTTCCTGTAAAAGAGTGGGCCAAACACTGTCAGGGCCCTGCAACGTCTCCAGCAATGCCAGCCAGCCCGGAATCCGGACTGACCAGCTGGCCAAGGATCACTGGAGCAGAGGCAGAAACATCCAGCAAGACAAGACCCATGCCATGCCGCCAGCCCTGCACAGAGACTGCATCATGTGCACAATCAGGAAGGTAAAATGGCAAATGGCTATTTCTTTGGGCATCCTTTTATTACAGTATGAGAGACCCAGGATTGAGCCTTGGAGTTAACTGGGCCAGACAAATCTCTCTTGTTGATTTTTTTTTTTTTTTAAACAGTAACATGAACAGTTCTTGGTTTCATCCCAGGACAGATCAGAAACTATTAAAATCCTGAAAAGTTTGATAAGACACAAACAAGCAATTTCCACTTTGTTCTCCTCTTTACAACATCAGCCCTGCAAATGAGAGAGCCAGCTGGACTCCCAGCACAGAACCACATTATTTCAAGATATTTTGTATGTAACGAAACAAGGGCAGCACCATTAAACCCACATGCATGCTCTAGATACAATCCTTGAGCTTGCCCATATATCTCCCTGTCAAAGGCAGACACGGAGTTTCCTAAGAATGTTTTGCAGTGACTGCAAATAAGGCAATGCATTCCTCAGCCAGACCCTGAAAAATGGGCAAATCACAGACTCCTGGACTAGAAAATCCTGTACTTTCAGTGGCATGACCCCTCATGATTACCAATATGAATCTTATGGCACCTGGCCTCAAGCAAATAAACTTAGTCTCAGGTTTTAGTTGGACAGGACAGTGAGTTTCTTTCTAGTCCTCATGCAGGAAGAAATGTTGAAAGTAGCTCAAAGACAAAAAGGCACAGAAGAATAATCCAAACCTTTAAAGGCTAAGATCTCTGGATTTTCCCAGCTACTGGTTTTGGTTTTAAATATGGGGTTGTTGATACTATGGCAGCTTACCTCACTAACATCTCTCCTATGCCAGTTGTGACTCTCAATGCACTAGCTCCCTCCTCTGGGAGCTGAACCCACTGATTGATGGCTTCTATTTCAACATAGTTGGAAACACCTTCACCAAAAAATACACTTCCTATTATTGTGCTTCATGCATGACCCCATTTCTAAGAGTCTAGTGAACAAATACACAAAATAGACTGCACTCTGGTATTTAAAGGACACATGCAACGTAGGTATACACGGCTTGTGTTTTCCATCAGTTTGGATATAGTTAGATTTTTGAATGGAGCCCAATTCTTAGCAAGTGTGTTCAATTTCTTTTAGACAAAGACCTATTCACCTGCCAAGGGTATGGAGTGGGTATGTATTGTCTTTATCCTTCTCTGAGATAACTGCTAACTCTTAACATAACATCTTGGGCAGTTTGAGAACTTCTGTAATGCTGCAAGACAGGTCTGTGCCTAAGCACAGCACAAGGTGGAGACAACAAACACAGCATAGCAACAGCGTATGCCACTCCGGTTAACCCTTCTTTGATATTCCTCATATTCCCTTTAATTCAACTTCTCTGCCTTCTTTGTTTCTTCCAATGCAAGAAAAAACAGCAAGGTATTGTCTTTCCAAACACTCTATCCATATTTAGCTCCTGCTGTGGTACTAATGCCAGAGAATCCAATGTACTCCAGTGAGCTCAGAGTGCAGGATATATCCTTGGGAAACTCTGCCAGCCTTTTGATTTGCAAATCCACTGGCATGAGATGCCCAAACTAGATCAAATTTTGCATTTCTATTTGTGCCACTGGTACAAAGGAAAGACAGATGGGATAGATTCTGGTTGTGGGCACAACAGTATAAATCCAACAGCACTCCTTGGAAGTCAGTGGAACTTATTCCAAATTTACACCCACCTCAGAATATGGCCAAGAAACACTCAGTTTGTAGGCAATGCTAATCTTTTTATGCTGGCATGCCTCTCATCACAGTATCTAAATGCCTTCTAGACCAAAGATTACATTAGGTTATTTGCAAAGAACTGAAAGCATAAACTTGCCTCTACGTGAGACAGGTAGTTAATAACAACCCTGACCTAGATCTCCTTATCAGCAATTTTTGAAGGAAAGAAATAATATCAAACAATAGCAAAATATGCCACAGTCTGATCCCAGTTGCTTCATAGCAGTCATCACCGAAGTGTTTAGCTAGATATAGTAAAGGGAGCACCCAGTCTAACGCACCAAGGGCAGTGTCAGGCAGCCTATCTGAAAGCCACTATCCCAGTTTACAAGGAGCCCGTGTACTGATCTAAAGAAAGCAAATAGTGTGTCTCTACCACAGCAAAAGCCTACAGCCATCCTGCTGACTGGCTGCTAGGACCACACACATTAAAAACAAAAATGCACAAATACTCAAGGTCAGTGAATTAGCCCACCCTCTCACTACAAAGTTGCCTAACCACATGTACCTACTTGAACAACATCCATCAAGAGGCCAGCAGCTACCATGCCCAAGCCAGCCAGAAGGAACGGCACGAAAATCTGGGAGGCAATGGAGAATGAAGTCTCTGGGAGAAATCCACTGGCTGACCTGGTCAACTTGCAGGTGAAACCTCTCAGCTTCTTGCCATGGAAGCACAGTTCCAATTGTAACTGGGTGACCACCATGGTCAAACACTGTTACCCCATACTCAGCAAGGCAAATGCGCGGAGATCAGGACATCACACAGATCCTTCTGGTAGCTCTGTTCGAAGTCAAAAGAAATGTTTTTCCTCAAACTACAGCAATGATGCCAAATTGCTTTAGCTTCTTCTCCTCCTGGGAGCACATCCAGAGGGTTGCAGCAAGGGTATCCTCCAAAATTGATTCAGCTAGGTTGAGCCCAGGTGGCAGCAAACTTGACGGACACTGTTTCTCCAATTTATATCCAGGGGGCAATTAAAAAAAAGAAAAGAAGATTGCGGAGATGTCTGTGGACAAATAGAAATGAGCCCACACCCCATTCAGCTCCCACCACCTCAGCAAAAACCAGTAAGACCTGCTCAGGCTACAGCACAGAAAGAGTGACAGGTCATGCAAGAATCCCTCAGCGTGCTCAAACGCACTAGTGTCCTTTCTCCTCAGGTTACATTTCTTGTCAGACTGCGGCTCGCCTTTGATACGATGGTTTAATATGTAAGCCCGCTGTGAACCAGCCCCAGTTCCCTCACTTCCACCATAAGCAACGTTGAACTTTTCTCACTGTCCCAAGGCCGAGAAGGTGGAGAGTTAACAACCAGGATCCATTTTGCTCTCCTTCAAGGTGAAGAAAAGTCAAGGAAAACATGAGTCCACATTTCTCATGGCTGACGATATTACGCAGGTCTCATCCCCGGGCAAACGCCACAGCTAAGCTGGCTGGTGAGAGAAGATCTGCCCTTCTAGACCCCGGCCCCTCTTGTTCCCTCCATGGTCTCTACGGGATGTAACGATCGGTCTATGCCAGCTATACATCTGAATGACTGGCTTTCGGGGGGGGAAAAAAAATCCAGAGGACCAGCCAATAAGCTTCAAAAGCGAACACCCTTATCTGCTGTCATCACTTCAACTTTCTGCTAGTTTGCAAAGGCCAAGATAAGAGTCATAGCCAGAGCTTATTTAAGGTAGCTCTGTAATCTCACTACACTGCAGGCAAGGGAGAGAAAGGGTGAACATTTCCATGGCATGCTGTGAGCTGGTCTCCCTTCCTGTCCTGAAGTGAAATACACTGCTTCTGCATACTCCCAGGAAGGGGGTCTCACCCCAGAGTCTCCATGGTCAAACAGCTGACATAAGGTCAAGAACCAGAGCTGCATCATGGCCACATACGGCCAAAGAATTTGTATCCTGCTCAGTAAAGACTTCAGCTCAAAGTCATGCATGTGGGAAAGGGAGTCAGGGCATTCTGTTGAGGCTCCTTTCTAATAATTAATTTGGGCAAACTAATTGGATCAGAGGGTCAAAAAGCTTTAAAAGCACAATTTAGGATGGAAGTGTACAGGATTGGTTTAGTGCATTGGCAACTGAGCTTTCTCACTATTCAACCACAGGTTCAAATCCAGCCATGCCCCAGTGAAGGCAAACGAGTGAAAGCAAGTATTCAGTGGTAGGCACGAAAGATACAGGTTTCTCAGTCCAGTTCAAATTCAATGTTTAAATTGCATTGCCTCACTAACACTTTTTGTACTAATCAACCCCTTCCCTGACACTCTCTGCAGAGAGACGTAAAGATTCATGGCTTGTGGACTCTGTCCTTGTGACGGGGTCCCCAGCTTTACTCTAAATGCATTGGCACGGTTGGACAGAACAATACATGCTTTTGCCTTGCAGATGAATAGGGAACTGAGGAAGCTCTCAGCCATGTAGATGGTGTGTTTCTTTTGGTCTGAATTCACACAAACCAAAGCATGAGCCCAGAGAGTGGTGGTGAATGGAGTTAAATCCAGTTGGCAGCCGGTCACAAGTGGTGTTCCCCAGGCCTCAGTTTTGGGGCCAGTCTTGTTTAACATCTTTATCAATGATCTGGATGAGGGGATTGAGTGCACCTTCAGCAAATTTGCAGATGACACCAAGTTGGGTGGGAGTGTCGAGCTGCTTGAGGGTAGGAAGGCTCTGCAGAGGGATCTGGACAGGCTGGATTGATGGGCCAAGGCCAACTGTATGAGGTTTAACAAGGCCAAGTGCCGGGTCCTGCACTTTGGTCACAACAACCCCATACAACACTACAGGCTTGGGGAAGAGTGGCTAGAAGGCTGCCTGGCGGAAAAGGACCTGGGGGTGCTGGTCGACAGCCAGCTGAACATGAGCCGGCAGTGTGCCCAGGTGGCCAACAAGGCCAATGGCATCCTGGCTTGCATCAGGAATAGTGTGACCAGCAGGAGTAGGGAAGTAATCGTGCCACTCTACTCGGCACTGGTGAGGCCGCACCTCGATTATTGTGTTCAGTTTTGGGCCCATCACTATAAGAAGGACATTGAGGTGCTGGAGCGTGTCCAGAGAAGGGCAACGAAGCTGGTGAAGGGTCTAGAGAGCAAGTCTTATGAGGATTGGCTGAGGGAACTGGGATTGTTTAGTCTGGAGAAGAGGAGGCTGAGGGGAGACCTTATCGCTCTCTTCAACTACCTGAAAGGAGGCTGTAGTGAAGCGGGTGTTGGACTCTTCTCCCAAGNACCTTAATGATTCTATGATTCTATTCTATGAAGCCCAATGGGCTGAGATGGCACAGCAGATCTCTCTGCAAGCACGGCAGGGTGGAAAACAAGCCCTAGCTACAGATGGGAGACTCTGTCCTTTGTTGCTTTCTAGGCTGACATTTTGGTGCTACCCCCAAAGCCTTCTCCACTCCCAGCTGGCTTGGCGTGTACGTGTGTCTCTTCCACCTAACAATGGTCCGGTTAGCTGAAAGCTAACAAGGGAGTTCATTTCAGCTAATCTAACTGGGAAAAAAGCCCACAATAGCTGGAAGGGGGAGGTTAATAAAAATCCTCTAATAACCACACATGACCCAACATCTTTACACCAGCCAGGAACTGAGAAGTGACAGCATGAAGGCCCAGTTCTGGTTAGAAACTCAGAGGCTTCAAGGAAATAAAGGACAATTTCTGGACAACTACCACAGGTTTTCAAAGGTCTGATAATGTGCATACTTAGTCCCATATGCCACTGTATCTGCCAACTGGATTGCTGACAGGCAGAAACATTAATGTAAAGGAAATATTAATGAGCCTGAATGACTCAAATACCATTAAAAAACACAGCAGCAACACGTCCTGTACTAAAGCGTCAGCCTGGCAGGGTTTATGAGTTTATCACGCTTCGGCTCTCTCTGTTTCTAAGCAAGCACCATAAAAAGCCTTCAACCGATGAATCAGTATGTAGAGAAGGTAATTCGTTCAGGTGACCTGCGTGTGTACACTGGGTCATTTTATTATGCATTTAAGGAGCCTTTGATAAAGATCTGCACCATATTTTCAGCAAAGAGATGCATCATATTTTCCTGGCAAAGAGATATACCATATTTGTCCGCAAAGAGATGCATCAGGTTTGAGAAGAAACAGAGCATTGCTGAACAGCGGAGAAAAAGATTATAACTAGTTGGGGAAAAAAAAAACCCCACCTCATGGTTGTACCACTCATCACGGCAAAACCTGGGGAGGTACTCTGCTGCCCTTCTCTGCACACAAATACACTGTATCCCTATGCTTGCAAACCAGCCAACAGGCAGCATTGCCCCGCAAGAGCCAAAGCAGAAACAGCCTCTTTGGTGGGCCCTGACCCTGATATAGGGCCTCCATCCACTGCCACAGCACCAGAAAAGAACAGAAAGATGACAAGTGCCAAAGAACACAGTTTCAGATGTACCTTATCATCCCTGCAAAGAAGAGACAGGGATACCAGTGAGTGCTCTTACAACACGGCAGTGTTAGCAACAGACAGCACTATTCTAACACCTTAGACTCATGGGAAGACGACGCTTTTCAGGGACCATACGTCCCAGTTGTTGGAGTACTATCACTCCTGACTCTGCTGGCTCTCTGTCAGATCAGGCTGTACATTTTTCTTTCTTACCTTGCTCCTCTCTTCCCCACTTTAGGAAAGGGCAGAGAAGAGAGCTTATGTGGAGAGAGTGAGAGCAAGCAGATGGAGAGTGCCTGGGGCCCAAAGCCTCGCAGCATCTCCTGTTGCCCTACAGAAACAGCAGCAGCAGCAGGGGCAGAGGTCAGGACTGGCTTAGAAAGGAAGGGCAGTTGCCAGCAGCAGCGAGTCCACGATGAGACGCACTCAAGTAGTCCCTGATCATGGATGAAAAGTCACTGTGCTAATTGCCAAAGGCCTGCTTTTCCTATGAGATGTTGCATGGGTTGATTTCCCAGGCTTTAAGCACTAACATGAAAGCTCTTTGTGAGCTCTTTATTTGCATAAAACAGAAACCAGACTTTTGCAGTTTCAGAAGAGTATGAGGTTTGCTTCACATTCTGTTTATATTAGTGGCCCAGTACTTCCTAGAAAAAAAATACTCTAAGGGAAGAACATTGAAAGAAAAACACTCCTCCAACATCATAAACCCATCTGCAACCTATTTCACGCTTTAATGTCTCACAATAGGAGGTAACGTGCATTTAATGTCAGAGATCCATAGGAATGGGCAGGTCTGAACAGTCTGAAAAATAAAAATGAAAGTGGCTGCTCAAGGCTCAAAACTGTCAGAATGATGTCTAAGGAGACAAAAAAAGTAGTTTGCCACTGGGTTCTAGATTTGCCTTGCTGTTTTCTGATGTGACTAGACATTCTGCTGAGTACTGAGTACATGCTAAGGTCAGTTAAGGATACTGTGTCACTCTTAAGCCTTTATAGCTCTTCTAGCTTAGGGAGATCAGCCCAAGGCTAATAGCAAAAGAACACAGCTCCAGATTTGTGAAAGTTGTCAATGCAAGCACAGTAGTTTCAGTGTCACTGTATCAGACAGATTAGGGCAGTCTGACCCAACAGCTAGCTAGTCAAATAATAAGGGTTAACAAAAAGGCACGCAGCAGTGAGAGTCACGTGGAGTGCAAAGGCATAGCAATTTATAATCTGGAAATTAATTGCAGCTTTAAACTGTCTAAAATTAGGTGCTCACCACTACCTTAAAGCTCTGTATTGCTGCACCATAGGAGGAAAGGTCTGATCCTGACTGTCACAGAATCAGAAATCAGACTGGAAGAAGACTCAAGGATTTCAGTCATCTGCTACAAGGCCTTAGAAAAGGATGTGGTGTGCAGGCTGGGCTGGGCTGGTTGCATGAAGCATTAACAGTGCTGGGCTGGCTGGCTCCTTGTGCAATGAAGCAGGGGACGCAGGACTTTCCAGAGCTACATCCAGGAGTGATATAGCTGTATCTACTGCAGGAAAGCGCTATGCCACCACAGCCTTTGGGGCTGCAGCTCAGCCACCCTCTTTCCAGGACCAAGGTGAGATCTTTGCACAGGGCTGCACCTTCCAACATAGACGCCTCAGATCCTTCATGTGCTCTCTAGTACCATATTATCTTTTATCTCCAAAGATAAAGGGCCAGAAAAACACCACACGCTGTCTCCTGAGAGCTGCACAAAAGTACATAATAGTTGACTTTGAAGGACATGTTGGCGTGTGAAACTGCTGCAAATCCTCCTTTACTTTGCCACCCCCAGAGCAAATCCCCTGCCTCTGAAGAAAAGGCCCCCACCCTACCCCATGCCGGGTACATCAGATCAGTTTGTTTCCCTTACCTGAACATAATCCAAAACCATGCCTGCCAAGACCATGCCAAGCCCAGCTAGGAGGTATGGCAGGACCACTTGCAGGCAAATTGCAACGGCTGACTCTTCCCGCGACCTTGCCATGGCCGCTTTCTCCTCAGCCAACAGCTTCTGTTGTGCATGCAGAGAGACATCCTCTGCCTCCTGGCTGCCAAGTCGGCTCTCTCTCTGTTTGCCCTTGCTCTTTGCTTTGTGCCTGGATCGCTCTCCATTCCTAGTCCTGCCCTCTTTTCTCCTCTGCCGAACCTCCTCACCTTTCATGGTGGCTCTCTTGAATCACAGAGTTTTTCTGAAAAACAAAGTCAGAAACAATGAGATAACAAAAAGAAGCATCAGATGGGTCAGAGGCAGGAAACCGTTTGGTATTTTGTCCATTCCACTAACCTGAATGCAAACTACCACCTACTCCCAAAACCCTAGATGCTCTGCTGACCCAAATACTAGTACTTAGTGTACCTTCAACTTTATATAGTGTCAAATCAATCTCCCTTTCTGTAACTGCATCTCTTCCTAGGCCTGTGTTCACACTGGAGTGCTTGCTGTGCATCCTGGCTCTCACTCTGAGAATGCCTAGAAGGATGCAGAAAGTGCTGCACACTGCCTGAATTCTGGACCCACCAGCTCTCACACTGGGAGTCATGCGAACTGAGGAGCGCAGCAGAATCCAACCCTTTTTAGGGGCTGAACCCTAACCATGAAATGGGAGCAGTTCACATCCTAGCATCCTGCAGTCCAGCAAAGGACTAGCATACCTAGCATAGTACAGGTATGTACTATGCATAGCACCTAGCACCTAGCATAGTACAGCTAACTGTCCACCACTCCTCAATAACAACATAATTCTTTGATCTTCTTTCTAATCTGGATACTTTTTCTTCCTTTTGTGCCTTAGTTGACAAGCATGCACTACGTGACTGATCTATCTACTGAGAAGCTGCCATGACCCCACAGCATCTTACAAGAAAAAATAAACATGCAAAATTGTTACCAGTCACCCTTTTCCTGCCATCATGTCTCATTTCTTGATATAGCTGTCATTCATCCTGCCTGACCCACTGCTGGACCAGGCAGTGCCCCAAATCTTTTGCCATCACCTCCTGCCAGCACTCATCCGGGTTAACCGCTGGCAGACGTTCTCTGATGCTCACATTTTCAGGATGGGCCCCTAACGCCCTAAGCCCCTTGCACTACCCCAGGTAGGATCAATCCTCTTCTTGCTCAGCGTCTGGGGAGCAGAGGAAACTGCTAGGAGGCCCCAGTTACGGCTGGGGGGGAGGGAGGAGGGACGGACAAAATAAAGTCCCCCTCCGCGGGAGGAGGAAACCCGGCCCCCGTTCCCCTCCCCCAGCGCTTACCGGCTCCTTGCCCTGCCCGTGGCTCTGCCCTGCGCGGAGCTCTGCCCGCAGGGCCGCGGGCGCAGCCGGGACGATGCNCAAGCCCCGCTACGCTATCGTTATTATTATACCCCTTTCTGTACCCCAGCTGCCAGAGGGGACACCTCGGGCGGGGGACGACGACGACGACGACGACGACGACGGACGGCAGGGCTTGCGTGGGGGGCTGGAGGACTCCCAGCAAGGACGGCTCCTGCTCGGGAAACAGCCCCCTGGAAGGGAGCGCTCGGAGTACCCGGGG
Source organism: Fregata magnificens (assembly GCA_013389945.1). Taxonomy (NCBI): domain Eukaryota; kingdom Metazoa; phylum Chordata; class Aves; order Suliformes; family Fregatidae; genus Fregata; species Fregata magnificens. Next base: position 33,142 of record WAAD01006569.1, read on the forward strand.
TGCCAGAAGTACCTCCTGCTGCCCCGCCGGGGCGTGCCCAAACCTCCGGGCCTCCTGCCGCCCCGAGAGCCCGTGGCGGATGTTATCGCAAAGGGTGACAACTTTCAGCGCGGGCAGAGCGAACAGGAGGCTGCAATTAAGAGCTGAGGAAAGACGTTTCCTCTATGGGTTTTTTTCTTATTTTGGCATTTGCAAAAGCTGTTGTCGCAAGCTTCCTGTACAAAAGCCTGCCTCCACCACAATCACAGCAAAACTCCTGTTGATTTTTTTCCCCTCCCATATTGAATCAGCATGTTAGAAATGTGATTACAGCATCCATCACATTTAAGCACATAAATCTCATTAAGCACTGAAGTAACTGTACTCATGCAAGTCTCCTGAATCATGCAGCTCAAATTTCCAGAACAATTGAGGATATTAAATCATACCTCAGTACCAGAGCAATCTTATATCCTGCTGAAGTCTCTCAGATGTCACGCTACGCTAAAGGGCTCTTACTGATAAAATGGTGTCTCTGGGCCTGTGAGCTCTGGCTCAAAGCAGGGCACACCAAAGGGAGTTGAAGGTTTTTGTAAGTGACAGTAACAAAATCCTGCAGCTGCTTCGTGTTGAGTGTGCGCATTACTGTTGAATGTCACTGCTGTAATGGCGAGGCTTAAATTTCAGCTCACTTGGTGTAATTTTATGTCTTCGCTTTGCAACTGATGCTTCCCTGAGAGTGGTCAGAAGACAGTTTTTCCTGTGAGAAATAAGAGGGGAAGGGACGTGGATTAAAAAAATAGCAACCTTGCCAAGACATTTTTAGACCTGTTAAATGTATTCTGCTATCACTTTACCCCTGAGCTTCAAAGAAAAATATCTACAGAGCAAGCAGAAAGTCTCCTGGGGAACTTGATTGACAAGGGCATTTTTGTAATGGTTCCAGCTCAGGAATGTCACCGTTCTACAAGGGATCTTCCACCTAGGTCCAACCATCAGCTACAACAGGAGCTCCCAGCACCCTGCCAGATCTCATTCTGTGTGCAGAAGGAGACATAACCACCTGGCTTGTGTACCATGTCCTCGTGTACGAGTCTGAAATCCCTGATGTATCACCAGTGGGTACGTATTTGAGAAGGCTGACTTTCAGCAGCAGCACAAAGCTGCGCTTTCTCAGAAGTGCAGCAGCAGTGTTTAGATAGATCCTGCCTTTGACGTAAGGGAATGGTGGCTGGACCTTGATTGCAAACAGAACTCCTGTGACTCTTTAGATAGGATAGTTCAGCTGCTCACTGCAGTCTGGGAAGTGCTTGTTGGCACAAAGCTGAGCAACTTCATGCTAAAATGTTTTATCCCCCCACTGAGCCAGAATTCACGTGTGCTGCTTTCCTCTGCTCTCCCACAGATGTGCAGGTAGTACCAACAGTTACAAGGGCATTTGAGGACTCGTTGCACTCATTCCTGTTTTTCTCCACAGTGCTTTTAAAGACTGTTTCCTCCAGTAGGAAAATAAGTTCGTTATTCCCTTCCTCTCCTCCATGTTGGTTTGCTCCTGGACTTTCTTTCCAACAACTATTCGTTCAGCCAAGCAGAGGGGAATTTTACAGCTTTTTCCAGTATTCTGTTCAGAGATATGACTTTTTTTTTCTTCCCACAGTTTCCTGTTATAAAATGGCATTTCTTCGGTGACTGGGGACTACCGGAGATATTTCTCAAATATAAAGCTTGATTTATGACTTCAGTTAGCCCCAGTGACAGACTTAGTTTGACTGCTGGGCCATGCAAGCTCCCATGTCACCACTGGGACTGTATTAAGGCTGCTGGGGACTGCTCCATGGCTCATTGGGCTGCAGTCCCATCATGGGACATGTCCCTGGACAACCAATGGCTGCAGTACGGGGATGCATAAAGAAATATGCAATCTCTAACCTTTCTCCTCCATGAGACAGTGTTAGCTAGTATGGCTTGAAAGTATTATTTGGAGGTCTGTGTGTAGACTGAAACAGGCAATGCAAAACTGATATATGACAAATACTTACTGCCCTATAAATCTGGGGTTTTAGAGACAGAAAATGCAGCAGGAACTTCCTGGAGTTGGGCAAGGGGGAGAAGGAGACACCTCTCCTTCTCCTTTGCTTTTTCCTTCATGTATTATTTGAAGGAAAGTGAGGTTTTTTGTCTGTTAGCCTTCGGACCCAATAATTTCCACAGTTGAGTTAATTTCGTTCTAGTCTCCACCTCCTTCTCTTTCTGTATCAAAGCTGTTGAAAGGCAGATGTTTTGTGTGCATCAGCAGTACTCAGAGAAATTACAAGTGTCATCTCCTACCTGCTTTCTCCCGTCACCGCCCCTTGCCACAGGCACACACCACTCAGTTACCGTTGCCCTTGGGACGGTTGTTAAGCCAGGTTACAATCACAGACTTTCACTCAGGTTTCATGTATGGAAATAACCCAGCATAGGAGAGCAAAAGCAGCACAAAGGTCTGGTTTTTGTAGTGGGACACATCTTACTTGACTTGCAGCACAACGGGCCTTTGTCAAACTACTCTGTAGAGGAATAAAGCCTGCCTAAAGCCCCATGCTTCCCCAGAACTCTTAGGTGCTGATGAGAACTATTTTCACAGGCTCTCCCACACACTAGACTCCCAAGGACAAGATATTTATATTGCATGAGGACTTTCCACTCCCCATCTGCCATTAGATGGCAGCAACTGAATGCGGAATGAGGGCACGCAGCTCCGCAAGTCCTATTTATCTCGTGGCTTGTGCAGGGATTTCAAGCTTTTCACTTCTAGGTCAATGGTTCAAATCTGGCCCAGGTCAGGAGGGGCCAGAGATCTTTATAATCCGACAGCTGCTCAGCATCCTGTGTGAGAGCAGTTTGCGGGTTTCCGTTCCTGATCTTGTGGACAAGTGCCCATCTCATCACTGGCACTAACTGGCACCCCTGCCTGACACATCAACAAAGAGGCGGAAGATGCTCCAAAAAGACTGAATTCTCCTCCCTGCACTCCAGATGATTCAACAAAGGGGAGCACTCATCTCTGTGCACAAGCCTGCCCTCGGTAATGAAGCCAGAAGAATGTGTTGGCCCTGCTCCTCCTGTAAGCAAATAGCTGCCCAAAGTGATCTCATTCCGGACAGGAGGGTGACAGTTGGGGTCTTTCAGCAGATAAAATTAATTTGTTATTAATTTGGGATATGATATTCAGATAGACTAGTGATGGTGCAATGAAATCCCGTCAAACATGTTGTAACACATATATTATTTACAGCCTCTATAACTGCAGGGACAAACTCCATCCAGAACTGCCTTACAAGGTGACCTAATTTGGAAAAGAAAACAGATACAGAATTTTCTCACGTTAGAAGATACCTCACTTTGACTCCTTCCCTTACAAATTTAAAACCTTATGAGGGACTGGAGCAACTGATACTCTCCAGAGAAACCCATGAGATAAGAAATGAGCCTAGCAAGCATGTGATTGTGATATAGTTCAAGCCTGTGTGTGTATCACTCAGCTTGTTCTGTTAAGATTTGAGGAGCATGTCACTATGTAAATCCCTTTGGGCAGCTGGGCACCCCTCCAACACACAGATTTCCCTTGCTGCTAATGAATCAGCCTTTTTTGCTAACTTACCTCCAAAGCTCGTTTACTTGGAAACCAAGGGAGCTTAGGGAACAGGGTTCTCTCCGTGCATAACAATGACCTATTTTAGATACTTCTCCTCACACGGTCATGGAGAAGGGGCAGCAAGAGAGAGTGCTTCTATCCAAGAGGCATTTCCTGGAATTGGTCCTAAACAATGCCAGGCCATTTCCATTTTGAGACCTGACATTTCATGGTGCCAACGCCACCACACAACAGAAAATGCCAGTGTGAGTCAGGGATGGGATCCAGCTGCCTCATTCCAAGGACGTGCACCCAGGCCCTCTGCATGTGTGGTTATTATTCTCACAAACAGCCCCCTTCCCATGGAAGCCGGTAACACAGAATGGGAACGCTTCACAACACGCCCAGAGCAGGATGGCAAATGAGACCAAGGGCATGTTTGCATCTGGGTATGTTTATATCGCTGGGCTTTCTCAGGTATCATAAGCAATATAGTAAGGGAAACATAGACATGCATTAAGGAATCTGTCCTTCCTCACCAAGCCCTGTGCTGTTAGACTGCTACTTGCACTTAATTAGTGGTGTAGCTCTATATGACACGGCAGGAAAGACGCATCTCATATCCCAACAGGGAATGCTTGAAAACAGGAAATGTTTCGTGTGCCATCTTGTCTCTGAGATATGGGCTACTGCCTGAGCCCAGGAAGAAGCCAAACACTTCATGGCTTTCCCACAGTTAGTGTCCTGAGGCAAAATGAGAGGAACAAACATATTATAACGCTTTCATTTTGTATCATATTTAACCCAAACCTCACCAGCCTGAGTACAAGGCTCAGATCCCAGACTGGAACCCTGTGGTTTCAGCCCATGTGTGGTTGATAGCTTGCAAGGCCAGAAAGGACCGTTGTCCTGTGTGACTCAAAGGACATAGTATGTCTTTAGATTAACTCCGGGCTGAACTGCAGCATTTCTGTTAGAAAAGTACCTGACCTACAAAAAAACCAGCCAGTGATGGAGGAGAATCAGCCACAAGGGTTAAGAACTCATCCAGTATGCACTTCTTTATGAGGCTGAATTTGACCGGTTTCAGCTTCCAGCCCCTGAACACAGCTACATCTGTACGACCATACAGGCTCATTTTCAAACTGCCCTTTCCCTTCTTGTGGTTCTCCTCGAGTCCATCACCTTTGGGCAAGCAGATTAGCTTCCATTCACTCATGTGGCTCTCCTCAAAACTCACCCCAATTAAGTAACATCTTTCCAAATAGTGTGCTATTGAATAGGGCCAAATATTGTGCAGTAGTGCTGAATCCAGAGAGAACCAAACCTATCTGCACCAGCAGAAGACTTTCTCTGTCAATCCAGTGACCATTTTAGCCCTCCCAGACCGCTAAAGACTGGCACATTGACCCATGGGTTTTCATAACTAAAATGTTGGGTGGTTGCTTGTACAACAGGAGACGGTCAGTGTATTGCAGTGTCACTGTTAGCCAATCAATAGATTACTGCCTGTAAGCTGTCAACCCAACTGGATACTATGTTAATTTGAAGGGACCTGTTTTTCTTAAATAAATGGTCACTGCTGCTGATTATGCAGTTATTTTCATTCATGAATCACGTCTAAGCTCTTCCGTTATTTTGACTAACAACACTTTATCAGCTCTCTTAAATGGTGACACATAGCACAGCCTTTTTCCCATTCTCCTGGAACATCCCTGTTCTTTGCTGCCCCTGCAGGGTCCGTTTCTCACCATCACCAACAGCTAAGACTACTGAGTAACAAGGAGAGAAAAAACAATAATCAGAATATTCCTAGCTACCAAGAAGTAGCTACTCAGTCTGCTTCATCTCCCAAATTTATTAATGGCAACACCAGATATGCTCCATTCAGATAATGTAATTTTTAGTATTAAAAAGGGAGTCATCTTCCTGACCCCTGAAAATTCAATAGGATATCACAATGAATGATTATTCTTAGTCATCTCAGCATGCTTAATTTAGCATAACTGCACCTATGCCAAGAAACAAGATGACGGTATTTATGCTAAGCATTGAAATTAGTTCCCTGTAGTGCACATCAGAACATGAGGTAAAAACTGGCAGTACTCAGTCTTTCTCTGGTTCCCAGTTTGTAGTGACCACTTCAAGATAACTTGCAGAACCATTCAAGAATATGTTACACCTGAAGTGTCTTGATACAGGACACAGCCTTATGACTGGTAACTCTCATCTCTGTTTTTTTAGGTGCTTTGAGTATGATGGAGATGGCAGTAGGAAATCTTTCTGCTGGGATGGAGCAACTCCAAAAGTAGGTAACAGGAGCATCATTTCTGCCATTCAGTTCTGCCTAGGAATGATATCTTAAAGTAAGGCAGTGATCCTTTTACTGCATGTTTTTTGTAGCTGTTAAAATAAACCATCTTTCAAAAACACTCAGTTTTGCAGAATGTTGGGCACCACTCAATATATCCAAAGCCATATCATTGCCCCCAAGGAAGAGGGACAAAGCTCTCATCCAGCATCCCTTCCCCACAGATAAATGCCTCCTACTTAAGAGGAATTAAATCTAGATGGTTATTCCTTAGGGCACAGCTGTGCTGAAGGGATTTTATTAAGTGACTCAAAAATGATCATTTTGAAACCTCTTTCTGGTTTGTTAGGATATTTCTTCAGGCAACTGTTTCATTCTTGCCTTTTGCCAATCTGTATTAGGAATCTTTGCATTTGATTTCTTAGCTGTTTGCTGCTGCAAATAGCAGCAAACATTCCTGTCTGAACTCTCTCCAGAAAAGCTGAATCTTTCCAGAGAAAGGATCTGGGAAGTCCAAGCAATATTGTTTAGCAAAACAAGGTATGCAGTCAAAGTGATTTGGCCAGGTCTAAATAGCAGAGGAAATTAGTCAAGGGAAGAAGAAATCCCTTCACTCCCAAGTTACCAATCATAGCTGTATCCAAAGCAGTAATGGCTAGGAGTCATTAGAAGCTAAGGATTGCTTGGTGGCATCTGGAATGAGTTGTTGATCTCAGTCCAGCTCCTGCTTGACAGGTGTCCCAGAGATCACCAGGAGAAGTGGCCTCAAGCTTGGCCCAAGCCTACAAGTCTTAGCAGAAATCACAGGGCTTAAAGAGGACTATGAAGACTGAGCACAGAAACATTTGTTACCAAAAAGAGGCTTTTAAAAAAGACAGTTATAGCCATAGACTTTCAGGGGCACCTTTTCAAAGTCATTGTCTAACAAGGCAGGTGCAGTTTGTGTACCCTGTCTCAAGACTTGCCAAATGCATATGCAAACTGCACATAGTTATTATGCAAATACATTTTAATCCCCAAACATCCCAACACAAAACTCCCATAAAACAGCATTTAGACCTTTTGGAAACCATGGGAGGCACCAAGCTCAACCCAACTCCCTGGATTTTGAGATTGATTTAATAGCATGCTTTGTACTTCTGAGACAGAGTTGATACAGAGAAAAAATTCAAGCAAAAGCCTTCTTGGAGAGGAACATAGCTATATTCTCCCTAACCAGAGGAGGTCTCCTGCTCTGGCTAGTGTGAGGGTCACTTGTCCCCAGTACAGCCCTATGCTAGGAGGCATGCTCTCCTTGCTAGTGTCCCGCAAGAACGCTGCAATGAGGGAAATGGAGCGAGGAGGATTTTGCCATTTGCCTATGCCCATATTACTGGTGCCACAAGCCATTGTCCACTTTCCACCCTTACGCATGTGGCCTTTCTCCTCTCCACTCCATGTCTGAACAAGATCTGGACACACACCAGTACATCTCTGACAACACCCTCAAATATTATGCTCTTTACTCGGCCAACCCTTGGTCACCTGGGGGAGCAACATATTACCATTGCTGTAGAACAGACATACAGAATTGTTACAGATTACCTTTTAAGAGCAGAATCTGTTTGTGGGTTGTGTAGCAGGGAAGACATATTAGTAGCATGAGAATAATAGAGACTTATTTTCTCCCTCGGTAATGCCTTCTATCCAAGGATCCTCAAGCAATTTATGGGCTTCCTCAAGCAGATTATTTGTTAAGTAGTATTCTGAAAAGAAGATAAATGTTACATAAATGTTCTGCTGTTATTAGGCCCAAAAAGGCAGGTTATGGATCCAGACAGTCTCCTTCAAACTGCAGGACAGTGCAAAAACAGAGTTTTTATTTCTCCCCATCAATTACCATGCACTCACATGCTCCTTCCTTGGGTTGCACAGCCAGCTGTAAGCCTGCACACCTGCAAACTTTTGCTCACAGTTATCACTTATTTGTGCAAGCCCAAATCTGATGAACTCTCCTCACTGAAAACCACCAGCAACAACTTTTTCAGCACTTTCAGTTCTATTTCAGTCACGACTCTTCTCCCACACACCAAGCAAAGCACCAAGTTCTCTCTAGTTTCTTTTCCTCCACAGGCAGGAGAAGCGGACAAATGCTAAAGTCCTGGGCAGAGCTCATCCTTAGCCTCTGCAGCCCTGCTCAGAGCATCTCACCTACAGGAAGAGAGAAACAGGGGAAAAACTTGTGTCCCTGCTCTGCAGCTGAGCTGCAGCTTGTCAGCCTCTTCACGTGTGAAGTAGGTTTGCAGCTGTCTGTTACAGCTCTGCAACAGAGGCTGATCAGGTTCATTTGGGGCCATGCCAGGCTCTCCTGAAAAAAAAAAAAGGTATTTATTTATAACTGGCTTGTGAGATGGAAAACTGGTTTCTATATTTAATAGAAAGTGCTCCCAGCAGATTAACCCTGGCAGTATTGGGCTACACTTACCATATTTCTAGGTCTAATCCTCCACAGATCTATGGTTCAGTAGCAAAATTATTTACTGTTTAGAGAGGGCCCTCAGAAGATCCAGACTTAGAATTGTACAGTCTGGAGGAAAGGAAGACAGGAACTTCCAAGGTTTTGCTGAGTCTTACTTTAATTTTGAAAAAGAAAACTAGTGTTTGAATACACTCTTGATGCTGTGTGCTGCAGCCACAGGTACCACATGAACCCCTTTTAAGGCCAAATTCAAGGGCATGTTCCCACCTAAACAGCAAGGTTAGAAACATTGCATCAGATCTTTTGGGGGATGCACACTTCAAAGTAGGTTTGTCTAAGTATTTCCCATGGCTGGAAAGTCACTAGATACACCCAGCCAGGCGATGTGGTAGCTGCAATGCCCATGTGCAGACAACAGCTGGATGCAGGCAGACACTTCACTCAGAGCTGCTTCTGGAACTGCTGTGCCAACGCAATGCAGCGTCTCTGGAATCAGTCTTCTGCCACCATACGCCATACACCATGCACAAAACACTGTGAGATGAGGGCTGTCAAATATGGTTGCAGATTGAAGGAATAAAGCTCATTATGCAGATGATCTCCCAGCTCCAGCCTGGGTAAATTATATTCTTCAAATTTGCATCAGCATTGCTTCTTCAAAGGTATGCAGTGCCTGATCTCTCTACCGTGTTGTGAACTGCCGTGCCAGGCTGTGAAAAAGCACTGCTGTAACATTCAGTCCCAGACATGGGTACATTCCAGGAGCAGGGGACACTATTTCTGTTGTATTTCCTTCTACCCAGTCCAGCTGAGCTTGTTTTGAACCTGACTTTCTATTTGTGAAAGACTTTGGGGATACTTGGCTAAAAAAATACACACAGCTCTCCTTTTACAACTTGGGTTGCATTCCCCTTGTGGTACATTTAAGGAAACTGAGACACAAGGGAGTTCTAACTTATGCAAAGCTACAGACATATCAGCAGAAGACTCCAAGCAGAAAAAAACATTTTCCTTGTTTAAACTCTGTAATCCCTAGATTGTATCACCTTCCATTATTCCCTGATCTCTTCTTGTCCAGTGTCTTCTCCCTAATAATGAGGAATGTCTTTCCAGGCTCAGACTCTAACTTGGAGTGTTCATATACGCCGCCATACAAGGAGATCTCATCCTGACATAGCGAGCCCAGATACTCCATCAAACTAGCTTAGAAATCTGATTACATGCAAGTATATATATGTAACAATACAACACCAGAGACAAATATAATTCTAGGAAATCTTTTTTTTTTTCATTTGCAGCCTGGACAAGGGGAAAAGACAGTATGTTCTTGCTTGCGTGCCACCACTCATTTTGTGCATGGACATGCTTGGTTCCTGAATGCAAGAAGTGCATGTGTGAGTTTTGCAAGTCTGGGTCAAGAGCCTGCCCATGGGTATATTGCTCACATGCGGCCTGTAAGTCTCATACCAGCATGCTGAGAGTAGCCATCACATGCCTTGGCTTTTCAGGAATCTCTACCCTTAATATTACCCAAACCTCTCTGTGCCTCTGGCCATAAGCAGAACTATTGCTTCCCTCTATCAGCAGTGAGTGGTTTATATTAGATTCAAAACCCTTCTGTTTCAGAAACAATGAGAAGTCATAGCACGTGATATATGCTAAATAGCTATTTAAACTGTTTACCAGAAGCTTTGATATGACCCTGAAGGATATTGGCACTGCTGCGCACTTCAGAGGTAGCATGGTCCAGTTGTTGAAAAAGAAAGCTTGGAGGAGGCAAGGCAAAGCTTACATTTACATGTGCTGCTAGTCTGAGCAGCATTTTAGTCTCCTGTGTCTCAGTCTTCTCATTTATGCTACCAGGATAATTACAGTTAACAATTGAGCATGGTCTGTGGTAAAGCTTTCTTAAACACTTGGGTGAAAAAAACTGCAGACACATGAGAGATTGCATTTATGGATTTTTATTCCATTAGTAGCTAGCTTCTGCCACAAATAGGACCCAAAACAGCTTTGATATCTTAAGGCGAGATCTATTTATGTACCTGTGTGCTAAGCAAAAAAACAAGAGTCCTTGAAATGACAGACAAACCGGTTTCTCTGTTTGGAGATCCTAGCTAATAACGAGAACCAATCTGCTGAGCACTGTGTGTTTAATACTTCCCTGCACCACAAGAGAGAGACACTCTGGTGAATGGACCCTGCCCTGCACTCCCTGGAAACTCTGAGCTGGCAGCAAAGTGGTTCAGAGTAATGAGAACCATAATAGGTATGCAGGCCCTGAGCTTTCCATATTTGTGATGGTCTGTTTGGAGCCTGCGGCAGCAATGTTAGTAGTACATTACATCTTGTGATCTGCTCTGTAATAATAAGCCTGAACGGACGGTGACATTAAGACCAAGGGGAAATGTTTTCCAGTGTGTAGTCTGGGATGAAGGTAATAATTTAATGAGCTTTTGAAGAATTTGCACCCTCCCAGAAAACTCTGGCTGTGAATGAGCATTAAAACAACTCCCCTCCCATCTATAACACCAGGGGACTATCACTCAAACTGAACAAATACCAGGTCATAAGGCTAAAAAAAGTACCAGAGAGAGTTTTGTACAGGTGCAAAAAAGATCTTGCTGAAGTTCTCCTGACTTTTCAAATCACTATATAATCAAATATATTTCATTAACTTGACCTGGGAGAGCCCTTCAAAAGTCCTTTGCAGTTTTTTCAAGCAAACTAGCTTAAAAAAAAAGGTAAATGCTTCAACCTTACTTCCACAAACAGAGCACCTCCTAAAACATCTCTCTGATACTGCAGACAGCCGCTATCTTGCCACTGCCAAAATGTAGCTATGTCTGCAGATGTATTGTAAGCCTCCCTTCTCCTCCCTTGCTCACTTAAACATCCTTTGGGAATTTTTGGTTTATTTTGTTGTCCATTAATACACTAGTTTAATTATCTACGTTGAAATGCTAACAAGCATCCAGAAAGACATGGGAAACTGGACTTCAAGCTTAGGAAGAGCTTTCAAACTACAGAGATAATGAAGCATTAGGCCAGCATGCCTCCAGTAATGGAGATCTTTAAAAGCATGAACATCTACACACAGGTAGCTACAGCAGAGGATGGATGAGATGGCTTTCAGAGTTCCCTTCCCACTCCATAATTTGCTAACTAGCTATGATAAATATCTACTAGTTACTTCCTGAAAGTAAAAAATGATCAACACTTGGAGATACATCCTTGGGTATTTTATAAATTGCAGTTAACTGCGTTTCTCATTCTCAGACACTCAATTGAGTTGCTGTGGTTTACGGAGCTACTGCACATCAGCTGAGCTACATAAATCTTTGCCTTTCACAGAGAAGAGGGAAAATGTGAGCTGTGAGCACTCTTAACCCAGTGTAACTTGACTAATGTCTAAAGCCCCTGACTGCATATGTCAAAATTGAAACAGGCTGGATCAAACCCATTAAAAATTAGGAAGGTAAGAGAGTTGGGGGCAATTCATCCAATCCATCTTAAACACTTCTCTTCAGATGGGACCCAGTTAAAGTGCTTATCTTTCTCTGGTGACTACAGAAGGAATCTGCCTTAAACACTGAATTTTAAAGGGCAGTAATCAGACAATATGAATCTTAGAAAAAATCTTCAGCACTAAACAAAGCCTAGCATCACTGCCCACCTCTCTGGTCATACGTGAGGAAGGCTTTTACCGCAGACTACAGTGACCACAATAGCCAAGTGGCTTCTAGGTTTGGAAGAGCTCGTGCCTGTGGACTGAGTTGGGTTTCTTCTCATCTGGCTAACAACTAGTTTGGCATAACTACTTATCTCAGCACTGCAGCTATGCACGGAGGTTTGCATTTCATAGCAACACTGGGAGAGCTGCTCAACGGAAATCTGCCCAGCATTTGCCCACATTAAAACCTTAATCCTGAAAGTTCGCACGATAAGTGCCTTGGCTCACTGTGTCTATTGCATATACCAATGGATTCTGTGCAAGGAGACACTGAAATCTGAGTGTTAAGCATTCACTTCCCCATGTTCACAATGTTAAATCCAAAGATCCTTTTAGAACAAGGAGAAAGTAAAGCATACAATGAGATATATTGATACAGCTTGGTAGAGTTTGCCAGAGTAAAATATAGATCACTTACTCTTTCTTGTCCCCTAGCTGTTTTGCTTGCCAGTTATCTGCCCAACATCCTGCCCTGTCCCAGGCAGGAGAAAGTTCTCTGTCCACCTCTGCCTACTAGCAGTCCATTCTCTCCAGGACTAGTACAGACACTATCTTAACACACTCATTTTTCAGTGTATTACTTCTCCTTTACCTATGCCCACAGAAACTAATTCTCAAGCTCAAAATTCATCAGAAGTTAAAAACATTGGAAATGGTGTACAAAGTTGGAAAGGGGTGGATTAATGTGGTTCAGTGCTGCAGAGAGCAAGCTGGATGTCAGAACCAGAGCTGCGGTCACAGCAAGCATTGCCACACCACAATGGGATGTGGTCCTCGGCAGCTAGAGCACAAAGTGCCTCTGGGCAGCAGCTGCTCTGCAGCTGGTGCAGGGCTGGCTCTCAGCTCCCTACGTTCCCAAGCACGCAGTCGCTGAGAGCGTATTTTGGCAGTGTGTGTGGCTGACAAGCACACTAAGTTTGGCGACAGTACAGGTGCAAAAGCAATAGGGGTGGTTGCAAGAAGCGGCTTTTTTTCTTTCCACCTCCAACCTCTGTGTATCAACACAAATAACAAAAGCATCACCTTAATACAAGACTCTTCTTCAGACAGAGAAACCTCACCTGTCCTTAGGCAGGACAATGCTGTTGGATAAGGCTGACTACAGCCAGCAAGAGAAGAGACTGGTTCTGGCTGAGGTCCTCCAAGTAACACAGCCCCATAAAGGACTCCCACCCTCATCTGATCTCATGCATTTCCCAGAGGAGTGAAAGTCTGCTGCCTGAGGGACATTTCTGGCTACAGGGACAAACGTCCTTCAGAGAATAAAATTCATTACAAGCTTCCAGAAATGCTGAGCTAACATGCTAAACCGCTTGTAGTGAGAACATCCAATTAAGGGGATGTGTATACCACAGGGGTAGAAGATGGGGCAGGACATCATAAAGTTTTTCCCATTGCCTGGGAACAAGACACAAGCTAAGGCAGTCTGAAGAGAACATTTTTAATTAGCTGCTTCTACTTAGGTCCTTAGGAAAGGGAACAAACTGAGGAACACTCTCCTCCTGTCCAAGCTTAAGTAAGGAGGTAAGATCAAGTTGTAAATACAACCCTATCTTGAACCTCACAAGTCTGCACTCCTGGCTCCAACTCTAGCCATTGGCAAAAGTCCCACTGATTCCAGTGAGGCCAGAGATTGACCCCAAGATGGTCACACCTGGGGTTTTATTCATTCCATGATAAAGATTTGCTAAACTTGGAACCTGACCATGGATCAGCTTCCAAACAACACCCATGTTTGGGGTGGCTGGAGCTGGAGTTTCAGTGCTGGCCCTCCTCCATGGAACTGAAAGCCAGAATTATGATGATGACAATAAATATTCAGCACTTCATCTTCAAAGGGTTGGGCAGATGGTTCAGTGAGCGGCTAGCTAATCAATGGCACAATATGAACCATGCCATCAATTATTCGTGCAATATCTTTGCAAGCTATGTATGAAGATAGTCAATCAGGTTATAGGTATATTTATATTTATTTTGCCCTAAAGACTCCATTATTGCTAGATCCCTAAACCACAAAAGTGGTAATAAAAACTTTTTAAAAAGGGGTGTTGTTATGACCTAGAGGGAAGCTTCAGGGGAGGTGTGAATGGATACTCCTAAGGAGATCACTTCTTACTTTGCATGTGGCTTTCTGAGCAACTCCCGTGTCTCTTTTTTCCCTCCTGCTAAGGGATTTGGCTGGAAACATTCTCATCAGTTGCACCGCCTTCTTGGCTGTTTGAGATATTTGCTTGGTGACCAGAAAGGGGCACAGAGGGGTAACTGAATGTGAACCCTTTAAAGGTGAGGCACACTCCCAGTAAATGAGTTATCAGAAAAGCCACGCTTCTGAGCAGCCTGTGAGAGGAATGAGTGCTTTGCAAAGCAACCAGGCTGTGAACAGAGGCACTGTGGGAGCTTATGCTCTGGTTCTTTTAAGTCTGAAGCTTCTTGTCCAGAGGATCAAACTAGGTGCATAGACAAATACAGAATGAGTGTCTCGGAGTACAAGAGCTGCCTAGAGAAGATGTTTGCTCTCCTGCTTCGCTCAGGCAGGGGAAGTTTGCCCAACACACACCACTACTCTTATTATGGAGCTCATCTTGCTATGTGCTGGAGAACTTTGGCTTTCACACTCATCAGTGACTTGAGGACATCCAGTATTTTGCAGGAACTGATCCCCTGGCAGGGTCAGGCTCTGAAGCATTTGATGTCCAGTCCTCCCTTTGCTTTTAAACATGTCACACATCTGTTTGGAAAAGGATCAAGCTCACTCCAGGGCAGAACACCCTCAGGCCTTTTTCTGCTCAGTGCAGAGAGCTATGCTTTGCATTTACTCTTCAGTGCACCCCTGTGGATCACCTACTAGACCATGGGCTGGACTGGAGAAATCTCAAAGTGCCCCTTGCACTGTCTGCAGCTCAAGACGAACAGGAGGCTATTCTACCTATATCAGTGCCTGGTTTAGATGACTTGAAATAGCCTCCTGAATCTCAGTAAAATCTAGCTTAACCCATCTCCTTTCCTTCCTTTCAATGGGCAGTTTGCACTGATTCTGGAGCTATAGTCTTCATAGCCATCTCCTCTCTGAAACTCTTCTGTTTTCTGCTTTGAACTTCTCCTCCTGAAAGGGTGTGCAGTGTAAAATGATCATGTTATATTTGAGCCCTGAGCACTTTGGCTAGGGGCAGAGGGATATCATGGCTTCATGGCAATTACTATAATCAGAGAGACTTCCCATCACTTATGGTAATTTAAATTAAGACCCTTCTTCTAAAAGATATCCTCATAGCTCCCATACAAATAGAGGACTTGCTCCAGGAATTTTTGGATGTGATTCTCTGGCCTATGTTATGGAGGTCAGAGGATTTGGTCATAATGGTCCCTTCTGGCCTTAACGTCTAATAATCTATGAATCATTTCATTTAGTTCTGTGATCTGATCTCCATTATGTCACTAGCTCTTTTCAAAACAAAGCAAGGGGCCCATCTTCTCTTGCAGAATGGAAGGAACAGAAAATCAAGGCAAGACAACCATGAAATAGTGGAGAGGCAGTCACAAGCCTGTTATCAAGTACACCTCATTATCCAAAGATGACTGGTGATTTTTTTCCAGTACTGCATGAAGTGAATTTATTCAGCTCAAGTGCCAGTTTGTAGCTAATGTAGCTTCCTGAATAGCTGTGACTTTGCAGCAATGTTGGGTTGATCTGTCTAAATGATAGACTTGGAGGAAGCCTGCTGTACACATTGAGGCCTGCAGCTGTGGTTTATAATAAGGCACATCAAAGATATCATAATTAACTCTCTGTGGACACAGTCATAAGTTCTGTTGACAAATCACAAGGAAAGGGAGCTCACAGGCACTCAGACTTGCTGGATACTGAAGCTCTATGGGGGTCCTTACACATGAATGTATAAAGTATATCATGGATGTATACATATATAGAGCCTCTTACTCTAGCACCAGTCATTAAGATTCTCCCTGGCATTCTGTCAGGAAGCCCTTTTAACAGGGTAATTTAAGAAGGCAAAGTCATTCCTTGGGGGTGATCAATCTGGTCACTGCCCCACAATGCAAAGCGTGTCTTCCCTTACATTTCCTCAGGGACATGAAAATCTGGATTTGAAGCTGGAGTCACACACAGGGGTTTCTGTCTAACACCTTTGTCTTGGGATCTTGTCCCAACCAGCAAATATTAAGAAACAAAGCTTCACAATACTACTGTAAGGTAGGTCATAATGATCCAGAACTTAAAGGGAAGCAATTAAACTCACTTTGGGTGCCTTCTTATTTGCTGGTGTTTTCACATACCAAATGATTCAGGACCCTGCAGTAAAAACACAGAACAGAGGTAGTTCTGGGCATGTTCCTGGGCTGCCCACACTCCTGCACAACCCTTCTCCTCCAGTGGTTCTATGCCTTGCAAAGGGGTTAGGTGTGCTAGTGTCTATGGGCAGAGATAAGTGCACTCTCTTTGCCCATTCTTGTGCCACAGGGAAGCGAGTATTAGTTCTGGCACTGCACTCTGCTAATGCACCTACACAGCACCTGGGCCCGGACCAGCTTGTCTCTGGCCAGCATGGAGATCAGGAAGCAGAGCTTAGCTCTGCCTGTTCCCATCTGCGCAGATATGCCCTGGAAAGATAAGGGAGGAGGCGAAGGATTACAACAGAGACCTTGTGACGTGCACATCATCCCATGTGAAACACTTCAGCTCTCTGATGCATGGAGTGCCCATCTTTCCCACCCTGAACTAGAGAGCAGAAACATGTACCAGTGAAAGCCCTTAGAGCTTCTCAGCTACATATAAAGTCATGCTGACCATCCATACACCAGGAAAACCACCTGGCTGGGGAGTTCATTAAATCCTGGGAGCCTTCTGGAGGTCTCCTAAACATTTTCAAATGTCGTAAAACATGAGAAACTGAACCAAAATCCTAAATACTGATTGTTCAGGTTGCGTCACAACTCCAGCCCAACTCTAGGAAAGTCATGCTTTGCCTACTCTACAGAGGTATTTCAGAGATGCTCCTCTGGAGGCTCAGGCACTAAGCATCATGAAATAAGACACTCAGAAGTGGTAACTCAATTCCATCTTCATCAGTAACAGGGAATTAATGGCTAATGGTATTTTACCTAACTGTAATTACATATTAAGTATAGTAATGACTGAAGCTGAGAAACATGAGGGACTTCTTATGCAAAATTATCCAAATTACTCAGTCTTTTTGGTTTCCTAAATAGTCAATCAGCAACCTCATGAAAAAGGTTTGTAATACAAGGGATTTCTGCTTTTTACTGCTTCTGCAGATATCCCAAGAAAGGCAGCATGCTTTCCCCAGAAGTTCAGGGGTGCATTTGAAGCCCAATTTATCTTTTTGCAGCTGAATCAGCTGTCTGGGCCAACAGTTGGGATAACCCGTCATATCAGAGGGTAAGAAACCTGAAGTCTGACCTTAAAGCTGACTGACAAAAAGGAAATTTCTTGTTCTACTCACATCATCAATGTAAGCTGAGGTTTAAACATGGTGTGCATTTTAAGCTCATATTAGACTTGATCAGCATCAAAATGAACAGCAGTCAACCCAACGTATTTCTTGGGGTAAACTGTCTGGCCAGATAATGAGCACTATGTACAACTAATTTAAAGTGTATTAAGTTTGCAGAACATTTAGTGCTGATTAACGTTCATCAGGAGCACCTCTCACTATAGCAGTCCTCCTTCTGCTATCCCCAGAGAGCTTCATATACCACTGAGAACTGTTTACTTCCTAACCTATTCACCACCTTCTCTCGAAGGTTGTGCTGGCAGGATGTCACCTCTCTGTAGCCATGATTAATGGGTGTGGGAGCATAATGTGAATACACCCCTTTTCTGGAGAGATTCAGAGGCCTGACACCAGCAAATAGGACTGTGGGTTCCACTAAGTGTCACAGTCCAATTCGGGCATCTCTTGTCTGCAGAGATAGCAATAAGCCCTTGGCAACTCTCCCACCACTGCTTTCCTAATAGCAAAACATAGCATTAATCAGAACAGAGCTTATTTTCCATGACCAGTATTGTGGTCCAAAGCATGGTCTCACCCACACTCTCCAGGAATAGCTGGAAAATGACCCAATTAGTTAAAACACAGGCTGGATCATAGGGTGGTAAGAAAGGAATGGGGTGGGTTGGTCCCAAGTTCCCAAACTCAAAACTAGTTTGGGTGGTAGCACCAGGAAAGTGGAGCTCAGGATGTGGAAAGAAAGACGAGAACAAAACCTTTGACTGTGCCCAGTAAGTAGCTGCAACTTGATAGCTCTCATTAGTGCCACTGAAGGAAACAGAAAGCCTCACACAAGTTTCTTCTTGTTGACACGATTTTCACGTACCACAAGCTCCCCTGCTTACTTCAGGGGCTGGTTTACATCATTCCTCCCAGATTTGCTTGAGCCTGTATCAGACATACTCCCTCTCTCCATCCTCGTTTCACACCCACTCCTCTATCTCCTTTCACGACACCTTTGTGCCACCCTTTTTTGCAGCACCCACCATCTGTCCAGGATGGACTTGTCTGTTTTTCCTCAAACCAAATTCCTCCTGAGAAGCAAGTGCACAATTTTAGCAAGTCTAAAATAAAAAACCAAGCTAATGATAAAAGGAAATATATCTTCCTTTCTGACTGTCCCCGGTTCAGAGTTCCCACCTGGCAGACATTTTCAATGCACTGCCAGAGGATTGTTTCATCTGCTGAATATCCATTTTGCTCCACAAGCCAGTTCTTCCCCAGGTGTCTCTCATGTGGGGCCTTCCATGCCAAATGACAAGCTGCCGCCTTTGTGCAAGATAGTGGTGGCGGTTCAGAGAGAACAAGCTTGGAAGCAGCAGGTTAGAAGGAAAAAAGCAGGGTGAGCTTTGAGATTGGAGGTGACTAGTCTGAATGGAGGGGATGCTCCAGTGATGCTCCAAATGCTTCCAGTGATGAGGGGGAAAAATAAAAAAATAAAAAAAAAAATATTCTGCATGCCCAATCTACAGCCAGTGCAAGTCAGCACAGCTCTGCTGCCATCTGGCTGGCTTCACCCACAGACCCCTATCCCTTCCATGGCGAAAGTCCTATAAAGTACAGACCCACAGACACACAGGACACCTATCCCAAATGCAGAGCAAAAAGATCCCAGCTGCATAAAACCAATGTTCAGCTCCAGTGGTGCAGTGTAAATTTGCACCAGCTTTAAACTTGCGTTAGCAAGTATATATAATATAAAGAAAAAGCTCAGGAAAGGGAATTTCAGTAAAAATCAAGCTGAGTTCCAGCCAGCTTCTCAATTCCCTCAGTGCCCTTTACTTAGGCAACTTTCCAATTAGTGTCAATGAAAGTTTTGCCTGAGTAGCAACCGAGTAAAAATAGACTCAGAATATCAGGATTTGACCCAGAGCCTTTAATATACAGAAATAGACAGACACACACACAAACATGCACAGAGAGGGTAAACCTCAGGAGTGATAATGAGCTTTGATTTTTCATCAGCCACAAAAATGTCAACTATGCTCCCAATACATTCCACAATAGAGCAATATTTATATTTGATCTCAGCAATGGTTTCATGCTGCATGTTACATAAGCCAGTCATTCCCCATACAGTAATGGAAACAGACAGCACTTGCCACGGTTTATTTTTTGCATCAGGCATTCTTTGGCAGAAACTCATGGGAAACAATATGGCAGGGGAATGGCATTAGACTTCCCCTGTGCGAACATCAGGAAGGCCGTGAACAAGCAGTACAGGAATTTCGCTCTTTTTTTGGAACTGTTGCAACAGCTAATGGCTCATCTGGACCCCTTTGCATACCTAGAAGGTCTCACGCATTATGAGAGCAGATTCGCTAACAGAACAAATTTGGCCCCAGTGCCCAGAAAATAGCGGTCTCTGCAGTGAGCTCCCCTCCTTTTCCAAAGCGGAAAGCCACTAAAGCTTTTGCTCTGCTCCTTCTACCTGTGTGAGTGGGATTCAAACAATCCTTAGGGTGAAATCACCCTTCCCACAAGTGCCATTATTTCCCTGGGATCTCCTCTGGAAAAGCACCATCCTGTAGAGAATGAGCCCAAAGATGGGTTGACTCCTTCACCGAGCCCTAGACCTTGAAAAAAATTACTAGGCAGAGTAAAATGAGAGTTCAGTGTTATTAAAGAGGACTGACCAATATTGACACCAGCATTAACTATACAAAATAGCTACTCAGTAACATATTGCTGCCCAGCCTGTGTGAGTCTATCCACCAGTGTACTCAGGTTATATAAACATAAGACTCTATAAGAAAACTTGGATCTGGAGTGGAAATGCCACTACAAACCTGGCTTCAGCCCTAGGTTTTGACCCATTACAGACATAGAATCATCCAGCAGCTTTGCTTGGGCTCTGCTTTTTTTCAATCTGTGCTTCAGCTTGAGGTTTGGACAGGTTATTTCCTGCTGTTAGACATCCTTAGAGGAAATATCAAGAACTTCATGGAGTTGGTAGCATTGTTCTTTGAGCCTTTTGGAAACAGGCTGAAAGAAAAGAAGCTGCCCAAGCCATCCCTCCCACACTAAAGTAGGATCACCCAAGCCTGGAGTAAAAACCCCTCTTGTCAGATCTGAGCACTGTGTGCATCAGGTACTGGATATCCTGAATCCCACTGGCAGCACCGAGGAGCCAGAAGCATTTAGCATTTGACAGGCTGGGCCCTAAGCTTGTGATAACACAGAACAACATCTCTCCCTGTGTCTCACCCCACACTTGCACAGTGCTGACAGCCTTGCAGAGGGCTTGGCATCCAGGGGACACCATGCTCCACAATTTGCAAGTCCTGCCCAACACTGCCCGGGCATACTGCTAACATCTGATTCTGCAACAACAGGGTCAGTGGAAAAACTGTGATGGAAGAGCTCAGAATATGCCCCTCGGTGAGCCAGCAAGAGCTGGAAGCAACCTTTGCAAGTTTTATTGGCAGGGATCAGAAGATAGCAATGGGCTTTAAATCTGCCTCTTCTCTGTAACTAATGGTAAGCTGTTTTTCTTGGTGCATAATTGCTTAGAAACTCTGAAGGAACATAACAGCTGGAGTTTTAGTATGTCTTTTGCTTCCAGCAAGCATGCGCAATTATTTTTTGCATCCTTGCTGGAAAGAACGGAGCAGACTGTACTCCAGGACTTCGTCACCTCAGGACATATGATCAACATTGGCGTGTGTCACACTCAGACTTACGCCGGCCTGTTAGCAGAGCAGGAATACTAAAGGCAGCGAGAGACAAGCTGCATTTCCACAACCCTCCAGCTGTCAAGAGGAGCAGAGACTGACAGAAATAAGCTGCATGGAGGAGACAGGCCAAACCAGAAATAATCCATCACGTGCCATGGTTCCCAGATTCCTCAGGATCTTTTCTGAGGAATCTGATGTCAGGCATTGAGCATGTCAGTACGACTTGCACTTTGGTGATTTTCCATCTGTAGCTGCTGTTTCTGATATTACACACAGGGTTACCACTGACACGTATCACTTTTATGAACAGCTGGAGGAGCCGTGGCCAACCCTGCCTTGCATACTTTAAGTTTTGCGCAGCCAAAACCCACAAGACACACAGTATCATTCTGCAAGCCTGGGAATATGTCACAGAGGCAAGGATAGCAGCTCCACCAGGGTCTCACTGCTCTCGTGTGTGTTGGCACCAGGCTGTGCATGCAGGGATAGCAGGCTTAGCCCCCTCCTGGTTTACTTCCAGACAGATCTGAAGTCACAGAGAAGCCTCCAGAGCCCCACAGGCTCCCACTGCTGGTTATGTGACATAGTCGGTGTGTGAGGAGTTGTACTTACGAGGCAGCTGTGGCTCCAGAGCCACACAACCACCTTGAGAAATATCAAGACATTAATGTGGGGAGTCAAGAAAGCAGCCAGAGAGAGGCAGATTTGTAGTTCCTTAGTCTAAGTGCAACATCTGGGCCGTTTTTGAGGGGAGAGTAGCTCAGAGTTTTCAATATCTGGTTTGACCAGCAAAATAGCCCTCAAAGAAAGCACTAGCACAAGAGGACAAGGATGCTACACAAAACCTCCTCCCCACTTTGCCTGCTATGACTGTCTAGAGAGTCACACAAGATGGGGCACCCACTATTGCTACCTTCCTCCCTCCATCACATCAGCATTGCATGTAGCCGTCAATGTAGCCAGCCACTTGTACAACTCCCAGCTTTGCAGGAATGTCCAAATACCTCTCAGAGAGTATAAGACTATCTTAAGGGTGTCCAAAGGATAGGGACATCCATCACACTGATCATGTTCAATGGCACAAAGACCCGTCTTGCATGGACGGACCCAGCTCCTCCTTTCTACCTACCTCTGCCACCAGCTCCCCTCCATGGGAGAAAATTCTCCTAGAAGATCCCTTTGTTAAAAGTTTTTGGAAGCAACAAAAACCCCAAACCCACACAGGTTCCTCCATCAGTAAACAGTAGAGACAATGCTTCTTTTCTGCCACAAACCTGGCTATCAGTCTTGTCCTGCTCATTTGCTCTAAGGCAGATGCCAAATTCCTACAGATCTTCCATGGCACTACACTCTGCTGCCAGCCAGTCCGGGCCAGACAGAGAAAGGGAGAAGGAACTCAGAGCACGCCCCTGCCCTGGAAACACTAGTCAACAAAATGATTCCACAGAAATTGAAGTCTGGATCACCCTCAGTGCACGCACACACATTTCACCATCACTCTGCCACTCACTCCTCATCGCCATTTCTATCTATTCACACCCATGTTAGACATTTAAACTAGTTATGAGGAGAAAAGGATCCGTGCAAAGGAGGCAGTTAAAAATTAACTAAATTGGTACAGTTCAGATTATTTTGGAAAACAGAATGCCCTCAGGAAATAATAGTATGAACGACTAGCCAGTTTCATCTCATTTCTGTTTGCCGTATGGTTGGAGCTATAGCACCACAAGCATTAGCAGGTGGAAAGATGCAACTCTCACATGTTCAGAAGTAAAATACTCAAGGTTAGCTGAGCAGGTGCTGAACAATACACTGAACAAGAAATTAAAAGGTACCCAAGAAACGCCAACCAACTGAAGAAAACAGAGTCACATTTCTCGGCCACATGTCCCAGCTGAACTTTCTGTTCCCTTCTGTCATTTAATCCCAGCTTTTCCAAGTGATCAAAGAGTGCTTCAAAGGAGACTGTTCACCAGACTGCCCAGAAGCTGTACAGCCGTCCTGTTCCAAATTCAACACCTCCTGAGCTACTGCCTTTCATACCATCAAAAGGGTCTTATAGGCATATTTTAGGCGCTAAGCAATCCTTTGCAGCATTCACAGCAACAAGTTCACTGCTTCTCCAGTTCTCGCCTTTATCCAGGGAACTTTGTTTTTTATTTTAAAAACCTTCTTCTCTGATTTCAGATGGTTTTCCTTCCGTTGCCCACTCCCTCATTGATGTTTAATGTTCCTCCACAAAGTCATGCTGCCCTCCTCTGTTGCTCATTTCCTTTTTCAAGTCAAGTTACCCTCCTTTTTTGCCCCCAAGCCTTATATGCTTCTCTTCTCTCTTCTCAGTCAGTTGTTGCAATTGAGTTCCTCTAGCCAACTAGGTTCAATGGACAGATTCCTGCACCAGGCTCTCATCAAATCTCAGCCCTCTCCCTGCTCAAGTGTGCTCCCTGTTCACACAAAAAGAATTAGGTCATCTGATTGCAAGTGTACACAACAAATGCTACAGCAACAGATGTTACAGCAACACAGAACTGCGGGCTGATCCGTGATCCAGTTTACCATGACCCGGTTTTGAGTCGCTATCTATATCACTGGTGTTCTGTAAAGTAGGGGCTTAGTTTAAAAAAAGAAAAAACTGACATGTATACAAAGGTCCGTGCACAGTTACATGGCTGAAGTGCTCATATAGCCAAAGAAAAGAGCAAAAAAGGCATTTGTGCAGAATAACATGCAGTTGCAACTGCCAGCATTGATTTCAAGCTATAATGCTAATGTATGCCACCTGAGGATTAGGTAGAGGGTTCAGCACACATTGCAATACGACAACAAAACCACACTTGCTCTAGATTGGGGTAGCCAAGCTGTGGTAATGTGGATCATCACTGGTTTGTAGAGCTTGGTTTCACCACTGCCAACTACTTGCCGCATAAAAAATGTTTGTCGAAGCCTGAACTGCACCAGTACAAACTGGTGTGAGCTAACCATGGGTGCCACGCTGCCCAGCCAGGAGAAGTGGGTTTCTGCAAGGTAAAACAGCATCCCATGTTTCAGAGAGAGTTCTCCCATCACTGCCTCATCTGCTAGTAAGAATGAAGGTGACAGTAGGACCAGGACTACTGCAGGACCACCGTTAGAGACATTGTTTGGCTTTTTTTCTGATATAACACTCACACTTACAAGTATAGGAACTGCAGTTTTCACTGAGCTCCACAGGAGAAGAAAGCTGCCTCTCTCTCCCTGCCTCATTCCCTGCTCCCTAGCACTGCCATGTGATGCAAGAGCTGGACAGTTCAGCCCTCCCTATCTTCAGCTGTTTATTGTCTCACGTACCACAAGCCAGCAGAGATGGTCACAGAAACATAGCCTTTTAGTAAAAGTAAATAATAACAAGCTATTCTATCTAGAGGCATTTTTGGAAACAATCCTTTCACTTACTAATTAGGAAAGTCAACACCCTCTGAAGTCAACAGCACAACCTATTGCCACTAATTCCCAGCTCTGGCAAAGGAGTCGAGGTTCATATTTCTAATCAAGTCCACCACCACTGTTTGGTTTTTGAGTGACTCACTTGGACCCAGCAGGGAACCTCAGAGCAGAATCCAGGCATGGAGATCCCCTAGCATCAGCATCCTTTTTTTTAAAGGAACTTGATTTAACTTGCTCCCACCCAAACCTTTCCTCCTTTAAATGAAACTTTTCAGCAGTTTAATTCCAGCTCCAGCTCCTTTCTCCATCTCTTATGGGACCCTCTTGAAAGTCTTGGACTCGCCAACATTAGGGATTAGACTGTACATGGCTGTCCTAGCACAGAACAGAGAGAACATCATGTAATTTCCATTTTTCTCCCGGTTGTGCTCTTTCAAAGCCCCACACTACTTATGGTTTCCACGCCACATATTCTTCTGTCCGTTGCCATGGTGCAGCCACTGGTTTGTCATTAATATTGTGGGTAACTTCAGATCCTTGACCTCAGGGCTTTCAGAGCTTTTCATGGTGTATTTTCCTCTTGATTGAATTGCTCTGCATTCCCAAGCACAGCTAAAACAAAAATAAAACACTGCTGCTTTTGAATGGGGAAAATTCATTTCACAAAGACAGGCTAGCAAAGGCTGGAAACCCATTGAAGAACAGCAGATTAAAAGGAATACAGCCATTCTCTGCAGACGTAGCAACTGTGGCATGGATTTAAATTTACCTACAGCATCTGAGTCAAGCTATGGTCCCCAGGGTCCATGCATGAACTCAGTATCTCGCCCAGTTCTGACTCTCATAATATGCCACTCCATTGCCAGAGGACCTCAAATCATTCTATAAATTCTCATCCATACAGTTTCACAACAGTTTTGAGAAGTGCAGAGCTACTTGTTCCCAGATTGCAGATGGGAAGACTGAGGTACAGAAACAGTAAGCTAAATGACGGATGTAGCTCATGGCTTCCCATGCATTTGCACTACCTTGATTTGTGTTCCTGCCTTAGGGGACTATAGGGGTACTTGCACATCTAGGGATACCTTACTCCCACAGCAGGCCTGTGCAAATGCTTTTGTGCCTATGATTTTTGCCCAGTGGGATTATTACCTAGACAAAAATTGGTAAGTCAAATGCTATCTGTCATTTCCGATATTTAAACCTTGAATTTACTGAGAGCAGAATCTCCCCTTAAGTATTTTTTAATGCTAGTGATAATTTTCACTGCAGAAAGCAGCCAATTTCTGAAGTCCATTAGAAATCCGTAAGTTCACATATACTAGACTGAGTCTGTGGTATTCCTGCTTAACAGAAGTATGATCTTCTTTTTCAGTCTGAAGAAAATAGCAATTACCATGGAAAATGTGATAACTGTCATATCAACAGCCAATTGCCAAAGCTAAACTACCCTTCAAGTTAACAGATTTTAAAAACTGCATGCACTTAAAGATGTTGCTTTTATACAAGCCCTTTCTGTTAAATGAGCTCCCAGAAACACGGATTTGCATTAAAAAGCCCAAAGCCATTGCATTTCTGAAGATCCAACCCTCCTGCCCAGCCTGGTAGTAGTTTATTTGGTAAGGGGCCCTTCCGGATATAAAAACCCAAGGGAACATCAGCTCTAGCATTTTCCTTTTTTCTTTAAGGTATTATTTGTTTAAAGGGAAAAATGTATCTATTACCTGTTTTGGGAAGATGCTGCAGAAGCTGCAAACAAAATGCCTGAATCTACATGCGATGCAATACTGCACGCATTAGGCAGGCAGTTTTATGCACCTAAAAATGCCTAATAGCAGGTCTGAGGATGACAATAACCACTTGATTATACCAGAATCAATACAAACACCTGCCTGGAAAGATAAAGAGCAGCAAATGGACAGTAAGACGCAAAGCCTGCGGTCTTTTCTGCAAATGCTGGGAGAGCAAAGAACAAGCAAAGGAAAGATGCAAAAGCAGCATAAAGGTACATCCATCCCCCTCAGATTTGGGGCCTGGTTGAGCTGATGTTGCCACTGAAGCAATTTTAGGACTGCTCTCACTTCAAGTCTGTCTCCTCTAGTCCCTTTACAGGGCAAGAAAGCCCTATCCTGAGGACAGAGCGTAGCCACATCACACAGTGTTCAGGGACAAAACCCTCTCCCTGCCACGGACACGTCCCTCTTGCCAGAGGCTGGGAGTAAAGCCAATTCCACAACTTCTTCCCAGCAGAATAAGGACTCCCTTTACGGTTTGCTCAGTCAAGAGGACACTCCAGCTGGCTTTGCTCCCTCGAGAGGCCTTCGTTCCTGTGTATCTGCCTTGCCAGGCCAGCTATATCAGAGCCGCTCTTTCACTATTGCAGTGAGGGCAAGTTTGCTGTAAGATCCCCCAGGCAGCCCATTTGAAAGCCTTTCATTGGGAAGGCCGGTCACATTCCACTTTAGACAAAAACGCTGCCTGACAAACAGCCTTGTTCCTCAGATCCCCATCTGGAATAAGGAGGGGAAAAAAAAAAAAAAAAAAAAAAAAAAAAAAAAAGGGCTGTGAAATCCCATAGCTCCTCAGGGAAAAGTGTCTGTGTGTCTGACAATGTGCCTGATGACTTGCAGAAGAACTGTACCTGACATTTATTCTTATAAAAGCCATAAAAAAATGCCTTCACAAAAAAAAAATATCTTATGCTAAGGATTTAGAGAAACACAGTAGAAATAAGGGGAAATGCCAGATATCCCTTCCTGGGTTAAATCCTGTGAGATGCTGAACATTGCCACCTCCTTATGAATAAGGCAGTTAAAACCCCAAGATCATAATTTAGTTTTCCTCATGTTATCAGCCCCACACTCACACTCAAGATGCTCTCTTTGGATCCAGGTACCAGCCTACTGCTTCCCCATATCAGATGTGGGGGTTTTTTTATGCATTTATAAACAAAATAATGCTGCAAGTGTGATCTCTGTCTATATATTGCAAAAAGCCACATCTGTTCCCACGCAGTGAATCATGCAAGATTAGCCTAATAAGCTCTGCTGTAATCAGACTCAAAGCATCTGTACTATGCTTAGGAAGAGCAAAATGTAGGATACCTACAGAAACCGAGCTGCCTGGCCTTTTCCAGGCCCAAATCCATCTATCCATCCATCCATGCATCCATCCATCCATCCCAGAGCAGAACCAGTGCTATCATGAAGCGTATGGGGGCTTTCCATCTCCAGTACTAGGGCTGTGTCAGTGTCCAGAACAGGGACCTCATGTGACTCTTGAGTCCAACAGAGAACAGACCTGAACCCAAACCTTAATTTACTGTGCTGACACACCTCAGCAGCCTCATCTTTCCGCCTTTTCAACACAGTGACCCAATTTTAAGAGGTGAATGCAACTGATAGCATTGCATGGAAAAGTCATTGCAGATGCCTGTTAACGCCCTCAACGAGCTGTTCTTCTATCCAAGGTTATATGTGTGGCTCTTAAACATAAGCAAATGAGAACTTAACACATATTTAATTTCCACACGGTATACATTTTTGTTATCATCTCTGCTCCAGAGGGGTCAGGATTCAGCGTGGACATAGAACTGCACCTGCGTATCATAGAGGAAAGAGATTAATGAGCCTCAGAACAGAATTTTTCACTTGGAAGCATTTCATCAGGCAAGCTTTCTCCCACATGGAGAACATGATGCTGGAATGGAAATAGCTTAACCCATTTTATAAATTGGCATGAATCAAGGTAAACAGCAGGCATTGAACAGATTCCAGTTGCAGTGTTGCATGCTTCACTTACTGGATGATGGTATAATTTCATCATTGTTGATTAACTAATTTTGTTAGCATCTACAGTAGTCATCTATTAGTGCCTTGAGGTCTCCAATTACTTCTCTACCAAAGTTATGACCTACTTATACATCATCCAGTTACCTAACAGTGACAATAAAAATGACACCTGGTAGTTAAACTGCAATGGTGAAAGTCAGGAAATAAGAGTTTTGTCCCAGCTCTGTTACTCACTTGCTGTTTGTGGCTAATTCACTTAGGCCACAGTTTCCTCATATCCACTAACTTGGGGAGTTCTGTTTCAGACAATCAAGATCTCCATCTGACATCAAAAGAAAATACAGACACTCAACAAATCAGTGCCTCCAAGTGAGCTCTCAAATGCAGTAGAGAGTCCTAGAATTTAACTCTGTAACGATTCTTTAGCCATTTAATCAGATACAACAAGCTTCACGCACCAGCTGATTCCTGCCTGATGTTCCCCCTGAAAGATTTCTGAAACACTTGCAGTGCAGATCCCTCTCTCCTGATCCAGCATCCAATGCATTAAATGCACTGTGATAGCTACCCAGCTATGCTTCTTATGTGGAGTCAAGAGGAGAGGTCATAGCTTTGCACTGCTTGGCGTTGGGCCACTCAACAGCCCTGAGGCCAGAGGAGCCCCAAAAAACCATACCCAGATGCATCTGTATGGTGAAGAATCCCACAACATGCTGCCTCATGCAACGGGGGGAAAAAAAGAGCTCTGCAAAGCAGGGACAATCAGTATGTGTTTCTACCTCACAGAGACTCTGGCAGATCTAATTAATACAGACAGATTTTAATTCCTTTATGGCAAAGGGCTGCACAACTCTCCACTCTTATGCTGTTCCCTAATGTAGCACAGCAACATGCAATGCTTTTACAGGTTGTTTTTAATCCTGTAGCCTGGTTAAAAGGATACACTGTTCCACCAAAAACTGTATGTGCTCTGGACAGCAAAGTTAAAAGCAGAACTTCGTGAAGCTAGAACACGGTGAATCCTTTATACAGTGGCACCTACCCATGGTATAAAGTTCAAGCATGAAAAATGAAATCAGCTGAGTTTTGCACAAAGCTTTTGTGTGTGTCTGTGTCTGATGTGCTCTGTGAATCTTTTGTCACAGCTCAAAGTGCTGTCCCCAGAGAGCGACAATTTTTTCCTTCCCTCAACTGTGTTTTATGGTTTTATTCTAATTTTACAACACAATCTGTGACAGCTGGTCACACGGTGTGTCTGGGTTGAATAAAGCCCAGGGACCCTTTGCCAAGCCTCTACGCAATGTGCTGAGCTTAATGAAATGTGTCAGCTCCAGTGTGAATCGTACATTCATGGAACTGAATGAATCTGAGTTTTCAAGGAAAACTTAAGGGATACATAACTGCACACAGCAAACCCAGGGGGTGGAGAGAGGAGAGGAATCCCAGAGAAACACTCAGCAGCTCTACTAATAGCAAAATAGATCCTAATAGCTGGAATATAATCAACCTCTTTGAGTAATGACTTAAAGCTATCAGCCACTGCTGAGGCCTCAGGGGAGAACAAGTACGGTTCAGTGGCTGAGTTAAAATGCTAGGTCCCAGTGGTCTAGGTTATAGTGCAGCGCTGCCACACACATCCAGCACAACCCCAAGCAAGACACATCATTTTTGGGCCTCTCTCTCCCATTTATATAACGGGAACAAAAGTACTTCCTTCTGGCTCAGTTTGCTTCTCTTATCTATTGAAGTCGTCAGCCCAGGAGGACACTGACCACTCCTGAACACAGAACAGTGCCTAGTTGGTACTTGAAGTTGTTTTCGTATTTGGGACAGGATAGCCATCTGTGAGATGCATGTGGTGTCTGTATGTGGTGAACATAACATTGCAAGCTACACAAAGCAAAGTGCGTAATGTAAACTGGATTAACCTTACTTTTGCCTCCCGCTAATGCTGCAGAACGAAGAGGACCCTGATGAACATGGAAAATGCTAATTTTAACAGAAAAAGAGGTCTTCAAAAGGTTTAAGATTTTCCTGCATCATGTCCATCTGTGGAAGTCACAGTCCCATTGCATTTCTCCTCCTCGTAGTTTCTCACTAGGAGTCAGCTATCAGTAAACTAATGGCTTGATCCTCCATTGGAAACAAAAGGAAACATTAGTGCTCAGCATCCTTGAAAATCACACAGGATATGCTCTGGGAATTTTTCTGACATAAGAGATTCACAGGGGGAATGGGTAAATTGTTACCCTAACTGCTGTAAAGGAGTTGCTCTGTTTTCCTTTTCCTCAATGTTTTCAGTTACCTGTCAGCTGAACTGCTCCAAATCCAGACCTAGCTGTGTCACACATGAGCACTCTGCTACAAAGCAGGGAAATCTGTAACAAGGCACCTGATGTCCATGGTTGGGCCCAGCTGCAGTTTGCTGTCAAAGTCAGTCTGACATTTCTGGATCAGACAAGAAGCCATCTGACCTTGTCACATGAGTTTAACCAGGAAAACAGCAAACACAACCCTTGCACAAACATTGTAAAACAGGAGCACAGATGCCAAAACATGGATGTCCTCTGAGGTAGTTAAAAGTCAAAAACAGAACTCCCAGATGTCTGAACACTGCTTTCAAAGTTTTCTACCTCTCACCAGCAGCTTTTACCTCAGAAGTGCTTTACTAAGGAATTAAACCTTAAAATATCCTTTTAGATAAGAAGAGGCTATTATTCTGTTTTACATTAAGGGAAATGGAAGGTTAAATGACTCCTACAAACCTTACACCTGTGTTGGGATCAGAAATAAAACCCAGCTATCTTTGCTCCACTCCTGGCTTTAGCCCAAGACCATATTTTTCCACCTCCTAACACGAGCCCTGCAGAAATGTGCTCAGGAAGAGAATCTTCCCCTGCAACCAAGAGCCCCTGGCTGGAAAAGCAGCTCTGAACTGTGCCAACCCACCACGTGCACTAACAATGAAAAAAAAAAGGCCACAGCCATTTGAGAAGCACACTTTCAAATGTGTGCTTTCAGTGCCTGCCACCACGTCTCCAGCCACCCTCTTTTTGCACCTGAACCAACTGCACCATCCTCCTTGTCCCTGAACTCTCCTTCTCCTTCCGCATCTGTTGCCTGCAAATCTTCCTGTCACCACCTCCTTCTTTAAATGCCAAGGCCTGGACTGCATCCCCGTTCCTTCAGGCCACAATCACTTCTGGCCACAGAGAACAGCAAACTTGCCTTGTCTCATGGACCCTCCCCAGTTACACATGACACCAACCCCACCGGATGCAGCGTGTAATATCCCACCTTCTCGCCCCGTGCAGAAGGGCAAGACGAGGGCTAGCCCCATCCCTATCAGAGCAGATACATAGCTTTGTAGGTTCAGCTGCATCAGGAACATGAGATCCCACGTGTCGTGGGATGGAGTCTAGTGCAGTGCTCGTGGGACCTAGGCGAGGACCCACAGCCTCCTGATTTCACCAGTAAGTCTTTGATCCAAGACAAGCCTTGCCTGCAATATCTTATCTACACCCTGTTGTTTCTGGGATCCAGTTCAAAATAATCCTTTTGGATTTTCTACTCCTCTCTCTCATCGCTCCCTCTATTCCCAGTTCCTCTCTGTCATGACGCAAATGCACTGCTGGTGCAAGACCCTTCCATTGTCCAGAAAGCCACAGGGTCTTCCTCTCATCTTCTGCTAATGAGTTTGTGAATATTCAAGTATATTCCGTGTATTTTTAACCAAAGCTTTATGTAATTACCAGCGTCTATTCTCTGCCATCCTGTACATCATTCTGGAAATGGTTTGGGGGCGAGATTTATTATAGGCCATTGCAGTGTGCTCTTATGTTGAGCCTAATGAAAGCAGGGTTTACCCAAGAGGAGGGATTAATTTAAGTGTCCTGTATCTCAGCTATAGCAATACTTCTAATACATATGATTGTAGACAAGCCAACCTGTTCAATTCTAATGACTGGTGCAAGAAATACATTTTTCAAACAAATTCTCAGCAGGATACTTTTCTTCAGCATCTCTGGCTAGAAGGGACTAAGCGGGATGATGGAGTTCTGAATCGTACATCTTGCTCTGGAAGCACCCTTAATGATGGTTGTGTTCTGAGTTTGTAGAAGTGGTTTTAATTACTAAGGGAAAAAAATGAAGTCAAAGCTGAGCTAGCTGCCAGAGCTTCCAGAGGACTGACTACATTCACAAATCTTGTAATCTTTTTATGTTCATTATGAGAATACTACAAAAAAAGGGCAATCAGATCTTGGCCAACAAATTAAATGCTTATTCAAAGATTAATTCACATCATCTGTACTCCATTAGATGTTCTCTTTTGCCAGGGAATATCATGCAATATTTTCAGGGGGAATAGTTGCTGCTATTGCCAAGAGCTTGCAATTTACTGGCTCTTGCAGCATTGACATGGGAGTCACTGGGCTATGGGCACAGCTAGAGCAGATAGTGTAGGAATATACAGTATGAAACATATGGAGCAAATCTGCTTCATTCTGGTGTTAAAAGGTACTGATTATGACTCTGAGATCCAGCCAAGTGACAAGGGGGAAGCAAACCCATAAACCAATAAAAGTTTATCCTTTGTTGTATCATGAAGGGAACAATTTGTCGCTGCTGGGTTTGGGTTTTTTCCCCCCAACTACAAATACACTGAGATTTCATTTGAAAATCAGAAGATATAGCTGAGGAAAGTGTGACTCAATTTCGATGCATCTAACCTGAAACATCATAACAGGGCAACCTTTCCAAGAATAAGTGCATACTACTGCTAAAGACAGATCCCCAGAATAATAATAAAAAACCAGCTTCCCTAATCAATTTGTGATTCCTTTCAGAATTCACAGTGCCAGAACGCAGTTCTACTATCCTGCCTATTTTTACATTTGCTAAACACAAAGATTTTACCTTTTGTTTCCTAACACCAAAGGCCAGCACTGTAGTGACTACCTTGGGGACCTTATGGGTAGATGTTAGATGGCTGCACGTACAAGAGTGAAATCCATGAAAGCCACCATGCTCAGTGCAGAATTGCCTACATTAGCTCATAGGAAATCACAACTACTTAATTTTTGCCCCGTACAGAGCTGTTAATACTGGATTTAAATAGCTACAATGACAATTACACAATGCAAAGGTGTTTGCATCTTTTACTGGATTTAGCTCCCGATACCTTTTCTGTGCAAACACTTCTACAGACACCATAGCAATAAATATCCCAAAATAGTTGTTAATTATCCAAGACCAAATTTTTTTTCATTGTTTTCTGTTTTGCATCCAGGGTTCCTCACATAGTAAGCACAAAGAACTCAGAGAGGTAAGTCTTTTGTGTAAAAACTGGCAGCATCTAAATGACAAAGATAGCACTGCAAAAGCAAACACAGATCACCTCTGGGAAAATGGGCGGATAATTCCAGCTGCTAAACTGACCTTGAGAATTCAACTGATGAGATGTAGGCTTACTGATATACTGCACCCCAGATTTAGGTAGACAGGTCTTGCTAGTAGAACATATGGTTCTTTCCAGATGTTGTACTGTATCCATGTTGTTGAAAGACATGAATTTACAGATATCACAGAATTCATCTGCAGTTATATTCTTTTCATTCTGCAGTATTTACATAACCAAATTGCCATGAAATCTAGGTGCCACACTGCCACATAATATACCCCCCTCAGTTGCTTTGTCTGAGGCACAAATCAAAAACAAATGGCATCCTTCTATTGACTTCCCTGAGTACTGGAAACAACCCTGCTTGCATTTGGCTCGCTGTGGAAGCCAGATGCTATGAAGTGGCCATTTTAAATGGTTGAAGGGCAGAACTAAGTAATGGAAAGTTGTTTTTTCCTGTAGAAGCTATACAAGATCTGGGCTACCTAGTCAGGCTTTTAGATACAGAAGTAAATACACAGTTTGTTCCCAAAACAATTTTGCATAAACTGTTACTTTCTGCTAGATAGATGGAGAATTAATCTCTACTCTCCCCTACAACGTGCATTGCTTGTTTCTCCCACTAGCCTCTCAGAAGGGGTGAAATGCAACTGCTGTTTAATGAGCTGCTATTATTCTTATTACGATGCCCAATAAAAATTAAGTTTTTATTTTCCTGAGCTCTTTCCTTCAGGAAATGTCAGCCAAACATAACCCAGCAAAAGCGAACACCATGTTTGCCTTGGCTTCTGGGACGCGCCATGTTCCCAGAACGAGGGCAGAACAAAATACTGGTGCCTAGGCACACCGCCTGGCTTGAAAATTGGGTGCTGCCTGAAGCTAGTTTGCAGATATTGGAAGCCAAACCTGTATTCTGGGCTTTGCCAAGTCTGGTGCTTTTCCTTCACTTTCCCAAGCCCGTGGTAGCCACATCAATACATGTATTTGAGAAAAGTTTGAGCGCATCCAAGGTGTTATGCAAATATTCTCCCTTATGTTCTGCTGCAATATATGTTTTGAAATAACCTCTTGTAAAGGCTTTACAGACATCAACATTTTTGGATGAATTACCAAGCAAAAGCCAACAATTTTCCTGCCTTACTATACATTAATATAACCAATTAGCAGTGTCTAGTTGTCAAGCAGTGTCAAAAATACGGTGTCATGCCAGGTTTCTGAAAAACAATTTGGACACCATGCTCTCTCATTTTGGCCCACGTATTGTAAACAAGAGGACACCCTTATTTCTTCAAACGTGTCCTTGATGGAATAGGTTCATACTCTAAATCACTCCAACTTAAATTGTATGTTTTTATTTTCTGCATTAAAAATTCCAGAATGCAATTCATCCTCTTGTCACTGTGTTTTGACATGAATACAACTTCTCCACAATCAACGGAGTCACATCAAACTGGGGCGCTAAAACAGGCTTTTAGGCAACACTTTTTTTACTAAGTCCATCCTCTAAGCAACTTCTACTTTCACTAAGATGACAGGACTGAACCACAAAATTATTCCGTTCCATGACATTTATTTGTGAAACTCTCACAATCCAAGTGTGGATTCCTTGAAATTGTACTAAACCCACACACAAACTCAAACCACAAACAGGGCATGACTGCTAGCATGCCTCCCTACCCCAAGATCTTCTGCTGCAAATACAACCTGAAAATGAGGATGAGTTTAAGAACTGTGTCCCCAACCAGCTTTCTCAAGGGACAAGAAAACTTTAAGATTTGATCTTCGGATAAATAAATTGGGCTTGGTTTTCAGTCATATCTATTGTTAAAACAACCAATTCCCACAAATGCAGGAGCTGTTAAAATAAGGGTACACTCACTAAGTCCAAAATTTTCAGGATTTACAAGCATAACCTGCTAATCCCTCTGTTTATCCCTACCTTAATCAGGATAGCAAAGTAGATATGGATGTGATAGCAAAATGGATGCAATTGCACATCCTGCCTTTTCCAAGGGACTCAGCAGTTTCTTGCCCCCATCAGTCACTGCTCTATAGCCTATCATTAGAGTCCCTCCTCCAAGATGCTGTCTGAAGACCGTTTCATTAATTTACATTGTCTTCACAGATGCTGAAAGCACAAGTGAACTTGTGCGCTTCAAAAAATCCAAATCAGGTCAGCATTTGAAGGGTCTTACTTGGTTCTTTCTGAGTGTATGTCCCAACATCTCTGTACATTACAGCACTAGACCAGAAAACTTTCAGCATAATTACTCCCTCCTAACAGGAGAAATCTCCAGCGTTGTGATATCAGAAAACTTTTACCATACGCCACTTTTAAATGCAGATATGTTTTCATTGGCACAATACTGATCTGAAACCTGCTGGGCCTTTGGAAGGAACATCTAGGGGGAGACAGAAAGAGAGGGAAAAACAACCTCATTCCTCTAACAGGTTACCTTATAAGCAACCAGCTTTCTGTAGCTGCCCAGGATCCCGGCAGACTGGGAGCTATTCTAGGGGAGAGAAATAGATGCCGAGACCTGCATGCAAAATACAGTCCATCACGTGGCAATGCTGTTTATCATTCACATTCCACTCCTGTACCGTTGGTAACACGCACAGACACTAAAGTTGGACTTTATCAGCACAGTTCTGTTCCTACACATGCGACCATCATCAGAGAGCTTTGGCAACAGCTGAAGCGCTGAACAAGAAAAAACTAACGATAATCCTGGGCTCTGTAGTTTTCTCTTAAACAGCTTTGACAGGACTTGTTGAACAGGCAAGAGAGCCCTGAAACTTTCAAGATGAAAGCAGAAATACAAGCATAACTGTCAAAATTCATTTGAGTTAACACCTCTAAAACTGTGACCAGAAATACTTTTCCAGAGAAATGCAGGCAGGAGACTAAATATGTAACTGAAAGACATTGCTCCTGGACTGCAATCCCAGCTCTGCCACTGACTTGTTCACTGATTTCATTTGGGGTATTTAACCCCTTGTTACACCACCTTCCCCACTGGCAAATGAACAAAAGGATATTGAACTTCCTGGGTGAGGAAGGCAAGCACTTTACTTGCGTAAAATATTCAATATGCTACCCATATGTTCATTCCTGCCTCCATTTTGCTAGTGCTGGCAACTCTGCTATTTATTTCAAATGAGAAGCTTCATATTCCTTTTTCCACAGATGCACAAACAATATTACACCTCATGGGAAGCTCCTTCTAATAAGCATCTGTAAGTCTACCTCATTCTTGATTTAAATCCTTACTTAAAACCAATTCTGCCACGAAATCACCCTAAAACATGACAATGACAAGGCAAGCTCCTAAGTTGGAACCTTCTCATATTATGCCAAGACTGGCTGTGTCTGCACTGCAACAGAAACATGAAAGGGAGATGTCTGAGCTAACGCTGGGCCACATTTGCATGAGCCGGTGTGTTCCCATGTTCCTACACATGACAATCTGGAGAAAGTAGCCTGGGCCCAAGTAAGTTGAGAGCAGGTTTGAAACAAACCAGAGGAAAAAGTTTTCCACACAACACAAACTGTGGAGCTTGTGGCCACATGATATGAGTTCAAAATGAGATTAAACACATTCACAGAGTCACAGTCTATTACATCTCCAACTCAGGATACGGCTAACCTGCCGGTCGGTGTTATATCAGGGGACAGACCACTCAACACATGCTCTGCTCCCTGATCTCTTCCTTTCAGCCTTCATTACCAGTCATTGTCAGAGAGGATGCCAGGCTATAAAAACCTTTGCTCTCACCCAGTAGCATATCCCTTATGTTTTTAGGTAAACTAGTAGGACCTGCTTTTCAGCAAGAGCTTATTACCTCTGGCACAATATCATGCTATATTGCTTCTAGCACTGTGGCAGCCTTCACGGAGCTCGGTACCCCTGCACGCTCTCTTGTTATGTTCCTGTGTTTCTTGTCCCCACTTACTGATATATTTTATTCAGCATGCACATTACAGGGAGTGGGACACTTTTTTGGTCTTATGTTTATTGAATGGTCAATATGACTACGTATAAATACTAGGCACAAGAGATACTAAGGTAAGCTGTCAGAAAGCCCCTGTGGAGGGAACACACACAGGCCTGACCTCGAGCCCCCTCGATCCATCACACAAGGTTAGCTGATATGATAAACACCGTAAATAGAAACGACTTGTTCTGAGCAATAGCTGTTAAACCAATAAACAGCCAAAACTTCGGAGAAAAAACATTCTTTTTCCTCATTTATCAAACAAGACTCTGTATCTTTTTTTTTTTCTCCCCCTTTTTAAACAAGTTCAGTTTGTGAAGATTGAAGAAAAACAAGACGTCCTTTCAAATCCCTTCTCTGGATCAAACCTCATTAGGTTTTGATGTCAATGGTGCATAGAAGGCTGACCGCTGCCAGCAGAAGTATTTGGCAGCCGGACTGTTACATAATACAATCCTGTCTTTCACAGAAGAGAGATCTCTGTGCTACTAAATGTGCTAAAATTTAACCCCCTGCTTTGCTCCATCCAGCCAAAACAACTCTCCACATTTTCCATAGTACTAAACAATGGTTATAAAAAAAAGTCAAGCTTCTGCTTGAAAAGTAAAATACCCAGAAATACTAAAAACACATATAGGTATTTATTTAAGGAAGTACACATTTCCCTTTCCCCACCTCTGACTGAAATCTGCTCGGAGAAGGGAGACGTTTGGCCCTAAAAGCAAAAAAAGTATTTTAAAAAACTTGTACATTTATTAGAAAAAAATATACTAATGAAAAGAAGTGTGTTACTCTCAAACTGTGTCACTGCTTCATGGAACTGTTTGGATTCAGAACTCTGGAAACATAAAATGTTTTCCAAGGCTGTTTACAGTAAGCTTGAGTTTTCAGCTCCCTTGAGTAGGAAGAAAATGTCTAGCTTCAACTTTTTTTCCAGAATGGCTTTTTAGCTGTGCCTGTGTATCCTGTGATGCTAAAAAAACCAGTGTCAGCTTTGAGTGGTGTAAATCAGGGGCACTTTTGGTCCCATTCATAGATTCTGCCAACAAACTGACATGGCACTTTACAGTGCCAGATGCTGACAGGTGATAGTCCCACTGAACGCAAGTTTTAAAAACCAAATTCTCTTCTCTGAACCCCAGTATAAAACAGCTCATATAATTTCACCCAGCCATCGCTGGACCAGCCCCAATATCTTGTGTTCAGCTAATGAATACCCTCCAGCAACAGTGATATTAGCAAATCGGGGAAAGAGAAATCCCAATTATGGGACTGACTGAAACTGGAAAAAAGGCCTTCAGGATTTGCCCTGTAGGGAATCAAATGGAAAGAAGGAGGCCCAGTTCTACCCAGTCAGTTTATAGTCACCAGTAAAATCACCCAGTGGGCCTCTCTCAGAGAGCTGGAGAAATATTGTGGGGATATGAATCCATACTCAAGCAGAGTTAAGGGGAACTGTGGGATAGAGCAGCGGGAAGGGATGTGCACTCGACCCGCACTGAAGACATTGAGCATGGTGTGACCAGCTGTGTCTCTACTCTCTGGCTAGTGTCAGGCAGACAAAATCCTTCCCAAAAAAGCCTTCCTGTCAGCTGCTGCTGAAAGAAGAGATTAGAGTTATAGGCATTTATTTACGCAGCGTGGACACAGGTAGCCACAGACATCTGACACATCGCACATGCCAGAATTGATTGCATCCTCTGTCCTGGGCTCTTAGAACAGCGAAGACTGATCCTAAGGGAGGGAAGATATTCACTGAGGCAGCTAAGGAAACTGCTTTCCTTATGCCCCTCTGATAGGAAAGTCAATAGAGGACAGTGATTTATATAGTCTGAATTATCCGCTGAAAGAGCCTCTCAATCTACTGAGAGGAGAAGGCTAGAGAGACTAGGGAGACCCGAGTCCTAGGGCTTGAGCTCACCTCTGAGAACACACCCGCCCAAATGCCCTGGCTTGGTAAACAGGACAAGCAAAGCACCATCTCCTAGTGGACAGTGGCCAAGTTGGCCTGTGTCACTAGAGCGTTCCCATTTAGAGATGGTGTTACCGTAGTATCCAGCAAAATTCTCCTCAGCACAGCCTGAAGATCATCTCTTGGTGCTCCTCCAAACCCTGATTGAGCCCATTATGTTTTCAGTTGAGCTGCATGTTTCATGGATGGCCATTTTATTGTACACAGGGAGGAGGGCAAGAGGAGAGAAAGTAGGTGGGAAGAGTTATTTAGCTTTAGGAAAACGTAGTTTACTTAGGAATTTGTCTTTTGTTTCCCTGAATCAGGAATTAATTAGCCCATATTGCTCTCTTTGTTTAAATGTTGTGTATTATGCTTTGCTAGGCCGATAGTGGCCTAGAGCAAGTACAACATAAACAAACACTTGTTAATGGAGACTTGGAACGTGATGGAAAACCTGGGGATACAAACCATCTAAAAAGAGAGACAGACTAGTCCCAAGCTGGTGAACGGGTATTACACACACGTCCAAAAACCTCAATACTCCCCTTTCACATACTATGATCTGCACCACCGAGGTCCCAAATGACAGATCCTAGTCAGGGCGTGTTCCCATGGCCTTGTGCTGCAAAGGCTGCCAACTCAGCCTCCTCCGACAGGAGGGTTTGAGGAGAGGGCATCCCTCTCAGCTCCGGGAACTGAGCAGCCCCTGTGAGCCCCAACTCTGGCCCCTTCTCCTGCCTGCCCAATCCCTCGGAGGGATGATACAGCAAAAACCTGGCTCCCACCAACTGTTGTTACAGCCAGGGAGCTCAGAGGTTTCTCTTGGCTCGCTGGCTGACTTGTGTAACCAGGGTGAGGTGGTGTGGGGAGCACGAAGGATGAGAGACCGGATCTGCAGTGCTAGAGGGAATGGAGGGGAGCTTAGCTGCATTTTACTGGGTGTGAAAAACATAATTAACAGTGTGGAGTCGCTATGGCTCTGCACGGACAAGGGCTGGGTTATGCAAAAACAGTGACTATACTGAGAGAGCCGAGGATTGCCTCTGTGGGCAAGGACATAAGGAAACCTTGAACCAACAACCCTTGTGCAGGTTCCCTTCCCCTTCCTACTTTACTCAAAAGCAGCACGGTTCTCCCTCATCGTCAACATTTTCTGTTGGTTTAAATTCCAACTCCTTGTGCAGGCCCCCATTGAGGCATTATGGGTATTTTGAATAATCAGAATTTCAATGCCATCTGTATGTGATTTCCTTATAATCACAGGCAGGAATCAAATTGCTTTTATTTCTTCAACATGTAGGCATTTGAGTAGACTGATAGAGATAGGCAGCACTTACTCAGACAAAGGACACCAGCCTCTCATGACACATCCATCTCCTAGAAACCATACTGCCTGCCAGAATGTGCCACATTTCTGCTGAAACCAAAATCTTTATTGGCTTTTTATTATTACAACATCAGTTCATGCTCACTCTTTGTAATGACAGGTACTGGATTGTAACTTTATGATAGTCCCTTGACGCAAATAATCCAGCAGAAGTATAATTGCATGTTATTCATGCTTGGATATTATTAAACTTCCATTATCAGACAGAGTAAGTCTTTATGACTACACATCAAAAAGGGGAACTATTTTAACCCCACACAATATTTTCTTATGCAAATACTACAGTCTACATGCATCTCTCAATGCTAACGCATGCTGAGGAGTATTCGAAAGCCTTTGGTGCCTAAATCACTTAAAATCACTGGATGAAGTATTTTAAGTCTCACTGAAATCTAATCTCTCTCAAAACCCCTTTTTTTTCCTCCTAATGTCACATTACACAGTTTTAGCCTACGGACATGTTAGGTCTGAACTTTAAGCCATGCCAAGTAAAACTCTGATCTACTTAGGAACATCTATGACCACACAAGAGGGTTTTTCACATGTTAAGCATTGTTTGCTGGCTGAACTTATCAACATCTAAAACCTTTGGGCCGCCAACTTAGTCCTCACTTAACCATAAAACAGAAAATATGGCTTTGGACTGCATTTAAAAACCACATAACACCTTCGGTACTCACACTGCAATTTGGCTTCCTTGCCCTTGCCTGCAATCACATAAGAGGTTAAACTCAAGACATTCATTTAAACCCTCTGACTTTGCTATGATTTGGGGTGCGCTGAACAATTCAACCTACAGACGTGTCAGCTGAGCATGAAGGTACTGTATAAGCAATCATGTTGTTATTACTGGTTGGTACCTATTTGTTTTCCAGGTAAAGAAGTAGATAGCAATGACTAGACAAAAGCATTTTAAACTACTCTCCCATTAAGTCATCCAAATACTTCAGAAGCACTTTAATTAACCACTGATTCATTCATTGCATCCTTGAATTTGGACTCCTGTTCTAGACATGTACCCTTATAATTATTACATATGGTATTCCTCTTTGCAGATAGCATGTTCAACTGTGTACATATCAAGTAA
Organism: Fregata magnificens; assembly: GCA_013389945.1. Taxonomy (NCBI): domain Eukaryota; kingdom Metazoa; phylum Chordata; class Aves; order Suliformes; family Fregatidae; genus Fregata; species Fregata magnificens. The sequence goes on from WAAD01006569.1 coordinate 75,486, forward strand.
GGATAAATTCATATCCCAGAAAGTCTACCCAGAGAGACAGCCTTTGGCTCTAGCAGTTCCCTCAGAAATAAGAAACCAGGCTTTCGGCTGGTCCATGGGCACCATGATTTACAGGCTACTAGTTACTGGCACCTCAGGGCAAGGAAACCCTCACAAAATCATTCTCCTCCTATTTTTTCTCAAATGAAACTATCTGATTTAATCCTAGTTTTGTGAAAAAAAAAAAAGACACCAAAATGAAGCTTAGCATTCAGGGCTTCAGGCTGGAGGCAGATTTGAACTCCACAGAAGCAGACATTTCTACATCAATCTTAGGTGAAAAGACTGGTAAAACATTCAGTTTGACCAACGTATCAGGGATCAAAGCAAGATCTTTAGAGCTTAAGTCATTCATCACTATAACTCAAGCTGGAAGTCCAGTTTCTTTGAGCTGGGCCTGTAACAGTCAGCCTCTAGAGGCTGAACAGAGATCTCTATACTGCATGCTCAGCAGATGACACATGCTCCCCCATGCCCTGTACTGTGGACTGAAGCGGTGCCAGGACTCGCCCCCCCTGCCCACATAGAGAATCCCCTGCTCCACCCTCAGAGAGAAAAGGATGTCTCATTAATTCATGAGTGCTAAAAATAGACTCAAAATTAAATAAAAAGTTTACCAGGTTGGGACATTTTGTGCTACAATACCACCCAACTGATTACTTTTTTTTTTAAGTTTCATTTGGCAAACTAGCCCATTTCCCAACATGGACCAGACACCCTAGGTTACTTCAGAGAGGATGTAAACAAGCTAAGTTTTTCAGATTTGCAAATTAGCTACTGCACACGTACATGTAACATTTGCAGAAAATTTTCCAACACGTACATTTGTACTAAGAGTCTTAATGTCCCTATGGTGCAGAGTGATTTATATCTGAGGCATGTGTGACAGATTCGTTACCCATCCAAAGAGGCTGTGGTATACACCATATATCAATTCTCAGGCTTGTTTTCTTTTCATTTTCTCTATTAAAAAATTAAAGAAAATTAATCAGGGAATTAAGAAATACAATTTGCCAGCCTCCCAGATTTTTCACAGTGGTTTAAGTAAACCAAATCAAGATTATAAAGGGCCAAGACCAAGAATAACTATTGCATTAAAGAACCTTGTTCTGAATCTGGCGTGACTAACAGAATAGCCTTGTGTTTTTTCTTTGAATACAAGCTATACAGGAGCAGGGTTCAAGAAGTGAGCATAAATAGAGAATTGTCTTCCTGAAAATGTATTAAGCACCAACTTTTTTATATAACAGCTGGATATTTACAGCTTTGGAAAGGCACTACAGCGAGCCACACTGCCTCTGGCCCTTACATGGGACAAGCATGGCTGGGAAAAAGGAAGACACAAGGAGATGGCACCATTATGCATCTTGTTCAAAGTCCAGAGACGATTGCAATCCCTCTGCAAACTTCTGCTTGGGAACATTAACGCCAGGGCTCTGCCTACATGGCACGTTCAAAATCAACTCATGCACATGTACATCCAAGCATTGCATGTTCTCACCAAGGGAAGGCCAGATTTAAACACTCCTGAGTTTTGGGAAAGTCTGGATGAAAAACCACATGGCCCAGGTCCACTTCTCACTACAGCCAAGTGCCCAGTCCTGATCTCATTGAAAACAACAGCAAAACTCCTGGAGAACAATCCTACTCATAACTAGCCAACTGTCTATCATTTTTCTCACTACATAAGCTCTTATTTTTACTATTATACCTGAATAGACTCTCCAAGCTGTGGGTTTTTTCCCACCCTGATCTCACTTGAATGATGTCAGACGGGGGGGTAGGGAGACAAATACAGAAATGCGGTAAATGTCAAAGCTGGAACCAGCACATCCAAGAAATAAATATAATAAGTAGATACAGTGCCAAGGCTGGATACAGCAGCCGAGGAAAAAGGGAAATGTAAAACTTTCTTGGCAAGGGCACATGGATTCATCCAGCTGAAAGAGGCACATTCCAGCCTACACCATTGTAAGCAATAATCTATGTCTCCCTCGAGAAAATACAGATGTTTGTAATTTTTCTGATTTTTTTTTAACTGCTCATATGAAATAACCTTGTTGTCTTGAAAAATTCCTCTAGGACTTGGTATTGCAAATGTTACTTCTGTACAAACTGTAAACTGCTGACTCAAACCAAACACGCAAAATTACATACAGGACAGTTTTGAAATGCATTCTAATAATAAAAATGTACTTAAAGATTGACTGAGGTTAATGAATTAAAAACGCATTCAGGCTAGATAAAATGCAATTAATAATAATAAAGAAATTGCAATCGGATCTTTTCTTGTCTGCAACAGTGTCCTCCTCTGTATCATCTATTTCAGAATTTTCTTTGCAGAAATGATACTCATGAAAACTGAAAAATATTCTAATCTTCTTATTTCAATTGAGCTGATACTGCAGTAACTTCATTGTCTTTTAATCAGATGTTGCTGATTTACAGGAGTGTAAGTGGTTGAAGAGTACAGTCATCACATTCTTAGAGAGGCTTACTGAATTTGGCACCAAGTCCTTTGCTGGCAACTCCTATGATCTGGGCCAGAGAAATATTTTAACTGAAAAGGCCTGATTCTTCTCTGCTTTCCACTATGCATTGTTATTTACATCTGCATATGGTAACTGTCAACTGCAGCCCTTCTGATTTTCACATCTTCTTGTGGATGTGAACAGCTGTATGCTCTTGAGCACACAGGTGAAAAAAGTTCAATGTGCAAACACATTTTAGTACACAAGTTTTCAGTTTTTATAATTATTCTTTCTCTACATTAACCAGAAGTCTGTTTTGATTGTTCTTTTTTTTTTTTTTCTGGCTTACAAGTGCCATAGCTTCAGTCAGTCTCCTGGCTGAAAGTCAGTCTTTGTTTTTTTGTCTAGCTCTAGGGAAGATGATGAATTGGAGAATCTAAAATACCTCTTCACAGAAGGGCCCAAGAGCACAAGAGTCACCACTCAATCTGTCAAGCTCAGAATTGAACCCCAAGGCAGTCACTGGGGAGAAGTGTCAAATCTGCAGCTGCTGTAAATCCTCCTGGCTTTGTTGAACACTGACAATTTACATTAGCAAAGAATCCAGCCCAACATTTGAAAAATGTCCACGATGGACCTAAATGTGCTTATTTGTGCAGTTAGAACGCTTAGAGAAGGGTGAACCTTTGAGTCCCTGGAGATGACAGACACCTTCTACAGATCAGATAATGAACATCAAGAATAACAAGATGTCAGCTTCTGTATGGACATCAGTACCCAACACTGAGAGCGCACACTCCCGCTGAGTAGTCTGTGCACCCTCTTCTACAAGCATTGCCAATGACGACAAATAGATTCTAGTCCTTTCTCTGAATGAGCCCTAAATGGGATGAGGTAGCAGGGGACTCCCCAGGTAGCTTAGAGGTGCTTTGTATGATATTCTCTTTTATGTATTCCATATGTTATCTTTTACCAGCAGCAAGTATCTCCTCAGCCATAGCAAGACAGACCAGGAGGATGCAGGTGAGCAGAGAAGTGGTTTTCCACAATATCCTTAATTATCTTGCTACCTCAAGCAGATTTTAGATGTTTCATCTTTTCTACCTGAACACTTCTCTGACAAGCCCTCATGACCTCCTTGGCAAACAATTCTGTTGTCTAATTGATCACAGAGTTAAAATGCTTTTCAAAATTTCTCATTTAAATCTACCTGTGCTTAATTTCACTATGTCAGTCTTTGCATGCATCACCTATGGCTCTCTCTGACATCTCCTCCTGGCTTTAGGTTTTTTCCACTCTCAATTATTCATATCCTGGTCTCCCTCCTAAGCCTTACAAGGCTTTTAAACTTACAAGGAAATTAAAATTGGCCATTTAAGATGCACTATAAAAATAGGACCACTCCTTCCTGCTAAGAGGACACATGGTTTATTGTTTTCCAAGCTCTGCTGTGTCAGCAGCTCCAACCAGCAATTATAAAAATGAAGCCGCCAAGGTTGGTAAAAGTCACTTTCTTATTAGCGTCTAATTATCTACCAGTAGATCTAGGTCTAGTCTTCAGTGCCATTGCACACATCTGATACTGGCTGTGGCAAGTGGAAAATTTATGATTTCATTTTTAAGGAGTCTTGTGAATAGAAATGGAGAAAGAGTTGGAAAACACTAGGAAAGCAATTAAAAACCTGATGCAAGCTTTTTGTATTGCCAGAACCCATCCCCTTCAATTCATTTCTCTCCCCAGATCATCCATTATGTCTAACAGGCTCACTTTTCATACAAGCTGCACGTGTCCCACTGGTGTAAGCCCCCTGAACTGAGAGTGCTTTTGAGTGTGGAGCTGTATCACATCTTTCCTTCATCTGTAAAAGTGGAGTCAGTGAGGAAGTGATCAAACTGTTTTCCTAACAGTATCTCCCAAAATGCAACTCCGACCTGACATAACAGAGATATCCGTTATCTCTGAAGAAGACAGACCAATTCAGCACAGGGGGGATGTGGCTCCTCACACAACAGGTAACTGACCTTTGTGATTCCCTGCCAAAGCATGTTTTGAATGCAAAAAGTTGACAGAGGCTCAATGGAAGTTATTTACTTGGGAAAAAGAGTCATTGAGGGTTACTAATTAGATTATCCACAGAAGGCTCATGAGTCCTTCTCAGTGAAACTAATTGAATGTTGAAAGACTACCTTGGGGAGAATATCATGTATGTTTGCCCTGTTCCTGATCTTCCATGAGTATGCACTTGGACCCCATTAGAGATAGGGTATTGGGCTGGAGGGACCCTTGGCATGTCTTCAGCACAGTCATTTTTACGTTTTTAAAATTATCATATACTTAAGGAGAGACTAGATGCAGTGGCTATTTCAGGTGTATATCATCCCCCTCTTTGGCCCAACACTGATCTATAGCTTAAGCCTCACATCTGGAAAGCAAACACCATTCTTGACAATTTGGTTCCAGAAGTGAGGCAGATGACAGGACCAGTGGTATACAGTTTTTAAGCCCTTACAGCCTTGGAGCCCCAACCTTCAAAACAGTATGTTTCCAGGCAGCTACATCAGGACACCATCCACACAACGATACTAATTTTGAGCTGCACCTCAGAGTCTGAACCTCCTCTGGCCTCCTCCTTCCTGAAGTCAAACTCTCCATGGAGTCGCAAAGCAATCTTCTTACCTCCCTTCCTCCCCATTCCATTTCTCTGCAGTTTTATTCATGTTCTTCTGACCTACTCGTATTTATAAGCCCTAAGATGCTCTGTTTTATTGGAGCAGATCTTCAGGGCAAGGCAAGAAAACTAGGGAAAAGAAAGTGAACAGACATTTCTGAAATCTGTCACTTTTACCCTCGAAATATGCAGATATCATAGCTTTTCTAGCCAAAGCAGTAAATGCCTGTCTCTTCCTCCTCCAACATGTTCAATCCCTTTTGTTAATCCACAGACCCACTTCATGCCTCCTGTTACAAGCGCACGGTTAACAAGAGAGAGAGGCAAGCTTTCACTGTCATTAAACCATTTTTCAATGTTAAACTCAGCCAGGATTAGGTGGAGAAGCCCTGCTTGCCTGAAACCCCAGCCCATAGACGAACCTCTTCCTTTGAGGAAAGTCCTTGCTCTGAAGGCAGACACTTTTCCTTTCAGAACCAACAACAACAATCACAGTGTGTGAAGGAGGATGGAGCACAAGAAAAAGGACTTGCTCTGATTTTCCACACTCCCATGGCAACCCTCTCCACACCTGTAGACCTTTGAAAGGTCAAAGTTATCCTAGGACTCATCTCTCTATACCCACAAGGGTTTAAAATAAGAACCTACTCCCCCATTGGTTTTCTGTGAAGATCCTAACCTGCCTGAGGAACAAGCTCTGGGGGAGGCCAAGGTAGTTCTGCTCCATCAGCCTCAGCCAACAGATCCTGCCAGCAGGAAAATCTTTTTAACTTGCTTTTCCTCCCTCCTGCCAGCCCACGCTTGCCTGTGAAGAACAAAGTTCACTTGATAACCTTGTCTGAGATGGCCTTTCCTCTATTTTGTTTCATTTCCCATTCCTCTGAGAGAGTGTGAAGGGGTGGGTGTTAGGAGTTTGTCTTCTGTAAGGCCTTGCAGACCCTCTCACACACTTTCCCCTGCACAAGGGATCCACTCCATGCATCAGCACTGGAGCGCTGAGGCGGCATACAGAAACTTGGTCTGTACCAAGAATCTGTGTGAGAATAGGCCTGCAAGGTCCTTCCTGGTTCCAGTTTCCTCCCAGCCTAGTAGAGCAGTGGTTTTCAAATGGGACAAATGAGATTACTAGGGTATCACCGCATAAGAGAACAACTCCAAATTCAACATGAAAACACAGCAGCAGTTTCACTTCCCTCTGGCATGCTTACTCAACCGGAGCTGGGAAACCGTGTCTCAGAAACCAAAGCGACAGAACAGGGACACCTCTGCACTAGCAGGTTGACGAGCATTGTTAGTAGCCTGCATTGGAGGTACTTTCTTCTGGTTTTCCTCCAGTGAGGGGTATCAGAAAGCCAGTTCTTCGAACATGGAAAGAAGGAAAGCCTCACAGAGGCTGTCAGAGCACCCTGCCCATCTATGTACACACTCTCATTTTCCTTAAGGCCCATTTCTGTCACTTAAGTCCTTATGCTGTTAATGGCTCTGTAGTTTTAGGCAGTTCACTGGGAAAAAAGGGACTCGCCCAAAGTCCTTTGAAGTTGATTAAAAGCCTTGTAAAGGGACTTTGAACCAAGTCCTTAGCCCACCTTCAATCAATACGCACTAAGTGATGCCATGCTCGCGGACCACTGTGGAGCTCTCTCCACTTCCTTCACGGATTTAACGCTTTCAGATCATAACTCAAGAATAAAAATTAAGCATTAAAAAAATCAACTATTAAAGTAGATAGTGAACCTCCACAGTAATAGGTAAATTAGAGTGTGCTCCTTCAAAGGTCAATGCAGAGTACTCAAAACTATGTTTGAGTAACTTAGATAAATTCACATAAAACAATGGTTTCTCAGTGTACTGAGAACTCAGACATTTAACAAACAGGGTTGTTCTCTGTTAGAAGCAACTAGCGGCTGTTAGGACCATTTTTTTTCCCATCACCAATGGATTCAAGACACACAGTTTAGATCCAGATCCAAACAATCCCCAAATTCAGGGAGCTTGGATCTAAGATTTGAGTTCAATCCCTTCTTTTTTATTTCCTTATATTTTGGTCTATCTTTAAGCACTACCAGGGCTAGAATAACTATTTCCAGGATCCAATTCAAAAGGGAGCCCTCAAGCTGCTAAGAAAGGGGTTTGCCATTAAATTACCTCCTCATCTTCCAATTTTGCTGCCGAGTGAAATCTGGGCAGCTGTTAGCAGTTTCTTCAGAGTCCTGATTTGTAGAGTTACAAACTGAACAACATGTAGCTTGTATACGACTGCTGCATCTGAATGCTTGTCAGACATGGTTCTTATTCAAGACTGGTTAGCCATCAAAAACTGGAGAGAGATTTTCCTTCCTCAGCATGAGGAAACTTGTTTTTCTTTTCTGAATGTGTTGCGTCAAAAAGCCTGGCCAGCAATTGCAAAAACTTAACTCTCCAAGGACGGTGAAAATTATCTACTTATTACTTTGTAATTATCTGAAAGTTTTGGATGAGAATGCCTAGAGTCCACTATCCACATTTCATCCTGGCTGACAAAGCTGGCAGATGATCTGGCACCAAGAACAGAAGAGTAGGAAACGATTTGGAAACATGCTAAATCTGGAAGACAATTCTTTGAAACCGCAAAGGCACCTCTGATTAAGTAGTCACTCCAAGTATTCGTGACTGATTCAGGTTAGAAGAAATGGAACAAAAAGCCACCTCATTTGGGACTTCTACTTTGAGCTGAACTGCACCCAGGGTAGGGAATTGTCTCATCCTCAGGGTGCCTTAGCAAGGCTGGATCTGTGAGGGCAAAGGGGAATAGGAAAGCCAAATATATAAAAGTTCCACTTTTCAGAGAGGAACAGGGGTTTTAATCTTACTGTTTAAATTGCCTCCAGTTTATATCCTTGCACCTCCAGATCAAGATCTCAGAACCACGGGCCATCACACCTACGCAGGGGTTTGCATTACTCACATCCCACAGCAATCTACTGTGGGTGAAGGAAAAAGGTGCAGTAGGTAGGTCTCTTGGAGCTGAACTTAAATATTCTTTCAAGACCTTGATTCTACAAAGCCCTTGAACATATCCTGGAGTGCAGAGAGGAGGGACGAGGTCTCCTCTTCCTCTCCATTCTTCCCCTCTATGTCACAGCTCAGAGCAAAAAGGAAACTGGGTCAGGCCAGGTNTCCCAAGCCCCCACCCACTGATTAGCACGTCAGTCTTTGCCATGTGATGTGGTAGCAGTTATGTGGTTTTTCAGCCTCCCTCCAGCTCCCAGTGCAGCTGCTGCTACCACCAGTCAGGCAACTTGTTCCAGCAAGTTACATGGGCGCCCATCGCAGCTCAAGACGAGCACTGAGAACAAGCCCACAACCTGCCTTGCGGACTCTTTTCTTCCTTGTTCAGCAGACATGTTTCTCAAGTGGTTTTGTTCTGTTGTTCCCCTTTAATCTAACGTTTCCAACATATCAGCACTCTTGAACAAAGCCATCTCTTTCAACACTCTCCATCCAGGCTTACTGCCTCTACAGTGCCCACAGGAAGCGTGTGACTCAAAGCATATTTTACAGTGATATTTATTTGGCTCTGAATGGGTTCTACCTCTGCTCTCCATTTCCTTTCTTTCAGATGACAGGGACAGCATCTTGTAAAGTAGCCCTTCAGTACGCTAGCAAGGAGCATTGTAACTAATAATCCTGAATCTCCATCCCAGTTCCAGAGACTGGGGTTGCGTGCACAAATTAGAAACTAGACAATCACGTGTACATATCCGCACACACCATACCATCTCATTTAAAGAAATATTCACACTTCTTTGCAAGTAATTTAAGCATCTTATTCAATTAATCCAAATTGTTCCTAAGTTATGAATAAACTGAGAGAAACTTAGACTCTCAAAAGTCTCAATTGGAAATAAAACTGAAGTTCTGTTCCTAACTTCCTTTCCTACCTCAGACTACCATAGTAATAACCAAAGCAGGGTTAGAAATGCCATTTTTTCCATAAGATTAACAGATTTTTTAATTTTTTTTTTTTAATAAGAAAATAAATAAAAAATCTCTTGATTCAGAATTTAATTGGCTGGTGTCTCCCCATAACAAAGTAAAAACACATTCATGACATGACATTAATTTATCTTCAATCCATTCACTTACAGTTAGTGCCATGGAATATGGATCTCATTGAGCAGGGTGGAAAACAACCCAAGTATCTTTTGGAAAGAATCACTTTATTACAATTACGGGTTTTTCAGAACGGACTGAAATCTGATGATTTCCGAGCAAAAGGACACTAAAGCATTTACCTCCAGGGAATTAGCTTTTGTTTAGGGACATTCCAGGAAAACAGTCTGAACAGATATATTCTGTTGGCTGTAGCTTTTTTGCAGACTTGGTTCTGAATGCCATTAATTAACTGCAGGTGCCCCAAAAGAGAGCCTATTCCACACGAAAGCAGCAGCACACCAGAAGGCATGCAGCTCAGAGCTCCATGATGAAACTCCTAGCGCTCAAGTTGCTTCTACCCAGTTCCAGTTTGCACCTTCCATATCCATCAAACTTCACTGCTGTACAGCACAAGAGATTTTTCCTGAACGAAGCCAAAGTTTGCTTCTTGCTCTATTTTTTCTTCCTACTCAACCACACCGAGTCAGCCACCTCATTGTAACCTTTGCTAACCATATCCATCACAGGAGCTTTCTTCTACGCGCAACACTTACTTCTCAGAGGTTGTCTTCAAGAGAAACCAAACAGTGCCTCAGACCTATTTTAGACCCCTCAAGTGACCCTCCTAGACAACACGCCAAACTTTCCGCACCTCACTATTACAAAGGGCCCTGGGGGCTGCTACATCCACCATTCTTGAACACATGAGCACTGCGGACCCATAGGTGTGGTAGCCACAAGACCTCTGGCCCTTTGACACACAGGAAGAATAAGTTGTCTCAAAACCAGACATTTGCCTTAACAGAAGCATTTATCCTTTCTCCCAATGGTACAGAGCGCTTAGATCAATAAGTGAAAACAGTAAAAACCCCAACACTCAGGTTTTACTCTTTCATCTCTCACAATCTCCCCTTTGCACCCATGAACACCACCTCCAGCCTGCCTTGCTTGCACTCTGCGGGTGTGTGAGCACGTTTTTCTGGTGTTTTTGTGAGAGGGTGTATTGGTCTGTCAGCCTCACCGACAGCTGGACTCACTGCACTACCCCCTTTCTTTTCTAGGCTAGGCTTTAAAACAGTTTAGGGCTTCATTTCTCGCTTTTCCATTAAGGCAAACCAATTTTACCAGGACTAAAGCTAAGAAGTTTCTTCTTCCCAGCTATTTAACCCAGTTACTGTACATGAGCAACAATGCTGCTTATCTCATCTATTGTTTTACATTTCCTTCCTGATTTCTTCTGAACTCTGTAAGTACACAGTAATCACACACTGGGTGGGAGTGTCGATTTGCTCGAGGGAAGGAGGGCCCTGCAGAGGGATCTGGATAGGCTGGATCGATGGGCCGAGGCCAACTGTATGAGGTTTAACAAGGCCAAGTGCCGGGTCCTGCACTTTGGTCACAACAACCCCATGCAATGCTACAGGCTTGGGGAAGAGTGGCTGGAGAGCTGCCCAGCGGAAAAGGACCTGGGGGTGCTGGTTGACAGACGGCTGAACATGAGCCGGCAGTGTGCCCAGGTGGCCAAGAAGGCCAATGGCATCCTGGCTTGTATCAGGAATACTGTGACCAGCAGGAGTAGGGAAGTGATCGTGTCCCTGTACTCGGCACTGGTGAGGCCGCACTTCGAGTACTGTGTTCAGTTTTGGGCCCCTCAGTACAAGAAGGACACTGAGGTGCTGGAGCGTGTCCAGAGAAGGGCAACGANGCGTTCAAAAAAGGTATGGACGTGGCACTCCAGGGCCTAGTTTAGGAGTCATGGTGGTGTTAGTTGATGGTTGGACTTGATGATCTTAGAGGTCTTTTCCAACCTTAATGATTCTATGATTCGATGATTCTATGATCAGTTACAAACTCATAGATGCATACTACCTATGCAGAGGGGACACCCCCACAAAAAAAAAAAAAAATCTGTACAGGAATACCTGTACTGTTTGTCACAAATCAAATCACACTATCCTTCCAAAATACTATTATACTACTTCAGAATGTGTTAGTGAGCTGACCCTAATTCATCATTAGCTGACTTACAGACTGCATCTGCTCCCAAAGATCAAGAGCAAGTTTGCAAACACCAGCGTATACCAGATTCATGCTTTCTGCAGGCCATGTTTCATTTCACATGGTGGTGGTCTCTCTTTGACTGGACAGTACAATGGGCTCTCTGTACAGACAATACGTTCTGTTTTTCTGGAGATAGCTATGTCTCCAATAATTTGGGAAAAAAAAAAAGAACAGCTGAAATCCAGATGACTTGAGTACTTTGCTAACAAAGAAAGATTGTTGGAGGCTAAATGAGACTGATCCTTCCTAGAAGGAGCTACGAACAAATAAGTACTGCATGGTTAAATGCTAGATTAGGATTCAAATGAGGATTTCTGCATAGATCATAAATCAAACTTTGCAGTGGAAAGGGTTTGCAGAAGAGCAGTGCAGATGTGGAACGTCTGCCTAAATGTTCTGTTATGACCCTTCTAACGTAAGTTGTTTCTGGTTTAAGGGCTGGAGTAAAATTTGGAGTTATCCTTAAGATCGTGCCACCTTTATGAAAGGCCGTGAACATGAAGATGGGGGATAACATTTTAGATTTTCCCCTTTCTATTGGACGCAGCCACTTCTTAATCAGTTTGCGGCCTCAATCTCCACTTCGCTCTTGGCAGTCCAGATGAGTTCCGCCAATGCATGTTTCCCTGAATTTCCTTCCTCTAACACTGATATCAACCCTGAATGCACAGTCACGTGAGAGGGGTGCATGTCTGACTCGGAACAGATTCAAACCCACACATGAGGTCTCGCACGGGAGAGGCACATGCCTAGTGTTTGGGGATGATGTAACAGGAGGCTGTAGCCTGAGGCTGCAACCAGGGAGCATGCAGTAGGCCTCCCTCACAAGTACAGTTCTTGGCAATCTGGGCATAACAACCAAAGGTAAAAGAGCTCATCAGGATCCTCTTCCCTTAGGTAAGAGGAGCTTTCAGCTGCGGGACCAAGAGTTCCTAGTCAGCAAACAACTGTGGTGTTTCTTGGAGATCAGTACCTAAATAAAGATGAAGGCCAAATATATATATATATATGATGGAGGGTGGGGGCGTTTAAAAACAAGATTTAACTACACAAACCCAGCACCATAGTCTGAACCTTAGACTTCAGTCTCCCAAATCACAGGCCTCTGATTCAAAATGAGAAGCAAATGTCCCTTAGCTCTAGCAGTCCCAAGCTGTCCTCATTAGGCTTCCAGACTCAAGAGGGCATGTTTGACCCACATACTTCAGCAGAGCTCCTTTCCAGCTGCCAGTGAACAGTGCTGGGACCAGGCACTTGACCAGTCCCTGTGGGTACTGCTCTCAGATATGCATCTGCTGCACTAGACATGGAAAACATGAGCTTTCTGCTATGTTCACCAATAAATAGGTGAACATATTCTTCAAAAAAACCAAAACAATGTTACGCTGAAGTGGCAAAGTTGGTTTTGTGAATCGAACTTGGTCACCTTGTGCCTATACAAAAGAAATTGGTTTGCTATCATGTGGTCCCATGAGCCCTTTTCTCAGGGGGCCTGTATGTAGGGAATGGCTGGAACCCAGCACCTTTTGGGCACTGAACGTTTTGGGAACTTCCCCCACCAAGAGCTTCCTTCCACAGGGAGCCACTCATGTACCCCAGAAGTGAGCCTGTGTCCTTTCTCCCTAGACCACATCAGTCAACAGGAAAGTTTAAGCATTTGTCCTCAGCTGATGTCCTTTTCACAGGGCCCCTTCATTCCCTGACAACTGAAATCTATCTGCTAACAAGCCACAGCCCCTGCTGAGAGACAGGGTTTATTAGCACAGGCTCAGTCCTGTTGTAACATGGCAATGCATCATCAAGCCAGCTCAGGACGTGGGCACAGCTCACTCAAGTTCCAGCCAAAGATCTTCTGGATGGAGTGTGCAAATTGCTATGTAAAAATTACAGCTCCTCTGGTCCTTGTTTGGGGCTGTAAGTGCCAGTCCAGCACCAGCGCCTTGAACAGACCAACCCATGAAGCGAGGAACACACTATTAGTGGCCATCCACAAGAAATTTGGCTCAAATAACTTCCCTAATGACAATCAAGACTTTTAGGGCAAAGGCTGGCATAGACTCCAGAACAGCAAGGTGCTATTCAGCTGCTTTCATAAGGGCACCCTCCTGTATCATCTGTACCCCTTGGCCTTGTTCCAGCTCACAACATGCTCCTGCCTCTCTGCCCAACATAAATTCTGCCCCAGAGTATAACCACCTTGTGCACTGAATGGAGCAGAGATCTTGGGAGATGTAAAGAAAGAAAACTGAACAATGAAAGACTGTATTACATACTTATTCAGAAAGTAGCCAAATCAACCTTTCCTGTCCTTAGGAGTACATGCCCTTGAATTTGTCCCATATGTCAGTCAGAGACAGTAAACACAGATGTAAAAATAGGTAAAAAGTCACGTGCTTTAAGACAAGAGTTTGAAAATCCATCAGTAGACCCACTACAGCATGAGTTTGATGAGGCTTCAATTTTTTTTTGTTTTCTCCAAATAGCCACATATGTGGCTGCAACATTTCTGTGGAGACAAATACATCTTTATTTTAGTTACTGGAGTCCTCTCAAAAATGCGCCTATAAATCCTCTGGGAGCAAGGAGGAGTCGCAATGGAAAGACTGATGGATCTGCAACACTACAGCGGCTCACACGGTTCAATTGCCATAACTGTTCCTTTGTGGCCGTGGTGTTAGCTGTGTGTCACCGAGCCTTAAATACACATTTTGAACTGTCATATCCAATATAGCGGACCCTGGTGAATAGTTAAAGACAAAGGAGAAAAATAGAGCAGCATGGAAATACGATGTGAAAAGACTCACTTTTTAAACAAGAGAATAGGAGCTGTTGTTGAACATGGTGCCTGATGCCTAGTATATTCTGCTGGCCTTGAAGAGATAAAGGATTTAGTAACACAGCCTTTATAGGTTTACTGAGTTGTACACTCTGAATGAAGAACTGACAGGATTAGGAGGCTCTCCTCACTCCTTTTTTTGTGTTCTCAAGACCAGAATACACTCCAGCAATGCAATTTCCAGCTGACCTATCCTGAGGGCAAATGGAAACAATAGAGAGAGATTAATGGCCTAGGAAACTTTGAGGAGAACAATAGCACGATCTTGGGATGAACTAGAACACGTGAAGTGCAATAATCTTGGGGAAAAAAAAAGCAGTTCTGCAAACAGAAACCTTTTCCATGGCTTATTTAGCAATGAGCGTAAAAGGAAAATGTGCCTGGCTGTTTTGATTTAAAATTTGCTGGCTATAAACAATGATTTTGAAATAACGTGAGTCAATATTATTTTTCTTAAAACGTGACACAAGGTCTAAAAGCCAAGTTCTCCTCTGGGCAAGGCTGATACCAGTGTGATCAAGAGCAGAATTTGTGTTGATTGCATTTGGCGCCTGGTGATGCTCACACATGAGACACGGGGGCAAGGGACTGTATGAAGAACTCCATGAATGAATGGTTCCGATCTGCAAACAGCAATGGGTTGTTCCAAGAGGAAGTGTGCTTTTATTATCAGTACAGAATGACTCCATGGTAAATAAATCATTTGTATTGCAACTGAAATATTACTCCATTATACATCAAGGATGCACGCAACCTTGCCACTCTTCATTTTTTTTTGTTTCATTCTGATGTTTTTTTCCAGCTTTTTAGGTACCTCTCTAAGGATCTATGAACTCATAGTTAGAGGTTTAAAAAAAAGGCAAAACAAAAATATCCTAAGAAGTATTCATATTATACAGAAATCCACCCAAGCCACCATAAAACAACTCTTACGGAACACAAAAGCTCTTTAACTAATCAGCTTAAGTTGTCTTTCAGTCTCTGTCCTCCACTGCATTATCCAAAATTCAGCCTTACAAAGCATCTGTGAAGAAAGGTAACCTTTGCAGAAGGCAACCAAATCTAAGCCCAGGCTACCCAAGAAAGCAAACATTTTCAAGAGTCTGGCAAGCACTTCCATAACCTCTGGAACAAGCCATGCACAGCTTTCTATAGCATTGAATCCTGATGGTGGGTCACTTGGTGTCACTTAAAAATTGTGACACATAGCTTCTCTGGTATCTCTCATAATAGCTTCTCATGTAATTTCTCTGACACCTTTTCAGAGGTGCCACAGACTTTCCTTTCTCTCTTTCTCGTAGCTGCTTGCTTTTCTCTGAAGCAAGTAGAAAGACAACACATTGCTACCTCTCTGTCCAGCATAGCTGAAATCAACCAAAAGGTCCTAGCAGGAGGATGAAGCCTGACATAAAGATAAGTGCCTAAGTCATATTTCTTCAGAAACCTAGGTTAAAAACACTATATGGGAGGTTGTATGCAAGGTTTCTTAGCATGGATCATTACATTTACACTAAATGATATACAAGGAGAGAAATATCCTAAAGTATTTTTAAGTTGATTGGAAATACTCCTGGAAAGCTCTGAAGTCAGAGGAGCTTTTGAGGTTTTGTTGCTTGTACGTGCTTTGCATCACTTCCCATTCAAAGCATTAATGGAAACAGAGACATGGCTAAGAGGAGGAGATCCCCAGCAGAGAGAAAAATCTGGGCCAGACGCCAATATCCAGCTGTTGAGGCCTCCTGAAAGCAACTGAAATCCGGTGCACTCCTTTTGTCTGGAGCAGAGAGATCATCCAGAGGGATCCATCTTAGGGCCAGTGCTCTTTAATGTCTTGTAAATGAGTTGGATGCAGGACTTGAGGGAATACTAATTAAATTTGCTGATGACACAAAATTGGGAGGAGCTGTTGACACTCTCAAGGGCAGAGAGGCCCTGCAGAGAGATCTAGACAAATTAGAGAGCTGGGCAATCACCAACCATATGAGGTTTAACAAGGGCAAGTGCCGGATTTTGCACCTGGGGCACAGCAACCCTAGATGTACATACAGACTGGGGAACGAGAGGCTGGAGAGCAGCCCCGCGGAGAAGGATCTGGGGGTTCTGGTCGATGGCAAGTTGAACATTAGCCAACAGTGTGCCCTGGCAGCCAAGAGGGCCAACCGTGTCCTGGGGTGCATCAAGCTAGCTGTTTGAGGGAGGTGATTGTCCTGCTCTACTCTGCACTGGTGCGGCCTCACCTTGAGTACTGTGTGCAGTTTTGGGCACCACAGTATATTAAGGATACAAAGCTACTAGAGAGCATCCAGAGCAGGGCCACGAAGATGGTGAAGGGTTTAGAGGGGAAGCCGTACGAGGAGCAGCTAAAGTCACTTGGTTTATTCAGCCTGGAGGAGACTGAGGGAAGACTTCATTGCGATCTACAGCTTCCTCACAAGGGGAAGAGGAGGGGCAGGCACTGATGTCTTCTCTCTGGCAACCAATGATAGGACCCGAGGGAATGGCAGGAAGATGTGCCAGGGGAGGTTTAGGTTGGATATGAGGAAAAGGTTCTTCACCCAGAGGGTGGTGGAGCACTGGAACAGGCTCCCCAGGGAGGTAGTCATG
Organism: Fregata magnificens; assembly: GCA_013389945.1. Classification (NCBI taxonomy): domain Eukaryota; kingdom Metazoa; phylum Chordata; class Aves; order Suliformes; family Fregatidae; genus Fregata; species Fregata magnificens. The sequence goes on from WAAD01006569.1 coordinate 92,300, forward strand.
GCGCCGAGCCTGACAATATTCAGGAAGCATTTGGACAATGCCCTCAGACACATGGTGTGCATTTTGGGGTTGTCCTATGCAGGGACAGGAGTTGGACTCAATCCTTGTGGGTCCCTTCCAACTCAGGACATTCCGTGATTCTATCATAGAATCATAGAATCATAAAGGTTGGAAAAGACTTCTAAGATCAAGTCCAACCATCAACCTAACACCACCATGACTCCTAAACCATGTCCCGAAGTGCCATGTCTACACGTTGTTTGAATACCTCCAGGGATGGTGACTCCACCACCTCTCGGGGCAACCTGTTCCAATGCTTAACCACTCTTTCAGTAAAGAAAATTTTCCTAATATCCAATCTAAACTTCCCCTGATGCAACTTGAGGCCATTCCCTCTCGTCCTATCGCTAGTTACTTGGGAGAGGAGACCAACACCCACCTCACTACAACCTCCTTTCAGGTAGTTGTAGGGAGTGATAAGGTCTCCCCTCAGCCTCCTCTTCTCCAAGCTAAACAATCCCAGTTCCCTCAGCCGCTCCTCATAAGACTTGCTCTCCAGACCCTTCACCAGCTTCGTTGCCCTTCTCTGGACATGCTCTAGCACCTCAATGTCTTTCTTGTACTGAGGGGCCCAAAACTGAACACCGTATTCGAGTTGCAGCCTCACCAGTCCCGAGTAGAGTGGCACGATCACTTCCCTACTCCTGCTGGTCACACTATTCCTGATGCAAGCCAGGATGCTGTTGGCCTTCTTTCAGAAGTGTCCCAATTGCATCTGCTATTATTTTTATGACCTACTTCCTATTACCAAAGATGTAATGTGGGTCAAAACAAAGAGGAAGTTGCTATGTGTCACGAGTAGATGATGTATTTCTAGTGTTTTCACTTTTTTTCATCCAGATTAAGTCTCATGGCTGTTTCTCCTTCATGTGCAACAAAAAGGAGATGATAGTTCCCTTCACCCACCCCCAGGCATTTGCACATGCACAGTCAGCCACTATATGCAAAAAATGAAAAACAAGTGGGGAAAAATTAATGCAGCTTGACAGAAGCATAAAAACAAAATTCGCATGGACAGCTACAGACCATCTTGAATGCTTAAACATTCTTCTTACGTTGGTATGTACTGTATATAATAGACAACTGTTGATGGAAGTGATCTGTCCTCTGAAGAATGAACAAGTAGAACTACAGTCAGAAGCAAAGGAAATAGCAGAAATGTTAGACATTTATCTTGCATCTGTCTGCACTACCAAAAGGAGAGATTGTTAACCTACATTAGACGTCAGCTGCACGGCAAGGCTGGAAGGACACGGATTGGGAAAGAATCTACTCACCAGCTGAAACCAATGTTCCAGGCTAGAGTATTTCCAATTTACAAATGCTTGGATAAGTTGCACAGCATGGGTGAGCAGACACAGCCCTCCCTCTACTTTGAGAAACATTTAGGGTAAAGCAATAAAAAGGAACACTTTTAAAGGATGGCCAATACTCCCACCATAGCACGAGCCTTAAGATTCACAGATTTCATACATTCACTTCTGACGAGGCTTCAAAGGCAGGGAAGTTGGTTTCATTCTCCAGTGTTACTTTAGAACAGGTTCTTCATAAAAATGTCCCTGTAAGCATCTCTTCCTTTTAAGGGGAATTTTAAGGGGAATGCTGTTCCACAGCATACTGTGATTCAACTTTACAATCAACCCAGACTAAGGAGCAGGAGAAACACAGCTCCCAAGAAGGATAAGAGAACATGGATAGTAACACAGTTGTTGTTTCTTCCCTCTTTCTTCAATTCTCATTTGCACCTTGCTTGTTTGAGTAAGTCACAGGGATGAAGACTCCTTGTAGAATGGTTTTATGCTTTTCATACATCCCACTGTTCTCACAGAGGATCTGAGGCAGAGAAAGCAAGCAACACCTGAGTTCCTTCAGCTCCCAAATCCCTGCCAAATCAGCGCGCTTACTTCATTAGCCTAGTACACATCAGAAAAAGAACACCCTTCACCAGTACTGCATCTGTGCAGCAGCAACCACAAAGGGGCCTGCAATCCCTGACAATCCAGCCCTGGGCACTGGCTGTCCATTTAGGGTCTGGCACCAGTAGCAATAAGTAAAAAGAAGCTGAATAACAGCAGAGAAGATAGACAGAGATCACTCTGCAGTTAGGCAGATAACGGCATGGCCAGATCCAGCATACTCCCAACAATACCCCAGAGAGCTGCTTAAGCAGGAGTTAGCACTGACGTTTCTTTGCAGCTTTTGGCTTTGGTGTGGGTGGAGTTGTGACCATCAGACGGGTACTTGTCCAGTGCATGCTGCGATAGAAGGGAGAAGCTGGAAGGGAAAGTGATGAAGGTGGGAACAGGAATACTTTTGCATTGTGTGGGAAGGTGGGCTTGACATACATACTTTAGAGGAATTTAACTAGTTGGATGCAGAGCCAAGAGGCCACACTGGGTGGAGTGCTAAGTATACAAACTCAACCTGTAGCCAAATGCTTGCCTGATCTGGGGACTATTATCTGGGCTGCAGAATGTTCCCAACTGCATCTTGAGCTCCATGCAGAAGGGCCTCTACTCAACCAGCAAATGCTGGGCTTAAGCAGACATGAAGCCTCAGCAGCAATACAGTTCTTAAATGAGTAAGCTTGCTTTCAAACAGCACAATGTGGTTACCTCAACATACTTGGCGTGAGAAGGAACTGGAGTTGAAGGCGTTTGGTGGTTTTGGAGAAACACATAAGGCCTTATTTCACCAAATACCTTTCTTTTTCTTTTTTTCATAGCAAAATTTTTTCCTTTTGGGGATGTTATGACTGGAATGTACAGATTCCGTGAGTTTTTCTTCTCTTTTCTATTCCCTTGGACTTTCTCCCTCAGCTGCTTTCTTCATCAGAGGACTTTGCAGAACAACTTCCTCTGCATGTGCCTTGTTTTCTAGGTGAGTAAATGTACCTTCTGGCATCCTGTTTAGCAGAGCTGCACTCTCCCTCCAACACCCATACTTACACACATTAAAACAATTAAACCTATTTCTCTTTTAACCTTTTCTTGTTGCACTGCTTTGCTGCTTGATACACTTACATGCTTGGATCAGAGATCAGCTCATCCACGCTGGAACTGGATCTCCTGTTCATGCGTGAAAAAAATAATAAAGCTTAAGTTCAATGAAGATAGGACACTTGGCCAGAGCCAGCTTTCCATTCTATTCTAGCACAGAAAGCAGAAATAAAGGAATACTAGTAAGTAAATTGAACATCCTGGCTGCTTTGGTACGTGTGTTCCCTCCTCGTTTGCTTTATAGTGCTTTGGCTTGCTATTCTCTGTCATGTGAGCAGTACCGAAGAAAGCCAGATCCTTTTACTTGGAAATTGATGATGTACGTACCCGAGTGTTGATCCAACTGTCTTTATGGCCCAAGAGTAACATGTTTATCTTTTTTGTCCCCTCAAGCTTCTTAATATTAATAGGATGGGTCTATACAAAGCCCTAGCATTTATAAATGCCTTCACTCAAGCTTCCTTTCCTGAGGCTGCCATGCAGTTTGAACACAATCCCAGGCCAACTGTTTCCACATCCAAGCATCCCACCCTATTCTTACATTTATACCACTTGCCCTGCTTATTCTAAGTCTCTCTTGGCTGATTTCCCAGAATATCCTTTGCCTCTGGCACAAGTCTAAAATACTGTCGCCACAGACCTTAGCTACAGTATATGCTGTTCTCAATATACCCAGGGGGCTGGAAGCCTGTGAGAGAGAAGTGCTAGTTCCTGAAGAGATAATTCTCTTTCATGTTCCAGAAATCACATGGTTTAGAATAGTTGCCCCAAGTTTAGGGTTTAGGATTTTTTAAACTTGGGGGAAAAAGTTCAGTTTTCATCTACCAAGCGAGAAATAGTGAGCAGGGGTAAAGGGGGCTGGTCTTTTGTCAGCAAGAAAAAAAGGACTTTTAAGCAAAGTGGATCTTTCACACCTTTTATTTTTTTTAGTTCAATACCCAGTCTTCTGCTGAAGAGAAGGGCAAATGGAAAATTTTAAGCTGCTGTCTTAAAGTATTTGATCCACTTACACTACACTTTTCTTAACTATGCCCTTAATATACTAACAGAGAATGAATGTTACCAGCCAAATGCCAGTCAATGACACAGCAGAGACTAAAACCTCAGGTCAGTAACCTTTCATGGGCACCATGAAAAAATTCAGTCTTCTTTCCAAAATTAGAGGGTGGGGATGCTGATAGACAACACAGGCATGCTGGCAGACAACATTTAAGAGCTGGAAGTTTCAGCCTTTCATGGAGGTAATACATTACCATCAGCCATTCGCCTCTCTGCAAGGTGGCAGCTGCCGGTTCCTGCTACTTTTAGATCTCACCAGGGTCTGGGGCCCATCTCATTCACCAGGCCTGCTCCAGCCCTTCTGCTGCCACTCAACATCCGCCCACCGCCATCTTTAACACAGTCTCCATGGTAAGTGGTCACTGAATTACATTCTCTACCACTTCTTTCTAGGCAACTGCAAAGCATCCTTCACATAACAGAATTTTTCACATTAAAAAGACTTTTTCTTCCAATTTGTGTGCATTTCTGCGGTTTGGTTCAGGCCACATCACACCTCGGTGACACCAAATGTTAGCACAGAGAATGAGTAGTATATGGGTTTTTACTTTTACTGTTAAGGGCAGACTCTGTTCTATTGTCTTCACCTGCACTGTTTTTGTTTTGCACACGTGGTGGGGAAGAAAATGAAGGGTGGGTGTCTCAGTCAGCAAGGATCCCTGGCACTCAGGGAAACTTGAGGGTAGTCCCACAAGGGTTGTTTGTGTGATCTTAGGATAGGAAGCCAGACGTAGGCATAATTGCAAGGATAACAGGCAAGGCATGGTAAAACCGTCACGGTCCAAGCATTTGTTTTCCCTATGCCACAGCCCTACAAATCCACAGTGGTGGCTGCTGAGGGACGGCATAAGGCACCTAGAGCAGCAGGCACTGATAGCAGATAATGGCAGAGTAGCTTCTTGCAGAATAGCAGTTAGAGCCCTCAGCCTCAGGTCTCCTACTCCTGCCTCAACTCCACATATTCGTCATATCTTTCTCATTGCAAGAACAGTCTGACCGTGTTTGGGCACTGGTTTCCAACTCGGCCCATGCCCCAGGGAGCTTTGTGCCAGATCTGCCCACAACCTCAAGGACACTGAGGTATTTAGCCTTCCTTAAATTTAAGGTGAGCTGGATCCTTTGAAAAATCTGGGCCTGAGTATCTCAGATCCTTGTTTGCACCTTGGACCTTTGGATGTACTAGCTCTTCTGACACCCTCCCAAGTTCATGAGTTCCTCAACCTACCATCCTAAACATCTTTGTAGGCCAGTATTATGTGCTTGTGTCTCCCTACCTTCAGCCCTGTAAGGCATTCTCAAATGCTGACCTTCCTCCTACCAGGCTACAATATGAAAGCGCACCTTCCACAGAAGAAAGACTGTTGGTTTTGAGCTCCCCGTGATCACGGTTTGGGCTGGTGTCACTACACCAGAGCTGGATCACTAACTGCTCTCTACATCCCTCATCATCTCAGGAAACAGACCTCCAACTTAATTCTCATTTGCGCATAGATGCACAATTTGGTATTCAAAGGAAAGCACTTCACTTTAACAGCGGAGTAATTGCATTGAAAAAAAAGTGCTTTGCTTCAGCAGAAATCCCTACTTAGAAATAGAGGAACTTATTATTCAAACAAAAGATTAAACAAAGAACAGTGATTGCCACACTGCTCAGCAGCAAAGACACTGATCAAATGTGATTGAACTCTGTCCAGGAGGATATTGATTACAACCACTTGCTATTCACTTTGATGAAATTAGAGAGGTTGGATTCTACTCTTAATTACACCACAAGTTTCAGTGAAATCACTTTGAATTTGTACTGCTGTCATAGGACAGCACACACCCCAAGTCTGTAATTCTTCCCCTCCCCAGTTTAGTTCCTCTCACGTACTTCATGGCTGAATCTCCACTGCTGAGGTTTAACAAGTACTGAATGAAAAAGGCAATTCTTCAAATACGCATTCAGGAAAATGTTAAAAAAGTAATAAAATATCCAGTAAGTCAGAAGCACAAGTTTCGTGGTATGTCAGAAAAGCAAATTTTATTTGGAGTTTGGGAAAGGAAAATATAAAACAATTCCATCAGTTGGTAGAAACCCAAAGAACAGTTTTATGTTAATACCTAAATTCAGAATTGCAAATGACACTACGGAGTCCAGCACTGCTGGCTGGGCTGAACGAAACACAAATGGAGGGAAAAAATGGAGTTAAAAAAACAACTTGCACACAAAACCCAACAACCCTTATTCTTGTTTTACTCATCCACATGAGCAACACAGCTGAGAGTATTTCAACAATCTGTGTAATTTTATCTTTCCTGTGTTCTTCTTTGGATACTATGTGTCATCCCTGTTTGCACAATAGCCAAGTGCCTGATCCTGCTTTCTTTGCCAGCCATACAGCTCATAAATCAGAGAGCACAGCTCATAAATCATGTGCCACTGAATACTGAAGCAAACTAAAACACTCAGGCAAAGACTCCACTTGGTAGGAGCTGCAGGACTTTAAGGGGGCTGGGGGCAGCTGGGGTATCCCCTGAATCCATGGGGACAGGCACAAGCACAGTTGCCCTCAGCAGTAAACATCCCCTGGTACGGTGCCTTGGCCAAGCTGTCTGCAGGGCAGCTGGGGCGCGACCCAGCCTGCTCCTTCTCCTTGGCCCATTTCAAGCCCATATCCTTTCCCACGCCACATACATGAACTGGATAATGCGACTTTTCCACCATGTCCCTGTAATCCAGTTTGTAAGTATTCTGAGTGACGGAAAAGGAGTCCATAAAACATTCAGACTTATGTGGCTAACAACTTTTGCTTTCAGTGACATGAAGGTTTCTTTCAATTTTCCTCTAAGCCCATACTTATGGGAAGGCAACCAGTTAGCAAACAGCCCAGTTCTGCTCAGTGAGGCACTCCAGAAACATCCTTCTGAAGCTGTAACGCGGCCCTGAATGTACCACAGCTGCTCATAACATCCAGCCAGCCAGGCTGTTCATATGAACACTCCTCAGTCCAGGCAAAAATGAGCCAAATCAATTTAAACACGAGATCTTTACAACCCCTTCCCTTTCCATCCATCCCCTCTGCAATGCATGATGGAGCACCTACACAGATGCTGTGCCACAGCTAAAAAGAACCATGCAACATCCAGCTACAAAAAACATATGCAAGGATCATCAGGAATGGGCTCAGCATCCAGCCTGCACCCCTTCTCACAGTTCTCTGCAGCAATACATCTCTGGATGTGGGTGGGGTGGGGAACATGCTTGTGCTTTGGGGAAGAGCAAGCTTGGAGTGACTCACTGTTGTTTTTGGCTCTCTGTTTTTAGAGACATGGGGAGGAGAAGCTAAAAACATCCCCAGTGAGCTGAGAAAGTTTTCATTGGAGGTCTTTCTCAGAGTCTGATCTCTATTGTCCTGAGTAGTGCTGAAATACATGGAAGAAGGTCTCTTAGAGAAGGTCCTAGATGATACTGGATGGTAGGGGAACAAGAATGATAAAAAGCTGGAGGCATGGGCACAAAACCATGTGGCAGTGTCGCTTTCTCCACAGAAACCTTTATCAAGCAATGGGCTACACCACTCTCATGCATGTTCAGTACCATTCATGCATACACACCCTTCTACTTGTGTGCCCATACAATGATCTCAAGAGAGCGAGGCAACTATCTCAGCATATCTTGGTAATAACTATTCCTACTATTCCACCTTGCTCCTCTCCAGATCCTGACTTAAGTAATACAGGTAAATTTTACAGACAGAGAAGATGTGAGTGCTAAGTAGTGCCCAGATATGCAGACACCCCCACCATGCTGCTGGGAATAGAGCCCACATGCCCCAAATTTTCTAATGCGCTGCTCAAACTGCTCTGAGCCATACAGAAGAAAATCAAAAACAACACACTGTAAGGTAAAACGTACCAAATTCCCAGCTGGCAGAGCCCCACTGAAACCTGGGGAGTTATGCAACAGCGGAACAGGCCTAAAAATGAATATAAATATTATTTCCATAAATGAAGGCAAGATTTTGTCCCCAGTAATCTTTAGTGGTATCCACAAGCCAGAAAAATCTGCATTTGCATGCGATTCCTTTCCCCCCACCCCTCAAGTTCAGAAGAGTTTGGATCTGTGGGCTTGGTTCAGTTGTGAACTCAGATTAGCAAAGGGCTAACGTTATCTCCTAGGCTGCCAACAGAGGTAATACTGAAATGCATATGCTGTCCACAGAAGGTTAATCTCCATTGGTAAGGGAATTAGGCTGAGGCAAAGGAATCACTCTACTAGGAAAAGAAGTTCTGCTGCAGCTGTCATACAGAGTTTTATATATATGAGTAGGCTTGCAGTTAATCAGTACTTTTTTACAGTTTTTAGGTTTATCATTTCTTTTCAGAGGCTGAATCAAGCTCCACTCTGCACCCATCTGTCAGTTATGCAAGGGACTGATTTGGAGCTATGATGGTTTTCATTACTGGAAACACAGGCCTTCCCTCTGCTGAGGCAGGCTTCAAAACAAGAAGCTGGTTGCCTCAGGACACACAGAGACACGTGCACTTCTTCCAAGAGATTTCAGAACCAACATTTGGAGGCCTGAAGCCCAGCTCCTGCTGGACACTCAAGAGTGAGAAAAAGCCCCAGGAATCTCTTCTAATTTCACGGCAAAGCTAAAGAGGCAGGCACAATAGCAACCTTCAGCCCTATCTGAACCATCCTCAAAATGTAACCAGCTGTGGAGAAAAAGCACAGCAGAGTCTCACTGAAGGCCAATGCAGCAGCTGTGACCCTTTGTGGCCTTTGTGGTAGCTCCAGGAAGCACCATACTACCCAAACACTTCTTCGAGCTCCCTCACCACAGAGCAACCAAGCTCATCCTGTCACTGTTTTGTCTAACAGACATCTCCTGCAAAGCACTGTTTCTCACTGGCAAAGCTTTCAGTGCTTTTAGTAAGCACAACACCTCCATCACCTGTTTCAGCTCCTCTTGTAACCACTATCATAGGGTGCAGGCCTACAAGAGACTTGTTATACATTAAATCCCATTGAAGGTTTCAGGATATTACATGGCCAGAACTGCATGGGTGAAGGTCACCACCACAGCCAAGACACAGGGAGAAGCCTTATTCACTTGAGTACTGTCCAGCTAAGGTGCCAAGAAGTCGAATCCTCTATGCATTGGACACCTGGAAAGTGAATCAGATGCTGACCAATGTGTTTGGTGGACTAGCCCATAACACTGCAAGACCTGATGTCCAGCTTAGAAGAGCCCAGCTCTGTGCCTGTGTCCCACCTAAACTTTGGTGGGAGTTTTGGAAGTCACAAGAAAAAGAAAAGCTTGTTTTTCCTCCAAAACCCCAGCAAGTTGCACACAATGAACACAGGCATCTGTCACAAGCTGCTGGAGAATTACACATTTGGATTTTCCTCACCTTACATACAGAGACAGCATCTACAACACATGAAGTCACTGAACCAAGGCCATTCATTTCCCCAAGAGCAACTTAGTTAAACTGAGCTGAAGATGTCGTTATGGTGGATTAAGACCAAGTAAAAATTGTGGTTTAGCCACAGTCCACTGATAATATCCCCCTGAAGCTAAGCTGGGGCAAAACAAAGTCTATAGGTTACAGTGAGAGAACTGCAGTTTCTAGAGCACAGGTAAGACCCTTCCAACTCTAGAAATCAAAACATACTATGCCAAAATACCACTACTCTTCATTTCCTTATCTCCCTATAAGTAGTATCATGTACTATCATATTTTCATGCCCATACTCTGCACTACAAAAATCCATTCTGCTTCAAAACACTGTTTTTCCAGGTACTAGATACCCACATGCCAAGATAACCCCCATGAAATAAGGGACAGAGAGAAGGATGGACCAGAGGAACTTGGCTCCTGGAATAGATCAGTATGGGTTGCAGGATCAGAACAAAGGCATCTAATGGGAGGGAGTTGAAAAATGGAGGTAAACTCCTCGCTGTATGGGGTGAACTCCCAACACATGCCTGTATCCACCTTGCTACACAGTTACAAGGTTTTGCTTTAAAATGATGATCTGTGGGTTATATCAAAACAAATGTAGAGTACATACAGTTACTCTGTAACTAGTTGCCTCTAGTACAGTGTAAACACTCCAGGATGCGCAGACAAGAGACTTTTTTCTCCTTACCTTACTTTTCTTGAATTTTGGGTTATCTGCTTGCTAGTGAGAAAGAACACTAAGTAGCAGCAATAGTACAGTGCCTTCCCGCAACGGTATTCTGAAAATGACACTTGCAAACAGTTCCATCAAGTAGAGAACAATAATGCAATTTGGCAGAAAGAATCTTAGAAGTCAAGTTACACAGAGAAATTATGGTTAAAATTACATTAATCAAAACCAGTTAGGAAAAGATGAGAGGAAAATTCTGGCAGAACATGCCTGGGATGTTACCAATTAAACATGTTTTTCTTCCTAAAAGGCAACAGCATTCTTTTTAATTAGCCTCTGTCATTGTAATTCTAACAATAACCCACGGCACAATTACTATTTGAGCTACTTGAAAACTTAAAGCATGCGCCCAGTTTCTTTAAAAGACTCCTCCGTGGACAACCAATGGGGCTGGGCAGAGAGGAATAACCAGTTTACTTTTTCATTTCTGAAGCTAAGTTATATTACAAGATTTATTCAAATGCTGAGAAGCCATTCTGGGAATAGTGAAAAATGATCTATAACTAATAAATCAACTAGCTAGGAGTCAGAAATAAGCAGAAAGCTGTTACTTTCCAGATTTAACTTTAATTTTCTCTGTGGAGCAAGACATTGGCATTTATGAACCACCACAGAGCTCTACACATACTATTGCATTACATGAGCTCACACCAGGCACCCACTGGCATTTCTCCTATTCCTGCTGATGCCATTGGCACTGAAGAAGTTAATGCCTGTAGGTTGCAATGCTAACCCCAGTTTGGCTAATCCTCTGGCATTACTTTGCAACATAAATGCTCAGCTGAAATGAGATTAGAAAACTTAACGGTATTAATGAAAGCCTGACCTATAAAAAACTCCTCAAAACACAGAAGCACTGCAATTTTCAGGTTCTCTGGGCTAAAACGCACAGATTCTGCAGTTTGCTCCATTGCTGCAAGTTCAAAACTAGAAGTACAATACTTCAGACCTTCCAACCTCACCAGAAAAATCTGTGATTCTAACAAAGAAGGTTCATTAATGTTACATTTTGTCTCAATGAATTTGTACTAGATTCCAGTCTTCATAGTTTTTTTCCTTCCTCTTCATAGTTTTTTTCCTTCCTCCACTACCAGGGGACACATCTCTTCATTTGTACTTGCTGTGGTGTAAATTATAGAACATAGCTAGGGAGGACAGGAAAGGTGACAGTTTGATAAAAGTTGCAGCATGTGTCATGGGAAAATCTCAGTTCAAAGTCAGCTGATAAGAACTGCTCTAGAAACAAATATTAAAACAATTACATATTAAACTTGTGAAACACACCTGTTCTTGTTGATAATCCCTTTCATATCCTGATTGTGACCTACACTCTATGCTGAAACATCTTAATGGGGAAAAAAATCTGCAATATTTTCAAGTTCTTTCTTTTCTGTGGAAATGAGTTATTGCTAAAAAAGTTACAGAACTCTTCATATCTTCACTAGAAAACAATGCATAGCCAGAAGATGTATCTGCTTCCCAGCTTTTTCAGTGCTTTTCCTGGAGCAACCCATACAAATGGATAGTTTCCCCTTAGACAATGTGATTCTCTGAAAACCATTAAAGATGTAAAGAACGCTTCTACCGTCAGCTCTATATTATGAATGTTCATGGTGGTGGCCTTTTCCCCAAATATGTGAATTAGCCAATTCCCATCTGGCCACTCTTAACTTCCTTCCGTTGTTACAGAAGGATGAGACACGAAGCAAAATCATGAGTCAGGAGATCTGAAATGGCAGGGATTGTTTTTGCCTACATAAAATATATCCCGTCCCTCCAGCTGTTGAGACAGTCCCCCCAACACACAGTACTAGATAAAAGTAAAACAAGCACTACGAGATATAACAAAGCACATTGGAGGATTGAGAGAAGGATTCAATGGTTATACAGATAATGAGAAAACACCCACAGTGACACTAAGTAGGATATGAGATATCTACCTTCAGGCTCCAGGGTGCCAGCCAAACATTAACCACTAGGAATTCAGAGGAAAATGGCTCTAAGTCATGATACCATATAATTATTTAATAGGATTTTACACCTTGCTCTGAAGCATCTGGTAAAGTATTACTCTGGATGGAGTACCTGGCTTGACCGACTGATGTTCAAAAGGGTGGAAATACTCGTATTTTGCCCTACAAAGGAGAAGCATGCAACTTGTAACAAAAGCTATACCGACCATGGTTTATAGCTTCACATATTCTAGTCATGTGCAGTCTCCATTAGATGCTAATAGGTATTTTAAAAGCGGCTCAGCTCTTTTACAGAACATAGTCTTAAAATAGCCCAGCATAAGACTTGTCGTATGCTGGCAAACACTACCTGTTGGCAGCCAGTCTAAGACCACTGCTGGCAAAAACAGGACACCTGCTGTCAGTATTCTATCAAACATGATCATTTTAACATTGGGAAAGTTTGGAATGGCTCCATGAAAACCTGTCTGATGTCAAATTAGCATTCCAGCCAACCAGCAACTCAACTAAATTTTCAAAGTGTCATCAGTCGACTAATGAACAGACATGAAAAATTTAGATAGGCTTATGGGTGAAACATAGTGCATGTCAAGTTGAAGTATTTACTTGTAAAATAGGCATATGCTAAAAATAGTATTTGAGAGACACTCAAATGTTGCAAACAGGTATTTCTAGCGAAAGCCCCAATGAATGAAAGGGAATGACTAGAAATGCCTGGTGAAGCAGTCAGAAGAACGTTTCAAAAAAAGCCATGTCAGAGATTGAAGTCACAGCCCCAAAGCTCCTGTTACTAATCTGGGAACTGATGAACAGACAACAGGAATGGAATAGCCAGGATTCCACCAGCTAGGCTAGTTCTGCCCTTTCATGCTCTCCTAAAGTGCCTTTTTTGTATTCTCTTTTTGGAAACAAGTGCCATGACTGTTTGTCTGTACGAGTCAGCATGATGGTAGCTTGAGAACAGCTTCAAAGTAAAGCCAAAGAAAATGAATCTGTGAGATGCCCTGGAGAACAGACACATTTGGCAGAAGCATCTTGCATCAGCTACTGCAGCAAGAGGGCATTTAGAGGAGCATAGCTCAGCCAGAGCAGAAATACCCTGGGCACCACACTTTCTATTCCAAGGAATCCCAGAGACGGCACTGTTTGTTTATAAGGCTACCCGGTTAGAGATAACCCGAGGCCAGCATGCAGAGAACTTGCCTTTTCCAGTATGTGTATTGCTGCAAATTCACCTAAGGCACTACTTCCAGAAAGTGCCAGAGAGAGGAAAACGTCTGTGATTCAACACTAGTGATTGTAAAAATGCATCATCATTAATGTCATCGTGATCTACCATGTATGCAGCACTGCCCAAGACTGCCAACATTCTTTCTAATATCAGTTAGGCTGTGAGTTTGACCAGTATAACTCTGGTTCTTACAGGAGTTACGCTCATCAAACCCAAGGCTCAGCTAAGACTGAGGATACACTGAAGTACTCTTGAGAATTAGACCCGTAATATAAGGAATCTCTCTCGTAATGAGAACAGTAAGTTTTTGAGAATGCATGGAAAGGGGAGCAGCAGAAAGATAAAGCTACCCTATTCATGTTCCCAACAAAATGACAGCCTCAACAGCATGCCCTTGGTACAGTACCTAGTACCTGATGGGAACAGTTGTGTTACATAGCAGAAGCAGCTCTGATTCCTCCAGGCACTGGATGTCACAGGGTCAGTTTTACTGCCATCAGCCTGAACTGGTACCCTGTGGATAACACTCAGCTCCCAGATGCAGACTCAGCTAGATAGGTGTAACCTGGGAATGACTTCACTCATCTCCACATTTATGTTGGCCCAGCCAAAGCTAAAATCAGCGCCTTTGGAAAGGGCTCAAGAGGAAATACTGAGCAGAAGGGTAAGGCAGATCCATAACACAACAGAAACAGACAGGCATCCAGCACAACATAAAAACAAAAGGAAATAACTTTCCCATACATTTCTTTTGTCTCCTTTGTTATTATTAATTCACCTTAAGACTCCACCAGAGATCAAGGTCTCATTTCACCAAGCACTGTATAAACATGCATGCAGGGTGAAATCTAGGCTCCAGAATCAAAGAAAGTACAGTTTTGTTACTCAAATCAGTAGAGGCAGGATTTCTCCCAGAGCAATAGTCCATCCCCGCCCTAAGGTATTTTTATCTAAATAAGCAAGACCAGTAAAGGAGGGAACAAAAAAAGAGGAGCAGACAGAGATGAAGTTCAAAATTCATAGAGCAGATCAGCAGCAAGAGATAACCAGAACTCCAAACATTGCTTCATGCACTGCAGTCCATCACGACACAGCAGCAAATTCTGCTAAGTTACATGATACTAGCTACAGGTAACACAGGAGAAAAAACCCTCCCCTCTCTTAAGCTAGCACTTAACATCCAAGAAAAATGGCAGAAACAATGTACTCAACCCACCTAAGCTGGTGAAAGTGGTACTAAAGGATGGACAACACTAGCACTGTGGGAACTTGCCAGCTCTCTGGCTGGGGTCTGATGTCCTCTACGTAATGCAGGGAGCAGCTACAAGACAAACCTTACCAGTGTCCTTAAACTCTGCCATCAAAGAGCTGCCTGTAAAGGTCAGATAAGCCTCTATGGTTACATTTGTCTTGACTTCTCTACGTAAACGAAGTCCACATACTACCAAAAACATCTGGGGTCTTGAAATGGAAATCACTAGTGGATAACATTCTGTTAGTATGGCAAACAATGCAACAAATCCATAATCTCTGGGGTCAACCCCAGCTTCACTGCCCATTTCCTGAACTACTCTGGACTTCAGTTCCTTTACTGTAAGTGCAAGCAAGTTCAATAATGGAATAAATCCAGAGAAGAGAGGTCAGAGACCAGAGCACAGTCCTTAATATAAAATCTCACTCCACCTGCCCCTAGAATGATTTTCCTCCCCAGCAGCACTAAGCCGCTACGAGTAGGCAGCATTTGGATGCACAGCCTGTGACAAAAGGCCCCAAGGGATGTTTAAATAGCTGTCACTTCTTGTGTACCACACAGAAGTATAGAGACTGGGTCCTCCACAGCTCAAGATGATTTGTACAAACCGTGCTAAATGCCTGCGCAAAAAATATGACACCTTTTTCTTACAGGTACAGCGGTAGCATTGTCACCAGTAAAGCAGTGACACTTGCCATAACCCTGCAAGCCAGAACCTCTGAAGTCACCCTCCCAACAAGGGTGTGCAGTACTTTATCATTTTTTATGGTTTGTTTTGACAATGAAGGTCCTGATCTGGTGATATTCTCCAATATGCAGCTGCCTGGCTGACTTCTGATCCTGCATGATCTCAGTGCAGCTTCCTGTTTAAGTGCCTTTCCGTTGTCAGATCAGCAGCAGCTTCTCAGAAAAATGATCCAACGGTGTCAACTACTCAGCCAGAAGAGCCAGAAAGGTCCTAAACATACCTGGCATGTCATTCAGATAGAGAGAAGTCTCCTCCTCATGTTATTACACAACGAAACTAAAAAGCAGTGGGCTTGCACTGAAAAACAGCTGCGATGCAAGCTACGAACTTTCTCCACCCCAGTCTGGGAATTAGGTCTGATGTGGGAGATGGCTTTAGTTCTCACCCATTCAACCCACCCCGCCTCTCCACATTGCAGGAATTAGTTCTCCATAATGCTCTGAGCTGTCTGCAGTGCTACCTCATCATGAGGAAAACACCATTTCCTACGAAATAAATCAGGTCATTTCACCTGGGTGCCTCTATTAAACCCATAAGCAAAAATAATGGTAGGATCATAACAGCTTTCTGATGGGGAAGAGCTCTCTGCTTGTATGCCCACTTCATCATGAACTGGTGAGAAGAGAACCTGGATGCTGCAGAAATATTTTAAGCTGAGGTCAATGAAACACTTGGACAGTCCCAGCTACTGATGCTAAAACACACATAAAAATAATCACATGCAGACACACACAACAAATCTAAACCAATTAGAGACCAGAGTTACAGCTTAGAATCATAGAATCATAGAATCATTAAGGT
>WAAD01006570.1:0-36089 GCA_013389945.1 Fregata magnificens
AAATTAACTCTACCCCAGCCAAAACCAGCACATATTTCCTCATTCGTTTCCCCATCCTGTTTTATCCTAAGCTCTGATCTGCCAAACACTTTTTGCCTAAGCTTGTGGTTTTATTACTGCAGGCAATTGGATCAAGTTCAGTAGAACCACTCAGGATGTTTTCCCTCAGTTATTGGGTCGTGTGAGCGTCTGGGGGGGCTTCAGGGCTGCCCACCAAAGAGATTTGGGTTTCTTTGGCGGGCAGTCTTGACTTGAACTTTTCGACTTGAACTGTCAACGGTTCAAGTAAGCCTCACATTATGGCTTAGAAATTTTAGTTAAATTTTAGTTAAAAAAACCCAAAGCTGTGCAACAGAAGCGCAACGAAATTTCCCAATCTTTTGGCCGAAACCCACTTTGGCCCACTTGTTCATCCCTAGAAATACAAACATTATGCTTCCAGGAAGCTCATTTCATTTCTTCTAAGGGCAGGACAGTAAGTCACATAATCAGAGTGTAAGAGGACTTCTGGTAAAGGCAGCAGCCAGGAGCTCCAGCAAAGGTCGGGACGTTAGCATGCTAAATATGAACTCGGCGCCCGCCTGCGGTGTTGTATGTGGAAACCTGCCCTCTTTCTGCCTGCACACTGTCCTCTAGCAAAGGCATTTCAGGGAGCAGCTTCTGAGCCAAACATTTTCACACTCGATGGAGCCTCCCCTGCCATGCATTCTGTAAGCAGGAATGTGCTGTTAGGTAAGCACACATTTCCTACACATGTACACTGAAAATGAGTCAACTTGTTCCAAAATCATCCCATTGTCCTCAGGGGTGAGTTGGTCCAGGGCTCCGTTGTGTTCATCAGACCCTTCTTTGCCCCTCAGTAACAGCCCGTAGTGCTCCAGGGATGAATAGAAGTTGGCCCCGTTCCCCAGTTACTTATGCTGGGTATGTCCCCGATTGTGGGCTTGCCATGGATGCATAAACCCTTTGTCTCTAAGCCACATTCACTCATCCAGCCTTACCAATGACGCCGGAGGTTCACAAGGCCATTTATACATGTAACTGCTATCCCAAATTATCAGTATGACACATCTGGTTATGGCAATAGCCATAATCCTGTGTGGCTCCTGCTCATCAATCCGAAGGATAACGGCAGGATCCCGAAGCTGCTCATTTGCTACATCATAGCATCCCACAATAACTTTTTTTCTGCACCGTCATCCTTTCTAGCTATGAATATTAAAACAAAAATACCGCCCCCCACCAAACGGAGAGGTTGAAGATAGGAGGCTACATGAACCAAGGTGCCTCTCAGGCACTTAAGTGGCTGTTTCCAGAAAAACTCTCGGAGGCACCGCTTGGAGAGTCTGTGTGAGGGAGAGGAAAGAACCAGCTGCAAACCGATAAGGCCTTCAGCAGCAGCAGCCCCACTGGCTATGAAGGAAAACGACTCTCAAATCAACTCTTGTGCACTGGAGAGTGGGCAACCCCAGCTGCAATCACCGCCACAAAGTTGGCATTGAAACTACTTCTAGGGAGCTCGGGATTGCTTTTTTTTTTTTTTTGTCACTGTTGCTTTTCTTTTCTTGCTTTCTGCCTTTTTTTTCTCTTCTGCTGGGAAGTGAAAAAAAAATGGAAAATGAGAAATAAACCTTTTCAGTCCCGTTTCTGGGACCTTCCTTCAGGCTGTGTTGGAGCCACGTGCTGCCCAGGGCTCAGGTACAGATGTGGCTCTAGCAGGGGAAGCAGGGGCACAGCCACACCATCTCCTGCATCGAGTAGCTCCCAGTTACAGTCTAAACTGGGTTCACCCATCTGGCCATACCAACAAAGTCCTCTCCAAAACCTGGAAGTGGAAAAGGATTTCAAGCTTTGTCAAAATTTTTTTTTTGGTGTGGTTTTTTTTTTTTTCAGCAGCTCAGCTGGGTACATTTGAAAACTTTGACCTTAATGCACAGGAAGAAAATAACCACCACTGTTGGACAGTGTCAAGAAACATATACTGTTTCCCAAGACTACGTGTGATTTCGATGTTGTATATTCATTTGTCCTGCTGTACTACTTGCTGTACAGTCCATAAAGTACCAGAACTGCATTTCAAAGACTTTCAGCGGCTTTATCAGCTCTTTATAAAATGCCGCTGTATAAATAAGGAAAACTAATTTGCACAAATTCAGTTCATGTATCGGTGTCACATGCCAGTATCGAGTGTAAGCGCTATGAATAGGGCTGATGACTTCCCTCTTTAGGAGGATGGGCTCAGTTCGAGTGCTCAGCAGTGCACTATGCTAATGCATAGTCGTTTACAGAGCAGCCAGCTGCAGGCAGGTCTGTGAAGAAGCTACCTACCTCTCAAGCCTTACATCACTGAAAGAACAAAGTAAACTCAAAAAGTAAAAAAAAGGCCCCAAAACCCTACCCCCGAGCAGCCATTTGAATTTGGTATTGCAATTGGGTTTGCAGGCAGGGTGAAGCAGCAGAAAGTGGAGGCATTTGCAGCGTTTTTCCTCTGTCTGCTTGTGACAGATGCACTCAGCCCCTGGACCAGACTGGCGGTGGTTTGGTGCAGGCTCCGGAAGAGGTAAAGAGCCATAGCCGGACCGTGAACTCCTCTAGTTTCCATCTGTTCTCTGCAAACCCACAAAGGAGCAGAGTGGCACAGCAAGCATCAAGCATCAGTGCAGGTGAGCTTGGAAGACCGATCATGTGATTAACACATGAATAGCGGGTGGCTTTTCCAAGACTCATTTATCAAGGAACGAAGAAAGTTGTGAGTACAATGAGTCTCCTGCATACCTTTGCCATCACATGTAATTTGACAAGGAGCCAACCACTTTGTCCTATAAATATGACAGCCTGAGTGAGCCTTCTTTGAGTTGTCCCTGCTAGGCAGTGTGGCTGCACGGCAGTGATCTCTCCTTGAGCTGGGACACCTCTCAAGGTTGCTCCTCGAGGCAGAGACCTTTTACCAGCGACAGATCTTTGGTAAGCGACCGATATCACGCATAACCTTGTAGTATTGCAACTTGGATTTTGTTGTGGTAACTTTGATTGCATGCTGAATTGATGCTAATGAAACATTACATAAACTTTACATGTACAATCCATTAGACATAAACCGTTGACCAAGTCTGAGACTAAGATTGGACCTAGCCACACCTAAGCTCCATCAGGAGTTCGGAAAGCAAAGGGGTCTACTCTGAACTTCGTGACTCAATGGGAGGGTCCTCCTGACCCTTTTCCATCCACGGTCTCTCTGTGAATCATTTTAACTGGAGTGTAACTCAATCTTCTTTTGTATTTTTCCATGCAGTAATTAATAGAGTGAACCTTGCCATTGAACTTTGTTAAGGCACACTTTTACAACATCATATTGAAACCACTTTTGCTAATACCTTTTTTGGTGATCCCTTAAGCGTTCTAAATCACCCATTCGCAACACTGCTGGGCTTGGGTTGTTGGTTGTTTTTTTTTTTTTTGTGAACCTGTTTATAAAAGTCAGTGTCATGCTTGTGGGTTTTGGCATAGCTGACATCTATGGTTATGACTCACCAGGGTCCGTTAGAGCACATGCAGCTTGAGCTGCCTCCCAGCCCCAGGTTTAGCTGGCAGTCACTTACCAGCAGGACTCGGCAAGCCCAATCCCTGGGACTTTGAGCCTGCTTCTCCCAGGGAGATGCCCGCCAGCCTTCTAGCAGCTCCACCTTAAAAAACCCCTTGTGTTTTATAAAAAACAATGGAGAGGGATGAGGGGAGAGGACAGACCCACGTCCTCCTCACCTCGTATGTGTGCCTGGAGAGCTGGTGATCAGGGTGTGAAACAATTAGCACTAAGGCAGCCTCTAAACACCTAACACCCAGGATCTCCAGGAGATTTGGGAGAGCAGATGGCAGTCCCTCGTCTGCCGGGGACTGCGGGATGGCCGCTGATGTGGTACTCTGGCTGCATGGCTTGGGATCGCGTGGCAATCCCCCTGCCTTCCTCACAGCCAGCGCAAAAATCATGGACAAACTATGGGAATAAAATGCACGCCATTTTGTGGGTGAGGTCCTAGTTAGCTTTTAACCACCACACCTTATTTTCTGCGGAAAATATGACAGAAATATCCCGGATTTCCAATTTACCTGTGGTGGTAAAAAAAAAAAAAGAAACCAACAGCAGCATCACCAAAAATCTTTAAATACGACATTTTGGAGGTGCATGAAAAGAAGCTCAGAAATTCATCCTGCGGGAGGCTAGTAGTCCCAGAGTGCATAAGAATAACTTCCTAGGCAGCCAACACCCTGCAATACTGTTTTTCAAGGCAGGCACTGAGCAAGGGCAAGCTGCAGGGCATGGACTGGCCTACGACAGTGGGAAGGTGGAGCTCCGTCGCCTTGGGAGAGACCCGCCTGCACCCCTGGGGAGCCAGCCAGCCTTCATTTTGAGTAGAAAAAATAATATTAAGAATCGCATCCACGTATCTAAGGGAAAGACTCCAGAATATCTTTTCTGTAGGCACTGCTCATCCGAAAATCCCTGTGCCCAGCTCTGCAAATTCAGCCAAAGCACCATGATAGCCTGGGGGGTCACGTTTGCCTCACAGCCTTTTTGGGGGGATGTGGCAAGCAGGGACCTGTAGCTGCGCCTGAAGTTTCTGTTTCTAATAAACTCAACAAATGGTTCCCGTCTGCGCCGTCTGTCTCTCTGCCATCTTCAAATATTTATGTCAACGTATCTATGGTGATGGGTCAGGTTATATAAAGAGGAGGAGGAAGGGGGGGGCAGTGGGGAAGGACAGGATCAACTCCCACCGGAGCTATGGCAGAGGGAGAGCAAACCCGAGCAGGTTCCCCCATCCAGCCCAGACGCTCCCTCTTCTCAGCTCAGGCTCTGCTGCTTGCGAGCCCAGAAAGTGAATGTTCATTTTTCTTAGGGCATCAGAGAGGGCCAAGCCGCAGCTGTGGCTTTGCGAGATGCCATGTGGGAGAGCAAGAGCCCAGCCCATCGATGCAGACAGTTTCTATTGTATAATCAATGTATAATTCATTAGGAGGTGAATAAAGACTGGAATAGCTTATTGCTGATGTAACGGGGCTAATAAGAAAGCAAGCACGTCCGTGAGCAAGCTGGTGCACACAGGGGTTAAACAATAGCACTTAGTGGTGCTGAGGGGAGAGAGGGGGGATTTTGCCTTGGGGTAACACAAACAACCCAGCTAGTCGGCTGCCAGTGACTCCAGGGAGAGCAATGCAGGGATATGCATCTTCCTGGCAAAAATGTTGGGAAGGACCTTTCCTTTTCACTTGCTGGAGTCTAAGGGAATAGCGTCTGGTAGACAGGAGGGTGTTAGCTGTGGGTGGGCACCACCAGGCTCAGCTGAAAGTATTTCTCCCAAGATGTGCCAATTCCTCACAAGCCCAGCAACTGCCCTGTCTCTCTTCCAGATAAAGAGATGGGTTTTTTTTCCCCACGACCCTCCTGGCAGGGGTAGATAGGCAGATTGCCTCCAGGCATTAATTTGTTTGATGGACCCCCAAAATGCCAGGTGACTAAAGATAGCACTGGATTTGTGCTGGGGGTGAGAAGGACGGCACAGCGGGGTGTGGAACAGTCTCACCGGCAGGCCTGCAACCGGTCGTGCGTTTGGGAGCTGCGGTTGAAAGCTGCAAAACACACACCACGTGTGTTTTTCCACAACAGCCTCTGAGGCTGCTCCGGGGCCTCCCCTCCTTGCTCCCATGCTCTCCCCCACCGTCCCACG
The DNA here is from genome assembly GCA_013389945.1 of Fregata magnificens. Lineage (NCBI taxonomy): Eukaryota > Metazoa > Chordata > Aves > Suliformes > Fregatidae > Fregata > Fregata magnificens. The sequence goes on from WAAD01006570.1 coordinate 5,724, forward strand.
CGGTGCTACGTCTCCCAGTGGACAGGGTTGATGCTTGCTGCCGATTGCTCAGCCTCCCAGAAGAGAAACTACACAGTTACGAAAAAATCCCTTTTCACCCCAATATAGCATTTTACTAAAAGAGAGAACTGCAATGACGCTTCATGTGAAAGTTGCAGGGCATGTGCGATACGACTGTGTATTCAAAGCAGCTTCTGACCTCACCCGCCTTCAGCTCTGCTGGCGGAGATCTCCCATGTGGAGCATCTACCACCTCTGGATGCATTTCTAGAGGAGAATTACAGCCAGCTGCTTTTGCAAACGTATTGCTTCTGCACCTGGTTAAAAAAAAGTCTATAAACTATTTCTTAAAAAAATATTTCCTATGTCTGCAGCTCGGAAATGCAGCTTTACCTTGGCAGGAGATGGCTTCCTTACCACCCCAGCGTTGCAAAGGTCCACCCAAATTTGCCAACTTATAAAGCTTTGGAAGGACTTGCTCAGCAGTATCTCCTTTAGGAGCTTGCTGCAGGCATGAACCAGAGTTGCACAGCAAAGGGGATGTTGCATGAGGAAGTTACATTTTGACAGCAGTGGGAACTGGCAGACATGCAGTCAGTAGGGCAGGAAATAGCAAAACATTTTGGAGGCAAGCCAGCGCACCATGAGGCTGAAAGATTCCCACTCTCCTCACCAAATCCCTCTAGAGAGCCAGTAAATTGCTTAACCTGTGCTTTTCACAAGTGCTCTGAGCTCCTCAGGTTTTTTCCGGGTACTGAAAAACCCGATTTGCAGAAGCCCTGAGCATCCTTGGCTGCTGTGCAAAGCTGCGCCCTGCTCACCTGCAGTTCTGCATGAGAAGTACATTGAAAAAGCAGCATCTGCTGCCCTTGGAGCAGGCGCTGGGAAAGCTCACCTGGCTCGTAAGCAAGCTGTGGTCGGGCCAACCATGGGCACGCAGTGAGCCCCATGTAAAGCCTGAGGGGAAACTAATGCTCACGCTGGCAGAGCAGGACCTGAGCAGTGCCTGGGCAGCAAAGGATGGAGAACAGCACAAAAAGCTTCTTGCCGCTGCCATGGGCTGATGCTCCCCAGCCCTGTAGTTAATCACCTGGCCTTAGGTTGCTCCTTCTTCCCATGTCCTCAGATAGAGCTGGGGGTTTGTCTAAAATAAAAGGAAAAGGGTAACGCATGAGCACAAGCTAACGCATACCCATAGAGAGGCCAAACTGCAGTTGCCCAGGTGACCTTAGGAGAACTAATTGATAATTGCTGGAGCTTAACTGACAATTAATTGGAGCCAATTCACAATTAAATACTTAACTTTTCACCTTTGGTCTCTCTTTAATTTTTTTTTGCTCTTGCCTATGTCTATATAAATAGGGATTTATTTCCTAGCAGAGTTTGAATATTGATATGCTTATAACCGCCAGCTTTCGCTTGTGCAAGCCCCAGGAAGGCTCAGCAGGTCTGCAGGTGTTTTCTAGCCTGGCTGCTGGCTTTGCATCCCCACTGCTCAACTCCATGCTCTTATCCTGACAAAATCTCTCTCTCACTCTTCTCAACACCGGGTAAATCCTCGCAGCGCTTACAAATAGGTTCCTGGGGTTTTGCTCTGGTTGCACAAGAGCTGTAATTTGCCCATAGCGAGCAGCAAATTAGGGACTGGTAAGTGCAAGCACACTGACTGCAGGACAGGGATTTTTGGTTGGCACAGGCGTAAAAAAACCCGCTTGACACCTGCCCGACTCACAGCTTCCATCCAGCCATCCCTGGGTGCTGCCATTTCTACTACAAAGACAATGGTAACGCTGCACTTTTCTGCAACAGGTTTCTAAAAATCGCTTTCCCGCTCCAGAAAATGACAGCGGGATGCCATCGCAGGGCAGCAGGAGCCCCCACTGCTACACACAGCACGAGCTCTGGTAGAAGAGTGTATCTGGCCAGGCACTGCTCTGCCGCCAGCTCATTAAAGGTGCTGCTCTTTGCAGGGGAACTCCAGCAGTGGGTGAAATGGGAATAAAGATCACGAGATGGCCAGCACGTGCATATAGGACAAGGTTTCCTTTTTTTTTATTCTGGTTTATTGGAGTATTTTGTACGAAAAAATTACCAAACCCCCATGGTTGGCTATGAGAGGAAGAAAGGGAACTTCCAGCTCCCTGGGACAAGAAATTGCATGCTTCCAGTCTGCTGCTTATTGGGAAGAAGAAACAATGACTCTCCAGGAGCATTATCCCCTTGTAAGATGGTTTGGTGCAGGTCATGTTCTCATCCCTGCTGCAAGCAGCAGAAATCATTACAGAGGAGTGAAAACAGCAGCTACACACACGCGCACCTATATGGCCAGTGCTGTAAAGGTGCCTGCTTCTTCTGATGAAGTTTCAGTGATCACAACTGATTCAAAGGAAATGAGAGCTGGGGGAGAGGGAATACAATAGCCAGTCGGGTTTCTTTATCTTATATACACTACTCCTGTCCATAATCATCCCTTTACATTAAAAATTGCCCTGGGAAGGAGCACCTAAAGCTTTAGCAGTCCTGGTGGTGAAGCTTTAAGAGAGATCTTTTCTACTAGTTGATGAGGCTTAAGCAGGTAACCCACATCCATAACGTGGACCCCACTGATTTGCTCGATCTCCAAGGTTTTTTGATATGGCAGAACATCATCAGTTGTCCAGCCAACACAGAGCGGTAGGCAAGACCTGACTACCTAGTGTTTAAAAAAGTGAAACCGTAGAGATTTCTTTCATATAAATACTCCGGTCTTTATTGCTTAAACGTGTCCTTAAGCTTCTTTCCTGCCCCTGCTTGCATTACTCCTCGTGAGGTACCTGCCTGCTGCCTCAGCAGCTGGCCGAGGGTAGGATGAGGCTGACGAGTGGCTCCTTTTCCTCCAAAGGACCAACGCCATCCTCTCCCGCCTGGGTGCTAAGGCAAGCTGCTGGGACAGGCGAGCACCAGCCCAGGGAATATCTCTTCCCAGCACGGAAAGAATTACTGAGGGCTCTCCATGATGCAAACCCCCAGGCAATGCAGGCAGCTTCATGGACGGCAGAAAAAGAGAAGGAACGACAGCCTTTTGCAAGAAATTAATCTTTAATGAAGCAACCATGAGTCACATGAGCTGCCAGCTGGCCTGAGGAATGACAATAGCAGTGGCCTGGACAATAGCAGCTGGACCTCACAAGGGAGATTGTCTCTCTCCAGAGAGCAATATACTTAATAGTACATATACACATATAAGTGAATCTTTCCCCACTACTAGAAAGTGGATATGTTGGCAAGTGCATATCACCACTAAATCCCTGCTAGACTGAGGGGTGTTGGTGACTGTGAGGAGGTAGCTTGAGTAATACTCTGGAGCAGTTTGAACTTGATCCTGCTTCCAGTGAAGTCAATGGTGAAGCTCCGCTGGTTCCAAGGGAGCGGGATGAGGAGCTCTAGCCCTTCCCCTCTGCCCCAACGCAGTTCTTTCCAATGCAAGATATTTGCAGCCATGTTAAAATGCTAACCATGTGCTGTAGGCTGTACTGCTGTTCTTGTACGTGTAGCAGCCCCTGCCTGAGGGCCAGGACCTGTCCTGAACATCAGCATGGGGGTTTCCACGTTTATCTCAATAAACAATTGCCACTTACTGTTTTTCATGGCTAAAAGCCACAAGGAAGGAGAGGGGTGAAGGCTGTTGTTGGTTCAACAGACATTTCACATAGCCATATAGTTTACAGCAGGTTTTCCAGCAGGTGCCAAATCTATTGCAATGATGGGTTTCAGCTCAGAAGCAGCTCTGCCTCCTTGCAATGAGGGCAAAGCACGCCAGGGAGCCGTCATTTGAGTTAGACTGATAGCCGAGTTCTTCAGTTGATTGAGGCTTTTTAACTTTCTGTTTATTATTGATAAGGTGATGTAAAGAGGACGTGGCGTTGGACATTGTATTGTTTGACCTGTCTGGAGATCAGTCCTGTTCTCTTATAGATTTAAACTTCGGTCCTTCGTGTATGTGTAATATCAAAGTCCTTTTGTATCGCACAGCAGCGCGGTGGGTTAGTGAAGCTAGATAAACACAGAGCTAAGGCTGGAAGTTGAACAAGCCCCTGTGAAATCAGCGTGGCATCAAGCTCTAGGAGTTTGACTAAATCCTAAGAATTAAAAAATAATGGTGTATTGCATTAGCAAGGAGGAATGACAGAGGGATATGTCCTTATGCTGGTCATTTCTTTCAAAGCTCATGCACTGCTTTCTGATTTTTTTCCTGATCTCTACCAAAAGCTCTGTAAATCTGGCAATATTTGAAAACAGGGGAAAAAGTCAACGGTTGTTGGATGCCTCCATACTCGAGCATGATCAGAAACGTGCCCAAAGTGAATCATTACGAGTGTCCAGGCTAGGAGAGCACACTTCCCATCAGCAACGACACACTTTGTGTCCATGTATTTGCCGATAGCACAAGATCGGTCCTGGGCTGTGATCCAAAGCCATCCTCCTAGAAACATTGCATCTTTGGGGGTCACAGGGAATTGCTCAGATGACAGCGCAAGAGAAGTTTGGTTTAATGCTGTGATTTTTGCTGGGCTTTTCTCTCCATTTTTGTCCTAAGGGGCTCTTTGTGTCCTGCTTGTGGAGCTACAGCCTGTACATCCCCCGGCGAGGCCATCTGCATCTCTGAGCCCAGGTGCGTGTCTCAGTCCTTGTCTGTTTTTGGCGAAGGTGTGGGACTGCTCCTTCGCAGAGCATTGTCCGCTCTGATCAGCTCGGAAATGCATGACAGCTAGTACTGCAGGAAGGGGAAATGTGTGACACATGTCCCAGCGCCTGACCCCACTCAACGCCTTCCCAGGGAATTTTGTGGGTGATGTCAGACATCTTCCTGCGCCAAGAGCTGGGCCTACCCGGTAGGGATGCCTGGGCAGTGAGTTTCTACCTCTCTCTCAGGATGTATTTGCCTTTCCGGTCCAGGTTGCTGCTGAAGTGGATGGAGAACCAGAGGAATGAAGTCAGGATCATCCCATAGACCTAGAAGGAAATAAATGAGATGGGCACATGATTAAATGCCAAACTGATTATGATGCTCCATCTGTGCAAATAAACGATCATAAACGTTGCCTGTTAGTCCACTTGGCACGTCTGAATTTATGTATCAGGATGTCACATTTTTCTTAAGAAGAGAGCTGTTTTCCAGTAAAATGGTGAACACCAATTCCAACATGGGAGAAACAAAACAAAACAAAACAAAAAGTGGTTAAAGCATCTGATTGCAATTAGCACAGTACGGCTCAAACCCGGTCCTAAAAATACCGAGAAATGAGACGAAACCAGGAAATTCAGATTTCAAATTCCTGCCACAAAACATTCCTCTATGCAAACAAACATATCTCTCTCATAATAATAGCCTTTTGTAAAGATAACATAGGGAGAAAAAACCCAAACCTTATGTGTTGTTTGGAGTAAAAATCCAACAAAACAAAAAAACCCCTAACAAAACCCAGACCCCACCCCATGCACGTGCACAGTTGTTAATGCAGAGGACAGTATACTTCCTCTGTATTGTGATATTCTGCCTAGTATATAACAAATCAGCATTTACACAGGCAGCGTATCAATGGTAAGGCTGCTGTGGGAAGGATAACAAGGGCTGTAACAATGCGCTCTTTCCTACAAGTCTGCCTTAGTGTGCAAGCGCCTTTGCTTGCGGCTTGATCTGGGGACATGTGTGCATTGTTGGCCGAGGGACAGTGACATCAGAGCAGCTATAGCCCTTGTCGCACGCTTCCTTTGCATCCTGTGAACTCTGCAGCGAGATTTCCTCTAGCGCGCGCTTCAAAGACAGCTGCCTTTTCAGGCTATAGCATCAAGCTGTGAAAAAAGATATATATAATAAAAATGCTCCCGCTTTTGTCTGATATAGCCGCAGTGAAATTCCTCCTATACCTGAGAAAAATTAGAAAGCGACACCAAATATTCACACATGACTTTACATTTATAGCTCCATAGCAATGCCTGATGGTTTTCCTAATTTACTACTAGCAGTATAAAATACAAAAGTGTGTGTTCCTCTGGATTTTATTTAGATGGGGAAGAGTCTTCGAACCCATAATTGCGCCAAGGTGGACGCAATTAGTAAAACAATCTCCAAATACACATTCAGTCAGGAAAGGTCACCCCAGCCGGGGAGCAGCATGGAGATACCACAGCAGACCAAACCTCCCTTCATGGTGAAGAAAAGAGTCTCCTGGCGTGTACTGTTTTCTGGCATGCTTCACCACACGTGCAGGGCCCTCGCATAGAGGTAATTACAGTGACAGACCTCTGCCAAGCAGCGGGTGGGCATACGAGCAGGCTTGTTTTAATTAGCAGTGCTCTCCAGCTCCAAAGGGACGATCCCCATGCAGCCACTGAGCCCCCTCACCACTGAAGGACACACTCCTCTTGCAGCATTTCGTTTTTTCTTTCGTCGTCCCCCAAAATACGACTCACAAATTCAGTACAGACCCTTTCTACCCAAGCCAGCCTACGAAGATGGTCCTACCCCTCCTCTGCGAGATCCTCCTTCAAAGACGGTGCCTGGGAGCCCAGGCAACAGGCTCTGCTCCTCTCCTTCGCAGCCTGCTCCTTACGGGCTTGTGCTTCACCCACCCACCCCCCGAGACCCACCTTACCGGGTTCGTTAGTGGTCATTAATGGGAGGAGACCTTCCCTTTCTGCCCAGCTCTCCAGCTCCACTGCTGGTGCTCACTAGCTTTCAAGACCCTCCAGCTTTGGCCGCACAAAGCGACTTCTCAGGATGAGCTGGGAGGCAGCCGGCAAGCGCTGGGCAAGGAGGGGCAGCAAGCTTCCTAAAATACGGAGCTTTTACTGCATCTCCTTTTCCACAAATTGTTACCGGCTTCCCACCTGATCCGCAAGGCCTGTGCCAGGTGACACGGCCTCTCGCTTGCAGGAGAAGACGTGCAGGCAAGCCTGGGTGGATGAAATGCAAATGCTGCCGCAGCCTGCTCCCGCTGCTCCCCGCTCCCAGCTGCTGTGCCTAGTTTGGGCAGCAAAACCATGCAGTGAGCCTGTTCCTGCAGGAAAACCCCTCCATCCATCAGCCTGGCCGAGACAGGTCCTGGCCCTTTCCTAATTTCCACGGTGGAGTCCACCACCGCTTGTTTCTCTGCTGCCAGTCTCCAAAATCACCCAAAATCCTAGCTTCTGGGGGCTAACTTAGGATACTCTTTCCCCGCTGGAGCCTGCCTCTTGGGGCCAAAACGCGAAGGAACAGACATAGCTACCGTGAAGCCAATGGTGATGCCCAGGAGCGTGGAGACAAAGTCCATGTGCTTCTTCAGGAAGTCCTGGATCTTTTGCAGGCAGTCCTGGGAGGAGAGAGACACCCCTTGCAGCACAGCAGCTGTAGAAGAAGCCACCTTCTAGCTCAAACGGAATCCAATACGTGGCATTAGCAGCAAGGCTTACTAAAGCCTTAGGCTGCAAGCTGTGAACTTTCACCTACATCCACTGACCGTATACTGAACTTTTACTTAGCCACAGGAAGGAAGGCCCTGAAACCGGTGCAAACCAGACAGATAAGGTAGCCACAACCATCAGCAGAAGCTGCATCCATTAAGATAAGAACAGGAATGTCCCGCCTGGAGACCGAGAAAGGATCCAATAAGGAATAAGAGGACCCCAGACCCAAATATTGCTATTGGACTGAACCATCGTGTGAGGGGAGGGGAACTTGGATTTTATCATTGCCCAGGGATTTCTTTGTTTGAGGTCCCTCTCCAGAGGCACCCAGCTCGAGCTGTTCTTCACCACTGTACCACTCAATAAATTCATCTGGCGTACGTTGTGTCGAGACTCTGCTTCAGGGAAACCTAGGGTCGAGCCTGAGAGGAGAAAAAGCGCCCGAGAGTGAGTGCATGTGAGCGAGGATTTGAAAACAGGCACCGGTCGGCTCAGTGGAGCTGCCCGCTGCAAAGGGACTCCGGTCCTAGCAGTTAAAGTCTCAGGTGATGTGTGTGCAGCTCCCTGAATGGTACGTGAATGCTCGGGCTGTGGCTTCTCCTTTAACAGCAGCAGCTCAGTGCGGGGCTTCGTGCCCCCAACAGCACTTGCCGCAACCCCAGATGGAAAGGGAGGCAAGAGGGGGAGGCAGCATTGCACAGCTGGGCTGCTCCGTGGGCAGCTCTCCTTTTTTCTGCTGCTTGCTGTAGCTTGGGAAGACAAACACCTGCAGTGTATTTTCCATTACTACAATATGCCTATGATTTTCTTAGTGTGATGTGTTTTGGGCTGTGGGAGATGTGTGCGTGCACAGGTAAGTGTGATCATGCACAAGCTTTTTTCTTTCCACCCACTGGAAAATGGAAAGAGGGAAATGAAAAGATGGAAGAGCAGAGCACACCGTAATGCTAAATACGTTCCCCAAAGATACTAATGAACAGCTCAATTTGGCAAAGTGTTACAAGCATTAATATACATCAGCGTTAAGCATGCCAGCGGCCCCACAGAAATCCAGGAGGTGTTAGCCAAGAGAGCCATTTCAAAAATGCAAGAGCATGCCCTTGACAAAGTGATTTGCAGAGTGAGGTAAGAGTGCTCAAAGCCAGAGAGTGAATGTACTGCAGCTAGCAAACTGCGGTTCCCTGGGTTGAAAAATGCATCCTCCCACTCACCTTCCCCAGCCCACCACCGGAGGAAACACAAACCATTAGCTGGGGGGGAACAGAGTCACCCCTACAGTGCCCAGCTTTGCTCTGCTCTCCCTTCCTGCTCTTTGAGCCGAGTTCGACCCTGCTTCGAGATGTGACATTCCCGGAGGCAGCGCTTTGAAACGCTGCCCCACGGGCCGACGTGCGCCTGCACATCGCGGCGTCCTGTTAGCACTTGACATCTTTGCCTAACAAAAATGTTTTTGTATAGCTGTAGCAACATGGTTTTGTTTTTCCTGGGGACAACGTACATATTGATGCTGACAGCTTTAGCTACTTTAGCTGATTTGACTACTCCAGTGAAAGAAAAATAATCATACAATAGATTTGCTCAGACAGTATGAAGTCTACGTTGTGGCTTCAGCACAGAGGCAGTCTAATACAGGTGCCTTCTCCATCAGCCTCACTGAGATACTGCAAAGAGGAGGAATGAAGTGTACTTGATGAAGCTACTGCTGGGCATCATCATCCTGCTTCATGAGTTTCTCCTTTTAATACCTATTTAATGCCCTGGGAAGGAGGAATTACAGCAAATTCCACATTTGCTATTAGTGGGACATTTTTTAAGCCTCACAAAGTAGTGTCCTGTGGAAAAGTCCAACAGTTTTTTTGAGCTCAGACACATGCCCGTCATATCTCACACTCTCTGCAGAGGCAGGAGATGAGGAGGAAGCTGGAGGGAAGCGACAGGCTGCAAACACAAGCATTTTGAAGGCTTTCTAGAGCTGCGAAAGAAATCAGGGCTCCTCCCATGGGTGAGATGCCTCCTTATTGAAACAAAACCCCAACAAAACAAACCCCAACCCATAGCAACCCCAAACCATGAAAAAGCCATAATTCTCATTAACACTTAAACACCAGTGAGGTTTTAACAGTTATCGAGTAGTGGCACAACCCCACTGTGGGGTGGAAGAAACCTTTCCCTTACCTGTCCTGCATCGCGCACCTGGCCGGACGGGCACGTCTTGTGCTCGACGTTGGCCGTGTCCCCAAATGGAGAGTGCTTCCCGCAGCACAGGAACTGGAAGAGAGGGAGAGGTCTGCCAGCCACCTGCCGGGGCTCTCCCCTCGCCGCCAGCTGCTGCGGCAGGAGGTGCCGGCAGTGGGCCACCCTTCCTCCCTGCTGCCCCAGGTAGGGTTATACAACCAGGGCTGCAAGAAGCAAAGCACGTAGGTATGCAACTGACAACTGCAGCAGCAATGGAGGTTAAATTCAGAGGAGGTGGATGGATCTGGCCCCAAACTTGCCCGTGCTCCTCCAGAACTGCTGCCTGGGGCTGGGGCCAAGCCCTCCCACCATGGTCACACCAGCTCTCACAGTGGCTGCTCTGGAAAACCCAGGGACACACAGACCCATGTTTCCAGTGCTTGTAATGGGCTGGGGGGGTCCCCAGCAACACCCACTGTGGATTTGGCTTCCTATAGCCAGGGTGAACTGGCCAGCTTGGAGCTCTAGCAGAAGAAAAAAAAAAAGGGGAGTAGAAGGACTGTTTTTCCATCAATCAAAGTGGCTAAAATAAGCAACTGATGAAGCTGAATGTTGTGCCTGGTTCTCCCTGCCAAGGTGGACTCTGGGTGTGCTGCTCCACAACCCTGCAGAGAAAGCACCACCATGCCTGGTCGTGGCTCTGAGGGCCACCACCATTGTTGCAACGAGAAACATTTGCCCTTTTCTGCATTTTGAGAAGCACAGATGAAAGCAGCTTTGGAAAGTACTTGTTACGATGATTTAAGAAAACACAGAAGGATAAAGAGAGTTGCATGGGAGGTGTCTGGAAACAGGCGAGCGGAGCTGACCTTCCCGTCCAGCCCTGCTGCGTGCCATGAACTCACTACCCAAACAGGCCCTGCTGTGCAAGGAGACGGCATCTCCTTTACTCAGTGGGGACTTGGGAGTTTCTCACCATGGGGGACATCCTCACTCATCTCCTGTGGCTTTGAGGGCAAGCGTCCTCCCTGTGCTCTGGGCAACCACCCTTGCTCACCTACTGAGCTACAGAGAAGTCCCCTGTGCCAACAGCATCCTGGGTGGTGGTTTTGGGGAGCTTGCTAGCAGCCTCCAGCATTGCAAGAGGCCATGTAGCCTTCAGTACCCCTCAGCCATAGACTCAAGGTTAAACAGAAATAACCAAGTCCAAATACTTCTGCTGGAAAATGTGGAACTCTCCCCTCTACGTGACTGGGGACGCCAGAGAGGTGTATATCCACTTTCTCATACCACAGATAGGGAGCACAGCAGAGGGCCTGCTGAGACAGACAATATACGTATCAGCTACAGTGCGGAAGCTTTGAAGATCTCACACCACTCAGGTGCCACCGCGATGCTCAGGTAGGTGGCCCTTTCCTCCTGTTGATAATCTGGTTGGTCAAACATGGGAAAGGAAGAGTAGGAAGGGAGGAGCAGACTTCACAGCAGGCTGGAGGACTCGGTTCCTGAGGGAAAACAGCACTGCAGCATCCACGAGGCAGGGCACAGGCATCAGCCCCAGCCTGCTGAAGCCATTGGGAAGATACCTCAGGGCAAGGTTTTCTGCTGAGGCTGAAAGACAACTTACTGCTTCGTGGATGGCAGTCAGCTCGTGCCTCCTGAAGCTGGAGGCGTTCCTCCTCACCTCCTCGTACACAAGATCGTACACATCCATCATGCTGTCTTCCACCTGCAATGAAAGCAGAGATCTGTATGTGGAAAACACTTACTGCAGTCATCTCTGGAGGGAAATATGCTCCTCTCTCATCCCCCCAGAAGGTCTCCCAGGTGTAGTGAGACAAGTAGTGCAGCTATTAAACGACCACCATGCAGCAGCAGGAGCTTGCGTATGACCCACCACACACCAAGGGGCACCTACAGCATGGCGAGTCCCATGAGAGAGGCTGCAACGCTGCACGTGTTCCACCTTCTGCTGCGCGTGGACCCTTCGGCATCATGCCAGGTTCTCAGCAGCTGATGGCTGGAGCTTTTGGCCAGTTTTGGATTTAGGGTCAGAGAAGAACTCTGGTGCCTGTGACCAGTGTGCCTCCAAGTCCCTCTGCCAGGCAGGGATGACACCGTCTCCCTGTCCTGATGGGTGACTGTGAGGACAGGCACACATGAGCATGAGATGCTAAAATAAAAAGGTGAGAGGACCTCAGATGGCTGGCGTTATCCCAGTGATGGAGGAGTTCCTCCAAAGAGAGCTAAAAAAATAACAGAGTGATTCAGTGGTGAATCAGACCCTAAATATTTACCAAACGTGTGAGAACTCACAGCTTGACAGATCCCAGCCAACTCCTGCTCGGGTTTCAAAGGGAAAAAATATGACAATTGCCTTCAGCGCCTGGAGTCAAAACCTTATTTCTTCCTTTCGTTTTCCCTCGCTTCCTCACCAGCATTGATCCGAGCAGGCCTGCAGGCAGCACTTAGCTTTCAGGAGGGAAAATCAATCGGCGAGACAGACAGAGCGGGTGGCTGCACGGGGAGGGATGGGTGCTCCGGGAGCAGAGCCATCTCTCAGCGAGGCTTTTCAGCTCAGTCTTAAGGGGCTGTTCTTGGAAATTACTCTAGGGGAAAAAAAACCCAGCGCAGTGTGCTTGGGCTGTGAAACCGGGGTCATTTGAGGCAATTACAGCCATCACTGCAATATTTTCTACCCCGCCTCGCTGTCCAAAATGCAAGCAACTGACGGAGGCTGATAAGCAGGGAGGGGAGAGAGGGAGGTTGAGAAGATTACTTGTATCCGAGTCAGCTCCGTGCCACCAGGAATAGAGTTTAAAGGCTCACATCGGAAGATTTTCCATGGCTATCAACATGGCATAGAAGTGGAGGGTCTTGGGCGTTTCTCTACATTTATCTGCAGCAAAGATGCTGCCCCCCCAGGACGCTCCATCACCCGTCACGGAGCAATCAGCAGGTGAGGCAGGAGCAACCCGGCTTTAACGAGAGAGGTCCGATGACAGACAGGGCACAGATATTCTGAGCCAAGGAAAAAATCCTCTGTAGCAAGTTGTGCGATGCTGAGCTGTCCCACACAGGTGAGGAGGGAGGATGCTCATTTTGTCACCCCCGTGTATCAGAGTGCATCAAGCAGGTTGGGTATAGCAGTAAGACAAGATCTCTAGCAGACTTGTGTACCATCCTTCCCCTGAGCAAGCCTTAAACGCCAACAAAAAGGAAAACATCCAAGCTTTTCTAACTTCTTGTGGGCCATGAAATAGCTTTTCAGCAGCAGCAATTAAATAAATGGATTCAACAAAAAGAGCATCCATTTCCACTGAAGAATTGGATTAAGGATAATGAAAAAAGAATAATCTTTTGACCTCCTCTTGTGGCCTGGTGTTGCTGAGGAAGGAAGGAAGAACAGAGCAGCTGGCTTCTTAACCTAAGAGATTATTACCTTTTGAATATCCCAACCCCAGTCTAAGCGGCAGGAATAAAAACTATTTTGTGTTGTGACAACATACATATGGATCTTGGTAAGGCAATGGTGCTGCATGTGCAATTTTTGCCTTTTCATATTTATTGTTAGGCTCAGGATGCTGAGCTTCCCTCCAAAAGGCCTAAATTTCGATGACTAAAAAAAAAAGGGGGGGGGGGGTTTCAAGCAAGTTGCTAGGTTCAAGCAAGGGTTCAAGGGTTGAAAGCAATCCAGAAGTTTAACATTTAAGGTCTACTGAACACTGGGCTAGAAAGTGCTGGGACAGGTAGTTTTAAGCCTTCTGCCTTGCCTGGGCACATTCCCCCAAACCTCGCAAAAACTGGCAAAAATGCTCCTTTGACTGCAGTGAGTTTTGGGCCGGATCTGGCTGCTTACTTTACAACTGTATTCAACTTAAACCAAGGTAAGATGAGACTTTGTCCAGTGATGTTTCATCTGCAAAGACCATCACAGGCTCCGTATCAGTAGAGCAGGCTCTGACCATGCCACCAGAACCAATTCACTGTGCAGGAAAGTCAACGCCCATTTAGTGTTCTGTCCTGATAATAAGCCTCAGGGCCCAACTGAGGCTGATGTCTTCCTCAGCAGCTTCTCAGGTGGTCGTGCTGCATTAAGAACCTGGGAGGAAGGCAGATGAGCTGTCCAGATGTTGGCAGCTGCTGGCTGCTGCCGGTAGCCTGTGGCAGCTGCCAGACTGGCAAGCTCCTGCATCAAACCACGAGAGGATCTATTTGAACAGGAGAGGTCCCGCCTGATGCAGTGGTGCACATTTGCACCTTCCTTGTTACTTTAGGGACCATGCAATGACATTAAACATTGAGACTAAGGCTGTTTGAAAGAAAAGAGTGGCTAGGAAAGAATTGAAGGAACAAGATTGCCATAACAAAGCTATGGCAGAAAATTATTCCAACTGTTGGAAACAATAAGGGAAGAAACCACAAGCAGTCACCGTTTCACAGCCATCTCGGCTACAGTGATGGTGATGATGATGATGCCAGTAAATCTCCAGGTACATAATGACTGCTAAAGGCTTCAATTGCACCCTGTTTCTGAGCTTGCTTGTGAGCTGGCTTCTTTTTTTCATTTTGTCAAGCAGGCTCCAAGAACTGAAAGCTCAAAGGATTAAGTGTAAAATGTTTTATAGCAATAATTTCCTTTTAGAATGTGTGTCTGGGCAAGCCTAAGAATACAATTTGCTGTTAAGCCATTCTCAGCATTTCTACCTAGCAATTATATCTAGCATTTATATCCAGCTATTATCTGAATACGCTATTCAGGTCCTGGTAAGGGAACATCAAACGACAAAACCATTTTTTAAAGAGTGAATTGACTGTAGTTCCTCCACATCATCTTTCTGATTTTTTCTAAGATCATTTGGTTTTGGAGGGGAAAATTGCTGTCTTCATACAACGTGGCGGTCTGTTTTCAAAGGTTACTGCAGAGAGCTTTCTCATTTAAATATTTCAGAGGAAGGGATAAAGTACTAAATCTCAGTATTTATCACCGGCTGTTTCCTTCTGTGCAGGAGATCCTGCCACAGAGCATACGAGAGGTCTGGTTTAACAAGGAGACATACAAGAGCAAAAAAGATTGCACTAATGAACCATCATCTTACCAACTTTTCTGCCTGGGATGAGGTTATGTTTATACTCAGAGCTGCAGCTGAGCTCTGAAGCACCGGTCACATGTGGCAGTGTCTATGCAGCCCAAAATGGCATGCTAAGTCATGCATGCCTAACGATATAAAAAATAAAACCTGAAAGCAGGAGACGAAGTCACCAGGTGGTTTCATGACCTGTCTTTATTTGCAACGTTATTTTATTCAGCAGATGCAAGTTCATCCCTATATTTTCCTTTGATCTGGGACATAACACAGTGAAGAGCTAGACTGCAGCACTGCTTTGTGCCATCCCCAACAGACTCCCGTCACACACTCCACTGACAGACAACTTTCAGTCCATTGCCTCAAAATAATTTTCTTCTTTCGTTTCTTACACCAGGTGTTGGAGAAAAAAATGTTAAAAATAATCAGGGTGCTTTCTCTCACAGTTAAGCAACAGGATGCCTTTTGAGTTTGCGTGGTTATGCTGATAGTGTTAATAACATGCTTTAAGAAAACCACAGCTGTGCCCCATCCCTTAACTCAGACAGTCGTTAGCACATAATGGAACAATAGAGACGGGGAGGAGAAAGTCTGTCTGGGCTTCTTTTTGAAAGGTGTTACACTCCCCTCCACATTAGCATCATTATGGTCAAGTGGATTTTCCTGTTCCTAGTAACATGCTGTGACCCACTACCGGAGGAGTATTTCTGGTCGAAGCTCTCTCTTGGAAGGAGACTGCGCCTGTGATGCTCATCAGTAAAAAGCAGTGAGAGCTGAAGACGAAGCATCAGCTGGGCTTTGACTTAAGAAAAATCTCCAGGTTATGTGATATGGAGGTCACACCTTACAGTCATTCTTTTCCTGGAAGATGCTGGGTGAAATGTTCCAGCTCTAAATTAGTCAAATAATTGCTGCCTCCCATTTCTGTCTGCATTCCTTAATGAAACGTTCATTTAGGGACGATATCGATGGGTTGTTGGATAGAACAAATGGAAAATAATCACTGAGACTGATGTGGCTGACTCCAGCTGACTCAATAGAGTACCATTTTTCACTTAAAATAAAAGAAATAAGGAATTTTGAGATTGTTTATCATCCTCTAAATCTTTTATCCCCCCAGAAGCAGAATTTATGATGGCAGGAAGGCATTTACTCTAAGCCATTAGTGCTCTTGCCCTTGGCTATTAGAAACTAAAGCAAATTTCAGTCTTACCTCCTTCAAGAGGAAAATTGACATTTTTTACTTGGGTTATTTATCAGGGATAATTTTTACCTGTAACTGGATTTGGAACAGAAAGATCGGACAAGGAGATCAGCCTTCAGTTCCTGATACCTTTGCAAGCCAGAGGTGTCAATGAATCCCCCCTCCCGCTGCCAGTGAATACCCATGCCTAGGCAACCTGAGCTAGTAGCTTCAATGTATGTTGGAAAACCAATGTAGACTCGTACCAAGAAGAACAGTCTGAGACCTACCCAGTGAGCCATCTTTGCAACAGTTGTTGGCCAAAAATCTCTCTGAAGAGCTGCAGGTCAAGGACAACATAGTGTAAGGAGATGTCAGGATTGTCTCAAAGACAAGCCCACCTCTCTCCTTTCTGCTTAACAGGAACACTCTTGACATGGCAGGGGAGGAAGGCAAGCAGGACAACCAGGAGGAACCTCATCTCCTGTGGCTCTTTGTGCCTTTGAGATACCAAACCGAGCACACACAGAGCAGCCTTAGAAGAAACTGCAACCTCAGCACTTCATGTTCTTTCAGTGTCACCAAGAGAGATGTACTCACTAGCACCAATCAGAAATATCGCTTCAGTAGCATCTACCACAGACTCCTTCGCTTAGCTATAAACTGCAAGTTAGTTAAGACGTGAAACTGGAATAAAGTGGTTCACCCACTCGAAATCCTTCCTTGCTCCAGTAAGGAAAACACTCCTGCATTTCACTATCTCTGTCTTCCCTTTCCTCTCTGGCGTGCAGAAATGCACGTGTTCACAGCATGTCAGAAAGGAGGGGGGGCAGGCGCAACTTCTTGGGTTTGGATAAAGCAACGATGCAACTGCAGTGAAACAGAGGAGGGAAAAACACTCTGGGTGCTTTAGCCAGGTTGCAGAGCTACTCCCACCACATGGACTGAGCACATAGTAAGACGGGCTCCCCCTGCTCCATGCTTGACCAGGCCTTCATTGCTGTATCTAACACAGTCATTACAACTTGCTGCAGCTTTATATTTCCTTAATAGCATGTCAGCTCCCCTTCTTTCCAGCCTTCCTGAAGCCAATCAATCCCAGCTGCAGAAATCCGTCCAGCGCTGCAAATCAAAGCAGGCTTTGAGGCCCCTGTGGAAAATTGCACAAGATAAGAAGGTGCTGCTCCCCCTCTGACTGCTGGTGGTCACTGGGGACCGCTGATGTGAGAAGAGTGAGATCCAGATGAGGCTTTTAGCTAAAAGTTTTTCACCTTTTCTTTCCAATATGTATAAATATATATATTATATACACATACATACACACACATATATAATTTTTTTTTTAATAACTCAGGCACTTCCCCCCATCTTCTGGTATTGGAAGAGGACCAGGCAACCCCTGACCATCTTTTGGTCCATCACTGAGCGAATACACAGAAGGAGAGAGAACAAAAACCATTGTGGAACAAAAAATTCAGGAAAAGCAAAGCCTTAGAAAACTCTTTCTCTCTGATCCCAGCGCTTCCATCAAGTCCTTGTGCAAAACATTTAAAACAGCAGAAAGTGCTGAGCTGTTATGCTGCTCACCTCCTCCTCAATTCCCATCTCCACACCCCAAAACAACACCAAAAGTCTAGCTGTATGGGCGCTATACAACCCGCTCAAGCAGCGGGCAGGAGGACATCACAGCCTTACGCTCAACCAAGCCATAAACCCCCGAGGCCACCTGTGTGCTACTCAGATGCAGCCAGGAGCATCGCTTTGTAACTGTGGCAGAGCACCAGATGCTTTACAGGGAAGCACAGAAAACCCAGGCAAACAGTTAATCAACATCAACTTTTTTGTTCCCTAGATCCTCCAGATCTGGGGCTGCATCCCTTGTGAGTAACAGCAGTGTATCAAGGTCTTCTTGCAGTTCTGGGTTTATTTTTTTTTGTTTGCTTGCTTTTTTTTTGGTTGGCTTTTTAAACAAACTTTAAGCATTTCAGTCCATTTTATAACAGAACTGCAAACCAACATGCTGCCAAGGGCCCACACCGATCCTTCGTGCTCCCGTCATTCAGACATACGACCCAGCAATTTATGAACCTCCCAACATCGTGGTCAAATTATCTCTGTCATCCCCCCTCTCTCACCCATAGTACTTGAAACCACTGCCAGGCAAGGCTGCTTCCCAACAGAAAGTACTAAGAAACAGTGAAAACAGTTTTAGCTTAAAAAAAGTTGTATCAGCAATAGAGGTAGCTCCAGGGCAGCACTGTCACTTCCAAGCTGCTGGTGGCTGCCCCGCTGCAGTGAGCATCCTACAGTCACGGGAAGGTTGGATGTGCCATGGTGACAGCGACCACCCGAGTGGCCTCGGGTACCACAGCTGACGCTGCTGGAGACGGGAGCTCCAGCTAACTCTCTGCCATGGAAAGCGGCAGAAACGGGGCCACGCGGGTTCAGCGTCAGGGCAGCGATAAATTATAAAACCCATGAGCACGAATGCCTGTGTGGCATGTCAGACAAAGGACAGCAGAGTCTCGCTGGGGGGAGCGGGCCGTTATTGTGTGATGAGAACATAAACACTAGGAAAGAGTCACGATATTTAAAAACACTTAGGAAGGGGAAGGGGTTTTCCCCCTTTTTTGTTTTTTCCATAGACTTCAGAGACTGGGAAAAGCTCGGTGCTTACTTTAAAGTGATCGTGCCTGGCAGAATAACAGCAAGAGCAAGGGGGACGTCAGATTATTCACACTGTTTTGGCAGCCAAATAGCTGCTTTTTGAAAATGCTCTTGAAAGACTCCCATGAGTGGCTACAATCCTGATCCAGCCCTGCTGAATCAGAAAACACAAGGAAACTACCTGTATGCTTTGGGTCTGGTTTCGGAAAGCACCTGAACACACACACCTTCAGCTTGTGTTTAAGTCCCATCAAAATCTCTAGGACTTAAGCCTGCCTATAAGCATTGCCTTCAGATGAGACGGACTGGACTCTGTAAGAGTTTGCCCCAACACACACCGCTAGCGGGAGCTACGGAAAGAAAGACACCCCGGAAAAACCACAGACTTGGTTTGCCACTGGAAGGACCCCTACAATCCTGCTTAAGAAATTACCTGGGAAGTGCCGGGTCACCGCTTGCATACCTGCAGAATCAAGCAATGCATGTGCATGTGCTGGTTTTGAGCACACAAAGACAGGATTTGCCTCCGGGGGACCCAGGCGATGCTGTGTCTGACATTGCAAAGGCGCAGGTTAGGAGGAAGAGCCACCGACAGGAGAAGACCGGTGCTGATCCCATATGCAGGGAAGGGAGCAGGGAAACTGCTCTTTTCAAGAATGGGCCCCGGGTGTAGCAACGCTCATTATTTAACAGCTGCAACCGTTAATCCCAGCTTTGTACCCCAGGCCCTGTTAGAAAATCACTACCTCAAAAGATACGACCTTGCTCACTAACAAAGCACAAAAACCTCTGTTTTTCCTTCTGAGTGTGAGGAGGGGAGAGCAAACAGGTTCCTCTGAAGAAAGTTTCAAGCAGAGCAAGACTGCAGGACAACCAGAGTGTGCACAGGTGGTTTGTGTTCCCCATCCCATTAAAAGCTAAATCCTCACATTTATTCTCCGAGTGCATGCAGTGCAATGCAAAGAGGCTAATACTTTTCTATGCCTGCGGAGCCAAAAGCCACTGGTGAAAGCTCCTTCTGAAACCACACAGCAACTTGAGAGACCATTTGAAAATTAAGAGACTGCCATATCATTACAGCCAGTGCAGATCCAAGCAATCTCTTCATCCAAAGGACGTGGGAAATCGGGCCTTTATGCCAGAAGTATGGGCAACCGTTTGCACCAGTGCTTAGTTTCAAATTTTCCCCTGAGCTGGGAAATCATAATTTAATTGGTTTTAAGCTAACATTTACCTGCAAATGAATCTCTGTAATTAAAAAGCTTGTTCTGTTGCAAAACTCCTTTCACGTCGCAGCAATTTTATTCTTGCTGATTCACCCTGCCATCCTGACCGGCTTATGAGGCTGGCGTCTCAGGGCTGCTGGAAGGATCTTCTAAGCTGCTGCAGAGAAGGGGAACAGCAGGAGATGACATGACATTGAAATTCCTCTGGCCTCTTTCACAGCGGGGCCCAGAACAAAACCCCAAACCTATTTTTGTGTTGGCTAGCAAGGGTACCAGAAGCCTTTTATATCGCAGCTGCAAGGCTACCCTTTTCTCCAGCCTCTGAAGGCAGGTTTTTAAAGCAGCAGTTAATGGGTAAGGAGAGAAGCAAAGCTGGGGAGGAGGAGGAGGAAGCAGCAGCCTTCCCCACCAGCTGTGCCAGATGTGGCATAAGTCTCTCCTACATCCTTCTCCGCACCCCAGGTCCCAGCTGCATTGGGCTGTCCTGGGAATGACTAAAAGACCTCACCTAAACAGGCAGCGGTTTGTGGTAAAGGAGCTGCCATAAAAATAACTTTGGAAAACAAGACTCAGCTCTTTGGCTTCAGGAATCAGGACTTCCTAACGTGGCTGAAAACCAGCCGAAAACCTCATCATTTCCGTGGTTACCACAGCTGTTGCATCAAAGGTGCTCGTGTAGAGGTCATCCTCCCTGCCGCCTCTTGTACGTCGTTCTCTCATCCGCTTTGATTGCAGCACCGGTGTCAATCCTCAGACAGCTTTGTGATGCTTTCCTACCACGACCACACTTCCCACCAAGACCAGAGTTTGGCCAGATGGCCCATAGGGAGGGCAACCAAACGTGCTCCTCACCCTTGTGGAGACCCTTGTCTGCACGAGGTTGGATATGGAAAGGGATCAACTCTCTCAAGTGATTCAGGCCAGGCAGAAAAGCACACTAGAGTTTCACAGGGGCTTGGAGGCTGGGCTGGGGTGTTTCTGGAACTGTGGGCTTGAGAGCATGATGGGCTAGAGGTGAAGGAGGAGTGTTGGGTGCAGCAGGTGAGGATAGGGCTCAGGAACAAGCCAAGCTAGAAAATACTGAAACATGAGTGGCTCAGCACTGCAGCTAGCAGGAGAAAAGGTCCTTCAACAACCTCCAGATTACAAATATTTTCATTTCAGATTTTCCTCTGAGCAGCTGACCTGCCCAGAGAAGTTTTCACACCTCTACAAGTGACAGCAGCACCTTTTCTGTTGGTGCCGTTGGCTAAGAGGCAAAGTGTTTCTTTGTAAACTGGGGATAGACCCTAAGAGAAAGGCTGCATTATACATGCTGGCAAGACAGGGAGAGGATCTGGGATGTTACTCTGACTTATTTGTTCTTCTCCATTTTGTTCAGCATTTCCTCTGCAGAATCTACCAAGCAAACATACTTTGGGAATGAGTGGTTTATTAGTTCCTTAGTAAAAGTACTTTAACGCAGACAGATGGATGCAAAGCAGCCTGAGAAGACAGTATGGAGGAGGCCTGGACCTCACAAAACCCATTCATTGGCCACATGGATGGGTCAGTAAAGCAGGAATAATTATGATGCTGAACAGAGGGATCAACCTTTTAGTGTAAAGCACGATAAACCTCAGATTCATGATTTTTGCATGTCTGGTATAAGTTATTTTAAGCATAAAGAGAGGTGACACTGAGTCTATCTGGGATGCAGGTAACTTGAAATTAAAACACAGGGCATCTGTCTGAAAGAATTCGTTCAGGAGCTACAGAAGGTCACAAAAGCAGAAAAGAATGGGAAATGAGAGGGTTCATTTTGTTTACAGTGCCCATGTCTGAGAATATAGAATATTTACAAATCACTCTTCTTTCTCTCCTGTCCTGCGTAGCTTCTCTGTAAGAAGTACTGTAAACAGGTCTCTAAAGGAATCACAAAGGCAGAAAGGGCATCTTGCTTTCATCATGTTCAAATGACACTTCTATCTACCGCCTCTTGAAAATAACCATCAAAACCATTTTTCAACTGAAAATTGGGCTTTTCCATTTTAGATAATTTTCTGTAAGAAGGGTCTGCTTTATGAAGGAAATTTAGAATTTTTTTTTTTTTTTTAATCAAGAGGAATAAACCACTGAGAGCATATGCCGTGGTTTGGTGTGGGAGGGACCTCCCATCCCCTGGCTTGCAGAGGGAGGGGAGGGCTCCACTTTCAGCGCTGCCTGCGTTCAACACCTTGCGCATGGGGAGGGAGAGGACGGGATCTACTGATGCCAGCTCCCAGCTGGCATTTCCACACGGAACAGGATGATTTTCTGTCTGGCTTTTCACTGGAAAGTCAATGTATTTTGCATGGGAAAAATGCAAATTTTTGTTTTAGCCATGAACGGGGGGGCAGTAGCCCCTCCGTGCCCTCAGAGGCACTGATTCAGGCATGTGTCATGGGCATATTCATCTGTATTCAGTTTTATATCCCCAAATTCTCTTCCCTTCTTGATAGCTGTGTACATCCCATCAGGCTTACCAGACACCTGTCAATTTGGCTGGGTTTGACATTTTCCCCCATATTACCGCAACTAGCTACTTCTGACAGTACCGACACGCAGTAGGCTGGGGGAGGACACCTGCTGTAATTTTGCTCTCTACTTTGAGAAAGTCAGACAAACAAATGGCTCTACAATGAGACTTCAGGAGTCTTCCCCCTGCTCCATTTGGTTTTCTGTGCCACTGCACTACCTGTCTTTCTGTCCTGGAGGGGCAGTCACATCTGCATTTCTCTCTCACATCTGCATTTTTCTCACTGGTGAGACAGGTTACCTTTCAAGCAAACCCGAATTTCCATATGTTTTGTAATTTACACTCCTAATTAAATCTTTCCTCACTTATATTCCCTGTTTCTCTTTGCATTTTAGAAAGCAGAGAAACCCAAGACAATCTCTAATGGTATTTTAATTTTTCTGTTGTCAGAAACACTGCTGGATTTCTTTACCCAGAAAGTAAACATTTTACAAAACCCCCTCATTTTGCCTTAGTGGAAACTGTTTTGCCTAAAGAAACCCAACCAACTACTGAAGCTAACCATAACACATGGGTGCATTTATGGGCAGGGCACTCAAAGCAAAAACCCAGGAAAATAATTTGAAGTAAAAACAGATGTAGTGATTAAGAGATATACAGAGAAAGTCATTCTCCTTTAAATATTTTCAGCAAAATATTTTTCTGAGTGGCACATCCCTGTATTAAGCCAATATACAACTTTTTCTTGCAGCCTTTTTACACCCTACTCCATGTTTGTGGGTTAAAAAGTATAACTGAATAGTGTATTTGGACAACGCAATTTCACGAGACCAACCAGACAGACTTTCTGGTGCCATTTCTCCTTTACTAACACAGCTTTTATTTCAATCTCTCATTACAAACTTCTGCAGAAGAAGGAGGAAACTGTGCTCAAGGTCTCCCTTCTGTGTTGGTCATGAAAACAAAATTATTTCCATATTAAATTGTTAGCGTGAAAATAACAAATTGTGATAGTTTTGCCTGAAACCAGGGAAAATATATGTAGAGGCTGTGGAAAGACTCTTTTTCATGGATGTCTCAGCTCTGATTGAATCTGCTTCAGCCAGGTAAGTGTAGACATAAAAGATGCTGCTGTGCCATCAGCACTCACCCTAACATTTCCAAAGCAGCTGGACAAATTCACGGAGGAAAAATCCACTGAGAGCATTAAAGGCAAAGGCACCAGCAGGTGCCACTAGCAGACACCTGAGCCGCAAAGCTGTTGGCATCTGAAAAAGCATTGCTTTGTGCTCACTGGGTTTTTATGCTCCTACCTTGTCCAACAGCGGTTATGCCTGTCTGAGAGTGGGTCTGATCCAGCGTAGCCATCTGCATCTTTCAAAGGATTTTAAACTACTGTGGCTACCGGCTAGCTCTGGACAAACTTTCTAGAGAAGCAGGACGTTACCCCTCACCTTAACCTTGACTTTGCCCTTTAGATTTCTGCTTCCAAAAGGACTGGATTTTAATTTTTGCACAGGACACTGAACTGTTGTGGGGCAGGGCTTCTTGTCCCCGAGAAGTGCAATTGCCACACTCCTACTATGGATCGAGCCTCTGGGGTTTTGATGGAGTGCTCCTCCAGCACAGAATGAAATCCCTTCTGATGCTCTTTTCCTAACACACTGGTCTTTAATCCACCACAACGTCTGTAACCCTAAAAAGATGAGCTGGCAGCATCAACGCGACCCTAATCCATAGGGATGATGTTTCACGTCACCCATATCCTCATTGCTGGCCACAGCATTGCAGGTTGTGGCATGTGCCTGGGGCTGGGGAGGAGCAAAATGGAGACAGGGACTGACCCACTGCATGAAACATCTATCAAAGTCCCAAACACTTATCTGAATTACTGTTAGATAATTTGGATACTTGCCTAAGATATTAGTGTTCTGCTTTCAAAAAAAAGAAGTCATTATTTTTTTGCACTCCTAAGTCTCTTAAAATTTTTTTTTGAGTGCAGGGATACAGGAAAGGGAATTAAGACCAAGCAGTAACAAATTCCTTTGAATGGGAAGAGGAATAAATATGCAAAAAGCAAATTATATCAGATTAGGGAAGGGTTAAAAAAAAGTCTAAACTTCTTTAGGCTACTAAGTATTAAGTTCAATTTCTGCTTTCGCCAGCAGGCTGCTACCCTGGCCCCAGGGGCATCCCATGCCTGGGGTAAGGGTACCCACTGCGATGCCCAGGGCTGTCCCTTAGCATCTCTGCATGCTTCGACTCCACTTCCCCAGCACCTTGCATCTCCAATACCATCCGTCTGCCACAGCACCAGCAAGCTCTGGGTTAACAATTCAAAACCCAACTTTCTGGCAAATTCGACTGCATACAATCTTCTCTTTCTGGTAAATTCGACTGCATACAATCTTCTCTTTCTGGTCCAGCGTGACAGCGACCCAAAACACTATTTTTCACACTAGTGTTTTTATTGTACCACTGCTGCCGGTTAATAAACACATTTTTTGGGTGTTTTTCCTGGCCATTGCCAGAGACAACCTGAACAGTCCCAACCCGCCACCCCCTTTGAATAGAGGCTCCCGACTGATGTTAGCAGGAATTAGAGCTAGCTGGAAACGACTTTTCAAAAGTCAAGCACCTCATTTAAAACAAAACAAAACAAAACATCCCCTGCAAAAAATAGCTAAATAGCAAAAGCTATTTAAAACGAGACTTGCATTTGTTTTGCCTTCAGGACAAAGCGTTTGCCCTGCATGAGGGTTTCCGTGGCTTCTCCCTTCAGATGACCCCATCGGAGAGGCAGCTGATGAAGGCGGCCCCATTCTTGCAAAGGACGGATGTGACAGAGCGTGCATCTGATAGACCTCAGCACGGACTGCTTAATTACCACCAGATGTCCCTTTTATGGGAGAAATCATTGCTACAAAAAAATCTCCATCTGACGAGATGCTGGTGGTATTTCCTAGCAGCCGAGGCTTACCTCCGTGCTGTGCGTGTATCTCCAGCAGGCAGCTGGGATCAATCCGCAGAAGGCCAGAGCAAAACAGAAAAATCCCTGAGGACAAAAAGGAAAAATACCATCAGTTACAGAATGGGGAGGAAAAAAGTCATTTGAAAACACCGTTGAGACACATGTAATACGCTTGTTTGAGCGAGTTTAGTTAAAGTTAGACCTAACCATCCCCTTCTTTTAATATCCTTCATAATGCTGGTTATTTAAAAGAAATTAGATGGATAATAATGTGATTCACTGTCAGCAGCCCTCTAATTACACTGTGGCTGTTTGAAGGGGTTGACCAAAAAAGCATCTGGCTTCCTGTGGAGTGGTTAATCTATTCTGCCCAAATTCTCCTTGGGGAAAAAAAAAAAAAGGAGAGAAAAACATTATATTTACATGTATGCTCCTCTTCTGCAGCAGAATCGTGCCACTCATGGGATTCAATCCCCCACATTTAAAACTCGGCTATCGGTTTCAAAGAGGGGAAAACCCACACAATTAGCCCATAAAGGAGCGAGTAACTGGGATGGAGAGCGACCTGCTCTGGAAAAGGAGCTGGACTTTACCCTGTTAGCAAGGTGGCAGCTGCACGGCCAAGGCACCTTCCTTAAATCAGCACCATCCTAGTTAGACAAAAGGACGACAAATATAATCAAGGCCAGCAACTGACCCTGAAGTGTCTAAACAATAACGGCAACGACGCAGGAGGCGGCTTGACTTTTGTCCCTAGCCTTGCAGAGCTGGAAGTTAGATGCGTTGTCTCTTTATTTGAACAAATCTGATCCAAAAAAAAACCCTGATGTAAACAGCACTTGCCTGTTGTGACAGCTGGACCAAAGGATCTTGTTCACATTAAAAAAAAAAATTGAAAAAAGGAAGAAAAAAAAGTGCTTGTAAAGCGTTTGAAGGCCAAATGGGCTCATCAAATACGAATCCACAGCTTAGTCTTGGAATGGCAAAAGATGATGAATAAGCGCCAGTCGAAAATTATTGCCCTTACAAGTTTTTCCGTGAAACTGTCCCTCTTCCAACACAAAGTTCTGTAGCAGGGGAAAATTACCCAACTGACTGCAGCTTATTTTGGTTTCTAATTTTTTTCTATGAGTGTTTTAATAGTATGATATAGCTGAAGTCACTTTAAAAAGATTAAATCTTTCATGAAAGTTTACCAAATTCAAGCTTAAGGAGAGCGTTCCTGCTACCAATTCTGCTTCACCAAAAATTTTGCTTAAAACATATGGTTTTAAAAAAAAAAATGCCCCAATCTCCTCCATATGCAGCAAGAAAGGAAAATGTGTTACTTTAAATCCTGGAAATGAATGTGAACATGCCAATAAACTGCCTTTTGCTGGTTCTTGTCCATCTGCTGCCTGCTGTGTTTCTCTGCTCGCGGCAGGACGATGCCCTGCCCGGGGACTTTGCTCCAGGAACAAGACTGCTGTTGCATTTCCCCACTCTTTCGGGGCTGCCTTGTTTCAGGCTCTGCATCAGATGCTGGGGAAAACCCTGGTACGGCTCTTACGAAAAACCTTAAATTATGTATGTCTGATCTCTCCTTTTATTTTTTTGGCAGCTGCCTGGCCGTATAGGTGGTGAGATCACTTGCTGCCTTGCCAGGAGCTGAAATGGGATAATGGCAGAAACGGGACCCTAACGGAGAGGAAAGTCTGATCAAATGCTGATGTGACAAGGGGGATACCAGTAGCGAAGATGGGGAAAAGCATGCAGGGCGAGATGCCACAGACCAAAGCACGGCATGACCAAGCCAGGGTGGGTGGTTCAACCCCTGCAGGTACAGCACATATTGGAGGGGGGAGGAGGTGAGGTTACATGGGCATTTCAGGTTGCTCCTCACTAGGACCAGACCCTGCATTTTGCACCCCCTCCAACAACTTCCCCCCCAAACAAACAGCATAACAAAGTCAACATTTTCACCAAAATCAAGCTCAAAGACAAGAAAAAAGGAGAAAATTATGGCAGATGAAAAAACCAGCACTGATAGCAATGTGAAAGCTCTTCCGCACATTGTTCCAGTAAGAGTGTAATTGAGAGGACCCACCATGAACCTGGAGAGTGAGAACAACAGCGTGCCAGTGGCACCACCCACATTTCTCTCCCTGTGCTCCCCCTTCCTTCCCCCACCAGCTCGAGCACTTACGACATCTCTCTGGGGCCAGAAACCCCAGCAGATTAAAATCCTCCTTCTCATCTTCCCTTCCTCAGCTCCACCCCGCATCTCAGTCCTTCACTTCCAGCATCAGCTCTCCCTTTATTTCTGTCTAGCCTCTCTGGGAATACCAAGACACAGCCCCTCAGGAAGCTCCCCCTCCATCCAGCCAGTGCGGAGCTATTACATGGCTCCAAGAACATCTTATAAATGAATTATAGGCTGCTTTTTGCCTTCCCAGCCAAAAGGCTTTTGGAAGAGCAACTTTCTAATTACATTAGAAGACATTTGGAAGAAAAAAGAAAAAGGCAACATGTAGTTTGCATACAAAATGTGGAAGGGTCGAGGCTGGTTCACCATCTCCCAGACACTTGGAACTCCTCGGAGCTGGCCATGGGCTGCTGCCTGCTCCCTTTGCAGGAGGCAGCCACATCAGCCCTGCGGAGGGCTGTCACCAGGCAGACATCAATTACTCTTTTATGAATGACCTTGTTTCCATCCTTGCTGCAAGGAACAATTTGTCTTCAAGAGACTTGGCAGAATCTGCAGAAACAGTGTCTTGTCTGTTGGCTGGTGTATCTTTTAATTCACCTTTCTGATGCTTCCTCTTCAGTTAAGGGGGGTCTGCTTCAGATGAGGGAGGGATGCTTCGGCTCAGACTGGGTTCGGTAGCTCTGCCAAACCCTTGCACTCCCAGGGAAGGAGCCGGCCTGTGCCCTGCTCAGGTCCAGTTGCTTTTTGGTGCTGCTGGCGGCCATTGCAAGGGCCAGATCCCTGCCAGACTTCACAGCCCAAGGGTGGGGAAGGGGGAAGCTAATTCCAGATTGCATCCATCATGTTGCAGCTCTCCCTCCCTGACCCAGTTCATCTAAAAGCACACGATGTTTTTGCCTTTCCCCATAGCAAACACGAGCCAGTGATCTCAGTCCGAAGGAGGAATCCATCCTCGGCTCCAACTGAGCTCATCGGCTCTGCCCGTGCCTGCTCCCCAGGGACCATCGGCACATGGATGTATTGTTTGGGAGTGCTGCCCCACGAGAGAGAGCACAGAAGACAGATTCATTGCAAAAGCAAGATGCTGAAGTGTTCTGCAGTATTATTAAGGATCCTCTACGCACTTGCCTACAACGATACACCTGGGAATGGTAAAGCAAACAGCCTGCGCTGTGTGCTGGCCCTCTCGGCACATCACTCTCGGTGAAAAACTGGGTTATATCGGGCATTCACTGAGGCTTTTTTACCACATAAATTATTTGGAACAGGTGCTTAGAACAGCTGCTACATCCTGAACACAAATTTTGCCCTACACAGGTGTTTTTTAGGCTGGAAAGTTCAGGTGTAAGAATTTCAGCCAGGATATTCTGGTTGGCATGTTGCTCCCTGCTTTTTTTTTCTCCTCTCTCCATCTGACCAGGTAATAGCACATGGTGCCGTAAACCCCACCGGAGCCAGAGTCTTTCCTTTGTACAAGCAGGACTAGCAAAACTGCAGTTTTCCTTCCTTCTCCTCCCCTTCAATAGCAACATGGCCTTCAGGAGCTGTGAGAACTGCAGGATGTTTATGTTCAGGACTGACTGCGTGATGGACCACAGATCACCAAAAAGCAGGGTTTGCCAGAACTATAGCTGGAGGACAGTCAATAAACCTGTCGCTACTCTCCCTGTTTAAGAGGAGCTTTGGGGATAATAGTCCAGGATTTTAGAACATATTTTTTTATCCTTAAGTCCTCAGCTACTCTGTAGAAACCAGCTTCCTTGCAAGCGTCAGTGGATGCACAGTGGCGTCTGTCGGGTCTGGTGATGCTGCTAACCAGGACGGGCTCCTGAGATATGTGTGCTTTAACGAATTTGACCTGTTCTGGTTTCTAACCACTGTGCATCCATTATAGTTATTAGGACAGCACCAGTAAGGCCTGCAAAGACTGAGGCCCTTCCTCTGTATACACACAAACTTCCAGATAGCCAGGCAGGGTGAGCACTTACAATTTAGATAGACACAGGGAAAAAAAAAAAAAAAGTCAGTAGGGAAACAAAGGCACAAGGAGGAGATGGGATCCACCCAACAGGTCAATGACCAGGGTAATGCTCCTTTAAGCCCATCTGCATCCTGACTAGCATTTCCCCAGGGCAGCTGGTTTACCAAGCAGCATTGTGGTGGATTAGCCACATCGATGCAGACATCCCCCGAGTGTGGCTCGGTTTCCTATACAGCCACAGGTATCAGGCACCAATACTCTGGTGTCTTCCCTCTTTGATTAAAGAGTGAATTAAATGGTCTTCTAAACAAGACACATGCTTTGCAGGGGCGGAAAAGTCCTTTAAAATCAATAGTGGGGGAAGGTGAAAAATCCTCTCTGTTAAAAAGCAGAAAAAAAGCTACAAGCGGGGGGCTGATCACTTCTGCCAGCTGCAGCCCAGCGGGGATCAGCAGGGCAGGACGCGACAGCGACAAGTTTCAGAGCCCCACAGGGCTGAACCCCACTCCTGCCTGCGATCACATCTCACCACAGCCATCAGGGGCTGGCTCTCCCTGCCTGCATTTCTTGCTTGCGGATCAGAGATTAAATATGAGCTTTGGGAGGGGGTAGGAACTGGTGAGAAAACAAGGAGGAGGCTGGCCCTGGCTGTAAGATACTGACGGTTAGAACGGGGGCGGGGGGCGCAATGTGTAGGAATAAGCAAAGCTCCCCTATGTGATTTAAGATGCTGATGATGAGCTCGAACAAGGAGGAGCCGAGAATAAGGTTGCTGGTGACCAGCTCTTGGGTATTTCCCAGGGCCCCCCCGTTAATTTCTGAAGGGCTAGGGACGTGCGACCCGCCAGCAGCGGTTACGGTGGCTGCTCCCCTACCCAGTGCATTTCCCCTGCGCCTCCCGGCGCCGGTGCCACGGCCCGGCGGGGCGGGGAGCGCGGAGCTCGGCGGGGAGCTCGGCGGGAC
>WAAD01006570.1:36402-49459 GCA_013389945.1 Fregata magnificens
CACCCCGCCCTGCGCCTTCACACGCCCTGCGGGCCCCTCACTGGCGGAGACGGTGGAAACGGAGCTTAGAGGCAACCGAGGGGCATCCTGTTATCCCCTGCTGAGAGCAGAGTGGGATGGATGCCTCGTCGCCACAGCCGCGGGGAAAGCACCTCGCACCCCTCCTCCTCTTCCCACGAGGAAATGATATCGTCTCTTCACCGCAATGGTCTCACCAGAGATCCCAAATGAAGACGGCCACCTCCCCCAGAGGACCCAAACTGTGAATGCTAAAGCAAAGCGAACAGGATGCTCTAGGAGCCACAGAGAAAAGCAAATAGCTAGTTTGGGGTTTCTGCCAGCCGGGGGCTTCTTTGGTGGCCAGAGCTTGGCTGTGTTACACCAAACCGGCTGGGCTGGGGGAGTCTACGGGGGGCTGGAGGAAGGGACCTGCTCGTCCTCACCCCCACGGCAAAGGGAAAGGAGAGCAGCATCAGGTGGCCCTTGGAGGAGGGACAGCAACGCTGGACTTTGCCGGATATGTTTTTCTTCCACTATCCCTCCAGGAAACAGCTATAATTTTAACAACCTCGTTTACCTAGTGGCATGTCCCAAACCATACTGCACACAGAGTAAGGTAACTGAATAAACATTACAGAGAAGTTCAACTATATTTTCAGGCAGCCCTGACAATCCCCCCCTAGCCTGAACATACCCATCTGTTGTTTTAGATGCGATAATTGCAGGCACACGCTAAAGTATACTTCAGCAAAAGAGAGGGGAATTATACATACTCTGCTAGCAGTATTCATGAGAACTGTGTCACTCGGGCCCCTTTGAGCATCTCAGACAGAGAGAGGAAGACTGCGTATTGAGAAGGTGAAAACATTAACTTCAGTAGCTGCTTTGCACTAAGTTTTAAAGGTGTCCACTTCTCATTTCCACCATCAGTATCGTTTTCCCCAATTACATAGATTAGATAAATCTCTTGAAAGCTAGTTTATGTATGACAGCAATGCAATTATTTTATATTAAGCACACCTTCATGCACAGCAACCTACCTGTTAACTCCTGCCCTTCACACAATACGGGCAAACATGCAGTGAGCAGCACTTTTCCGCTCATCCCTCCAGCCCTGAGGCTGGAAGCTGCTCCGTTCAGACTAAGCTCTGTGTGCAGGCTGTGCCTTTAAATGGAGCTGAGCTCACAGTCCAGTTTACTAACGCTGCCATGGTCTGGGCCCAAACAGGCACTTCACTGTGGATGATGGAGAGAAGAAAGGTGGCGTTTCAGCTCTCGTGGTACCCCTCCACCTTATCCTTGGAGGCCGAAACTGAGGGTCCAGCCCAAAGCCCCCGTGCCTGCTGCCATGCTTTGTACACCCCACAGCGGGGGGGGGAGGGAGGGGAGCTAATTTGCTGTCACAAGGCAGAGGAACAACGTGGGACTCAAAATCGCACTGCTAAGGTTTCCCCACACAAACCACCTGTTGACTTGGTGAGAAGAATACACCGGGAACCATAATCACTGCAATTACTTTGGCAGATAAGCACCTCCCTTTGACCCCGCTCTGAAAACTGCATACACAGCACCTTGGCAAAAGAAACAAGGTGCAGAAGGATGCAGTCCTCAGCTGGAAAAGCTCTGCAAGGTCATGCCTTTTACAAAAATGTCCCCTTGCAGCACAAGGTGGAGCAACAGGACGTCCTTTCCCAGGTGTGCAAGCTCCCGGGCACAAGGCAAAACAGCCCCCAGCACCACATTTTAAGGGTATCAGCCCAGGGTTACAAAAAGCCCCTTCCAATACGCACCATGGCGGTGAGGCACTGTGATTCCCGCACCGTGGCAGCAGAGCTCAGCAGGGCTGCGAGGATCAGGGTCATGCTGAGGCAGATCCCAAAGTAGAAAGCTGGAAGGAAGTCAGACATGGGAGCTGCGGTCAGACACCAAGACTTTAGGGCTAACAGAGGCCTGGTCTGATGCTTTCGCCCAGAGAAGGGCCAAAAAGAGCATTTTGGGGAGCTGGTCCAAGAGGACCAGGTTGCAGTGCTGAAATTGTTTTATAATTTATTCAATACCTCCCATATGCGTATGCTTTGCTTGTCTGGCAGGGCTGTAAACCTCTGAGTGGTTCCCACAGCTCCAGTAGAGCAAAGCACCCTAACAGGGTGTCAGTCCACCCGACAGACCACAAGCTGTCAATTATTTCAGCACTCCGATAAGGATCGCCCCGAATGGGGGGTGCTGATGCGCAGCAGCTGTCCCACGGCCCATATCGGGACTTCGCACGCTGCTAATCTGGTGCAACACTCGCCCTCCGGTTTCCTCCTGGCTAAGGCAGGGTCACAGCCGGTACCCCGGGGCAGGGCTCAGGGACCACAGCACTGCAAAGGGTTTTGCAACCCTCACTCAGGGCTCAATGTGCAAAGAGTTAACGCTTGCAAGCAAAGCAAGTGGAAACATTGCTGGAGAGGGGTGGCTGGGAAGGGAGAGCCTGCAAGGCTGCGTTAAGTGCCAATCTATATAGCCCCCGGTATGTGTAGGAAAGGGGGTGGGCTGTACCTTAGCTTTGGACTAACATAGTTTTTACACCTGCCTTGTTAAACTGAGATTGAGAACCATGATCTTAGGGAGGCTATGAGCATGTTTAAGCCCAGAGTATAGCTTGGGAGAAAGAGCAGAGGCGAGTGTTACAGAGGCAAGCAGAGTATTTTAGTATTTGCGCCGTTCTCATCTCTTTGCCTTAGCCTTGTACTCGAGACTCAGTTTATACTTCCCCCTTGTGTAGGGAAAAAAACCCTCACATTTCCTCCAAAAACAGGTGTTTCCATGCATTTCTCCTCCCAGCCTCAGTTTTCTATGCTCTGCTTCAACTCCTGTAACAGTCCCTCTTCCCATGCTCCCAGGGCCCTTCTGGTCTCACCTTTAGGTCCGTCTTTGGCTGACCCCCTCCTGTGCTTTCACTGCAGCACAGGGGAAGGATGGGGAGATGGTGAATAGAGGGACGGGAGCGAATGCAGAAGCACCTGAGCACCCTGTGCTCCCACAACACCCTTCAGTGCCAGGCATGCGGGTCTGATACAGAAAAAAGTGTCTGTGGGACTGTGTTAGCCCTAGTGCATCCTCCGAAAGCCAGCCCCTGCCTCCTTCTGCGATGCCTCTGCATTTCCTTCGACTGCTCTCGGGGATTTTGCAGCTCCTGGGTTCACCAAAGGCTGCACTGGGATGCGACTGCAACATACCTGCGTGGTGGATGACCCTGTAGGAGTTGCTGTCCAGGGAGATGTCGCTGATGAGGGTGAAAGGGAGCCCGTAGTGGGTGACTGTGCTCAGCGTGGCAATGGACAACCCCAGCAGCTGGAAAGGAAGGTTTTTAGGAAGGTATTGACAAGGTAGCAGCTCCTGCTGAGCGCACACAAAGCTTTGAGGTGCATCTGGATACTCCTGAGCCCCACACAGATGCAGACAGCCTGATCGTCCAAAGACCACTGCATCTACCCCAAAATGCACATAAAAGGACAAACCCCGGACACTTAAACATACTAAAACTCTTTTTCTCTCTTGCATAATGAGTGCACACGACACCACGCAGCCCACGGTCTCTTGGCTAGTGTCCGTGGATGAAATTCCCACCACGTGAAGAAAGCCCAGAGGATCGATGCTCTTGCAGCACACCTGTGCAGTCCCACCCCGCTCTGCAGAGTATGCACGTGCAGTTACGAGAGCTGCCAGCTTCAAGAGTGGTATCGGGCAGGGATTATGTTCTCTGCTTTGCTCTTTGCAATGCTAGTCCCATTGTCTGCTGTTGGCTATACTTCCTATTGCAGAGTGCAAAGAGCTGAGTCTTGTACTATTCTAAGTAATCTGTGCTGGTTTCTGTTTCCGCAACATGCTGCCGGGCTGTTCGTGTTTCTGTTCCATCCCTGAGAGCACTGGTATGCCTAAGGCACGGGGTGACTACCAGCATGTTACCCTCTGTATTGCCCAGAACAAGTCCAGATGGTGGGGAGGGAACATTCCTGATGGCACCCGGCTCTAGAGCAGGGCTCCTTGCAGCACGACCAGTGGCAGAGCTGGGACAGAGGCACCA
The DNA here is from genome assembly GCA_013389945.1 of Fregata magnificens. NCBI lineage: Eukaryota > Metazoa > Chordata > Aves > Suliformes > Fregatidae > Fregata > Fregata magnificens. The sequence goes on from WAAD01006570.1 coordinate 40,472, forward strand.
ACAGCAAGACAGTTAAAACCAGCTCCAACTCTAGTGTAATGAACCTGGAAAATACAAGATGTGAGGCCACTCCTAGGTCCCAAGATAAGGTTTCAGCATTTTGTGCCTTTACAATATGGAAACACAAGGCAGCTATCCCTGTGTCAAATGTGACAGTCTGGTGTCAACATAGTCCCCACGGTATGACATTTTCTTCCAGGGCAGACTAATAGCTATTGCTGGAGAGTTATCGTTTCGGAGGCTAAATATACCCAAACTGTAGCATTTTCTGCTTATAAATAACTTCATTTGTGGCACCTACTGATCCTTCATGCTGTGCATTACTGCGTATCTCGATCCACACCCAGCAAAATGCTAAGTGCAACACCGGTTAGCTCAGATTTCTGAGAAACACCCGTCTAAAATCCTCCCAACAGCAATAACGTGATTCTTGCCATCCACGGCGGCTGTGCTTTAGCATCTCCTCTAAACACCTTTAGTACCAATCCTCCTTTGATTTTCTCCAAATGGCATATGCTATTTGGAAGAGAGAACAACGTACAGCCATTACAGCCAGTGGTCCTGAAATGTTCAAATTTGGACAAACTATAAATTTCACGTGTGGCCCAAAATAAGGCGTCACCTTTTAATTACACTCTTTCCAAGCCTCCAACCCTCTTTGATTATAATTATAATCTCTAAATACAGATTATTATTATTATTTTTTAAGCTTGCAAGTTTTGATGAAGTGAAAAGGCAGCAAGCACATACAACTTGAAAACGTCCAGCAGAAGTGTTCCCCAGTTTCCACCCTTTCCCATCAGCTCTAACAGCAGATGTCAAGAAGCTCCCCTTGAATTTGCTTCAAAAGCTGATAAAAAGGATGCCTAGAACTGCTTTCACTTTGCGGTGCGGATCCGCAGGTCTCACACATACTTCCATCAAAGCCTTGCGGTTTCATATCCTCACTGATCCCACCTGCAGCCGACCACCCTCCCAGCAACAAGCGCGACTGCAGCAGGTTCATCCTCCCTCTTTTGCTCCAAGGAGACAGGAGCAAGTATCTTTTTGCTGAACACCGTCCATTCTGCCAGCAGCGACCTTTCCTTTCTCCTTCGAGGCAGCCGCCAGCTTGTGAAAGAGCTGCAGCGGCGTGACAGCCCTGAGAAACCAGAAGTCTATCAGTGGAGGGGGGGCAATGCTGGCGGCCGGCGATAACCGCCCAGGGCGCAACGATAACTCAGGCAGTTGGCTTTGCTTGCCCTCCGCCCGCAAAAAACAGAATGTGGGAAAACCCGACCCTCTCTGAGCGGGGATGGGCAAGGCAGCATTTTGCCTTGCCCCAGTTCTGCAGAGATCCCCCTAAACTTGCCTGCTCACCATGACACAGAGGCTGGTCACCAGCTGCTGGCACTTAGTGGTCCTCATCCCGCACCTCAGTCCCATGGCTGCTTGTCCCCAGACAGAGCTGGCAGTTGGTCCCTCTAGCTCTTGATAAAGCCTGGGTTTCCACCAAAGGGAGGCATGGCCACAGCGGGGCCTCTTGGGAAGTGTAGTTCCCCACCACGTGCCGATGCACCTCCTCCTGCCCGATGATTAAATCCTGTTTAGAGCAGCCGCCTTCTGCCCAGGCTCTCGGTGGGCTGCCGTCAGCTCCGACATGCAGCCAGCTAGGAAAGGAAGAAAGGCATACAGAAAAACAGCCTTTCATGGAGTTTGGAGCAAAGCTCCTTAAAAAAATTTTTGAAACTGTTCAATCAAGAGTCATTATCAAAATACCCTGTTTTTCACTTTCACTGGGATGCAGTTTTGCTTAATGAACATTGTCACTAACCATTTTTTTTTAAATCTGCATAAATAGTATGTTAGGAAAAAGTTTAGGAAAATGCTATTTAGAAAAAAATAACCAGTTGTTTAAAGAAGACATCAAAACCCCCCAAAAGATCTGCATAAGAGTCTTCCCTCCCCATTTAAAAACCACCACGTGGCAATAACCTTTGGCTGAGACTCTATTAAAACTTTTATTTGCAGACAAGGGAAAAAAATCCCTTTGGTAGTATTTTACTCAGGAAAATGGCTATATGTAAACATTACCCCCTGCTCAGGAGACCCTCACCATCCATGGACATTTTGACTCTGTCCTTTCGCCTCTCCTAGCACTGATGACCCCATGGACCCACAGCTACAGAAGACTCAGGTGACTTTTAGTCTTCAAAACCAACTGCCTGCTGGATGCATATTTCCTGAAAGTAAATCACAAAGAAGCCTCAAGAACAACCTGGTCAAAGGGAAACTGAATGAGTGAGTGCCTTAATCATCCTCAGTTTCAGGGCTATACCAGAGGAAAAGAGGTGAAACAGAATAATGGAAAATAGCCGCACTCCCCCCACGTGACAAAGAAAGGGGGGGGTAAAAGGTAAAACCATCCCACATCAGTAATTGTAGCTACAGGAAAATGACAAAGAAAGAGGAGGAGAGGAGTGAAAAAAGGAAGGAGGATGCATTTTGTAGAGCAAAGAGAAGCAAGAGAAAGTGAGTTGCACAAAGCCATGGGCACAGGAAAAAGCATGTCATGATTTTCTGACTACATCACTCTCTTTCTTGCAAGCTTTCTTGCAAAACATCTTGGTTGCAACCTCCTGAGACACCAATGAGAGCTGCCACAGCCGTTTCTGAAAACAGGTGTCCCCCATGGCTCGTGGGTCCCTGCCCTGGTGGGGGCTCCCTGATGCCCAGCAGGAGCCACTGATGTACCCATGTGCACACAGAGACCTTCCTACTCCAGCCACCAGCTGGAAACCACATGAGAAAGACCAATGGACGGACAGCAGGGAAGGAGAGCAGTGGGGAGAGGACTACAGAGAGAGGGCAACAGGCTGGGGAGGCAGCTGATGACCAGCCACACATGTCCAGGAGCAGGAACCAGACACCATCCGCAGCAGCGTAAACCCCCCGGGAACAGGAGTACAGCTGCAAGGTGACCATGTCCGCATGGTCCCCACCATGGGCCAGGTGGGGAAAGTACCTTATGAAACACTGTAGTGGAGTTAGGACTGCATCCAAATGCAGAGCTGTTAGCATCCGTCATTTCTTCTGGTGCTACGGGACAGACGGTCGTGTTGTCACCTGCATTTTCAAGGGGAATGACCACCAAAGGGGCACAGGTATAAAGGCAGCAGGGTTGGTCCACAGGTGGAGCGACAGGTTAAATCTGGAAGGGTTACAAGAAGGTATGAAGCACAGCTCTGCGTGTAAAACCAGCTACAGAAGCCCGACCAAGAGCGACGGTGAGTTAGAAGCGAGGGCGCAGCCATGGTGCACACCGTGAGCACCCCTGGAGCCTGTTTCACAGCAAGGGACATGAGAAAAACCATGCAGTCCATCTTCATTTTCCCCTAGACGCCAGTTTCTTTCCCCAACCCTAAACGCACGCTACCGGAGACTTGTGCAAAGCCAGATCTCACACTAGAGGTCCCCACAGGCCAGCAGAAACCCTTCCCGAAGGCCTGGATGATTCAAGTGGGCTTTCTGAAGGGAATAGATGGGCAGTTCCCTTCCCAGCTCCACAAATCTCCTCTGTCTGCGCAGGAGCCTCGCTCCTCACTGCAGGACCACCCGAGAGGTCACAAAATCATCTTCTACACCCCTTGGAAGTGCTCCTAGTCTCTCCACAAAAGATGCTCTACCTCCTTTTGTCTCCAGCCGTAGAAACAGGCACCTTCACTGCCTCACCAAGCCCTCAAAGCAGGTCTGGAACTTTAAACACCTGGGTTTAAACAGATGTTTCCTCTGGTTTGGTTGCGAATGCCTGTTCCTGGTAGTTTGCCCATGTCCTCTGATGCTTCAATGCTTCTCCCACCTTCAGTGCTCAGCGTTCTGCCTTTGTGCCTGCTCCTTCAATTACCTGCTCCGGGGCTGCACTGCGTTTGGGGGTGGAGGCATTTTCTGCTGTTTCTCTTTCCTCTGTCTTACACTTTATCCCACACAGGTATGGCTTGAAAGATTTCTCTTTGGGGCAGAACATATGTGAATTTCTAACATCAAAAAGTAATAAAGAGCAATAGAAGTTACTCCCTCCCCCCACACGAGTCGATAGTAGGAGCATTAGTAGGCCTGGGGCATTAAGATGTTGGGCTTTGATTGAGGGAGGCACATTTGGCACATGTAAGGGCACTGCTGAAGTCAGCGCAGGGGGAGCATGCGTGCTCGTCTTAACTGTGGCCATCGAAAGCGGGTCTTTACAACACTTCACTTTCTCCGGGAGTAAATTTGCTCTGGGTGCCGTGTCATTGGCATACACCTGCCTCGGCAGCTCTCTGCCAGGGAGCCCTGGCAAGAAGCAGGGTTTCCCCCCAGCACCATCCCAGCGGGAAGAGAGGCAGGGCTGGAGGCATGCCGGGGAACCGTCCTCGCAGCCGGCGCGTGGGCTGGACGGCAGCGTGGCTTTTCTGGCAAGACTCAGCCTCCTGCCTGCCCTGCTGGGTTTTATCAGCTGGTACCCTTTGCGAGAGCACAACTTATCGCTCCCAAACGCGGTACAAAAACCACAAGTGACCACAGCTCCCGCCTGCGGCTTCCTCCCTTATCTCTGGTTATCAGCCGGAGCACGGAAAGAGGGTAGCGAGGCTGAAAATACCCTGGGGAGCCCAGGTGCCCTCTTCCTCTAGCCTTGTGACAGCCTGCAGCCTTCTGTTAGACTGAAAATACACACCGGCATCCCCAGCTGCATGGGTGTCGGAAGCACAGGACACCTCGTCCAGAAGGAAAGGACTGATTTAAAAAAAGGGAACAAAGCCAGATCGTTTTTTTTGCAGAGCTAAAAACCTCCAACCCTCTTCTGAGCTGCAGGGAAATGCTGCCCACACTGTCAGATGGACGTCCTAAAAGAGCTGGGTGATTCGATGTGTTAATGCTGCATGGGGTGAACTTGAGAGACTAAACATAAATGGAGAAGAGGCTGAATTCATGCTAGTGCTTTCTCACCGTCCACTTCTCTGGCTCTCGCTCCGTCAGTGCAGCCACTAACAATGCAACAGCAGCACCCCAGCCCCCGCTGCTTCAACTCCAGCCAGGCAGCAGGTAAGAGAAACCTCTCCCTCGGGGCGCCGCTGCCCGTGCTCCCACGAAAAGATGGGCTAGAGGCAGGGGAGAGGAGGTTGCTCCAGGAGGCAAAACCACACCCATCCTCCAGGCAGGACACATCCGTGCCAGGTCCCTGCTGCCTCTCGGGAGCCTCCTCCTTTGCCAGCCCACACCACCGTTAGGGAAAATACCTCTCCTCCACGGTAGAAAATAGCTCCAAATGTGGCAGATTTACAAGTGTCACTGGCTCAGCCCATTCAGTCCCTCAGCTACTGCCCGTAACATGGCTGTATTCACCCTAGTACTCGCTCGTAAATAAAACATGCCCATATCAAACCGCACCGAAGCCGTAGGAATGACGGGAAGCCAGGGAGACCTCAGAGCCTGCGTCTGCCTTCCCAGGCGCATCACAAGGATGCATTGTAAAGGCTGCTTTGTATTCATATAGCACATATGCACAATCAAAGCTAAAAAGCAACTTTTAAACCTGGGGCTTTCTCTTTTCAAGAAGGGAAGGAGAGGAGGAAAGGGGGAGGTGCTGAGCTTTGCCAAGCTTCAGATGCACCGTACAACTCTGCTTTGAATGGAAACAAGGCTGGCTGGATGCTGCCTTGAAAGAAACAAAACTGGAGAGAAATCATAAAACCTCCAAAGGACTTTTTTATTTATTATTATTTCCAAAGCGTGTCTCAGAAATTCTCCAGTGATTCCCAGGCATTTTGAAATTAACTGTAGGTGAGCAAAAAAAAGTCAGAAGAGTTATTAGAAAAAGTTCATCAAGCCCAAGAAAGATGACATTCAAAAAGAGCATAAGCTGAAGGCAGGGACTTCCCTTCAAAGAATAAACTCAAATAAACTTCTTTCCCCCCTGAAAGTGAAACAACTGTACTCATAGCTCTAAAGGTCACCCCCCTACTTAAATTAAATTCTTTTTTCCTTTCCACATGGTATCTAATTGCAAACCATAACTGCCCAGGAGCCAGCTGTGCTGGTGATAGACCCAAAGGCACAACTCTAGCCCTGCTCCCAGTAAAACCAGTGCGAGCAGAGAGTGCCTGGCAAGCGGGAATTCACCTGCTCGCCAGGGAGAATGGGGCTGCTTGGCTGCCCCTCGCCATTTATTTCTGGCATTTGCTCTCTTGAGCCTTATCACGACGGGACCTCTATTGCTTTCCACTGAGGTCCAGAAAGTTTTGGCAAAAAAACCCAGAAGCTCATGTCAGCTGCCCGTAACACATGGGTCACGGTGAGACTGACCCAGCACCTCGTCTGCCGTGTTCCCACTGACACACGTGCCAACTCAGGTGGCAGCGTTTTGCCCTCACCTTTGGCAGACGCAAGAAATAACACGTAGTGTCAGGACATAGAGGTCCTTCACCGCAGAGTTCCCCTCTCTCCGAGCAGAGTTCGCCCACCTCGCACCACACTGGCCAAAGCCACACAGGGCTGCGAGGTGTCCATGCCAACCACGCATTTATCACTTTTGCCTTACCTGTGCCAGGAGAGGAGAATTTCTTCTCCTCACCCTCTGTGGATGGCTGGCACATCACTGGATGCTTGCTCTCCCCAGATTATGAGTTGATTGTGAACACAGACGGTGTTTAATGATGTTCTACTGGATCTTACATAGTCATTAACTTTATAAAGAGATTTCAAATAACATTACACTTCTCAGAGTACGAGATGTACCTACCTTCCTTCAGACTATCGGGAAACCAGCTGTATTGTTTAGAAAGCGTAAGCAGTTGCTTCGTGCTATGCTCAGGCCCAGAGCCAACAGCCACGTCTGGCTGGAAACGTGAATCGCCATCAGCAGCCCTGAAGCCAACTTGGTCAACTCAAGTTCATTGCCAAGCTGAGCGTGGAATCATTGGGGCTGGAGGCTGCACGCTCTCCCTTGAGACTGGATTTACTGGTGTTTGAACTGCGCATTATTAATGAAAAAAAAATCCCTGTAGTTATTTTTGTACGATAAAAATCCAGTTATTACTCTTGAGTGTGGCTCTTCGATACAGAAGGATTTCTCTGGAAAAGCTTCAAAGACAGCAACTTCCTCTTTCCTGTGAGAAAGGCTTGCATCAGAAATTAAAGATGGGGTAATAAAAGAACATTGATATTACTCCATTGCAGTAATGCCCTTTCTGCCTAGGCCACTATTGCTAGTGAGCACAAGGGAAGCTCCCTGCGCCAGCCAAGACAGTTTTCAGATGCTGGAGGCAAGTGCCAGCATTACATGGCTTGAGATGAGCAAGCGATCCTGCGACTGCTCGCGCACACAAGCACGTTTATACGTGCAAGCAGCTCCCCTGCGCTTCCCAGCAACCCACCAGGCAAAACGCTCCCGCCTGCGCTGCACGCCACGAGCTGCTCCTCTTGGGCCAAATCCTTCAGAGGAGCTGCGCAGCTGCTCATGGTTTTTACCCCCACGTCTATGGCATGGCCAAGAACATCTCAAAAGCCACTGAATTGGGGTGCTAAGCCTGATGCGTGCTTGAGTGGGATTACCAGAAATGCGAAGCACTCGCAGGCTCCTTCCTGTCACTTCCAGGAATTTCAGCCCGGCTGCCTGCGACGCTGCAGCAGGGCTCGCTCCTTCAACCCGCTGCCATTGCAACCGATCCCTGGGAAAAATGTTTCTCTTCCAACATGGTGGAGCCTTGCTGCTCCCTAAATACCCCATGCAGGTAGAAAAAAGCCCCCTCTGCGTCACATTTAGAAATCATGGATGGCTCTTTGTATTACTATTTTTGGCTTAGATACACCCCAGGAGCAGCACCAGAGCGGTTCAGGGTAGCCAGGGGGATACAGATCCTTACTTTGATACCACCAAATCGTGCTGCAGAGCCTCACTGGCACCCATCTGCGTGGTGACGGCTCTGCCGCGGGCACGCACATGTTGCTGGCACCAAGTTGCTGCCAGAGACACCGGCTTTTAGCATCTTCCTGAGAAGGGGTTATATTCCCTGCTGAAAAATGAAGCTCCATAACTGAACTGTCCCAAACCTCCCTGCCTGCACACCGCTGGGTGGAGGGAGACCCTTGCAGAAGGCAATTAGCACTTCTCTTACTCTAATTAACAGCTGCTGCAAACCCTCAAGTGGATGCGCACCCTCTCCCCCCTGCAGACAGTCAGACGGAGGGGCTGCATGAGCACGAGCTTGTCGGCTGGCTCAGGGGGCAAGGCGGAAAGGGCCTGAGCTGAACCCACCGAAGCTAGTGAAAGGGTCTGTCGGAGATGTTTTAGCATCACACTGGGTCTTTTTGGGTTTTGGGGTTTTTTTAAAGGCTGGGCAGGAGCAAAGGCCCGAGGACAGCACATCTTGCAAGGCGTGCTGAAGCCGAGAGCAGACCGCAGCCCCTGGGCAACCGGTGCATGTAGCACCCCCTCGATCCACCCTGTTTATTTAGCAAAACATCGTGCAAGTTATTTCTCACCACAAGCTCGCGGGATAGGAAGAAGCAGCTCCTTTGTCCTCCCCATTAAGTTCAGCTATCCAAAAGCACCTTACCCTCCTGCTCTTCCCCCTGGAGCCGGGAGCAAGGCTTGCTTGATGGACAGCCAAGCGGGATTGCTTGCCGCGGCAAAGGGAAGCCCGGGCACGACCCCTGAACCACAAAAGCTTTGCATTTTTCTTCTCCTCTCCGTGCCTTTATCCTTGAAACTCTCATTTAAGCCTGAAAAGCAGGCCTGCAGAAAACGGCCTTTGTAAGATGACTCACGCAACTGCTATAAATTTTTGTTATATTTTGGGGGTACGGGTAACAAAGCAGAGACCCGCTGCGTCCCTTCGCTTTGCAAAACAAGCGCCAACCGGCAGCCAGGTGCCCGCACCGCTCCGACCCCGGTGTTTGATGGCAGGGTTGCTGCCGCTCACCGCTCCGCGGGGGCAGCCACGCTCCCGGGGCCGCCGCCGCCGCCGCTCCTCG
>WAAD01006570.1:50517-170125 GCA_013389945.1 Fregata magnificens
GGAGGGGGGTGCCGCTGCCCCCGGCCCCGGGGGAGCGGGCACGTACCCATCGGGGCTCTTTGCGCATCTCTCCGCAGCCGCGCTCAGCCGGCGGTACCTCAGCGCCCTGGCTCTCCGCAGCGGCCGGCACCCCGCCAAAAATACTCGCCCCCCACCCCGGCGGGACCCCGCTGGCTGCTTTCCTTGCCGGGTTCACCCGTCGTCTTCGGGCTGTGGGAAGTGCAATGGTGTAAATGACTGGCGGGGCTCCGCTACCCGCTCCGGGGCAGCGGCTCCACCTGCCCTCCGGGAGCTGCCGACGGAGAGGAGGCCCGAGCGACCCCGCTTCCCCCCACGGCTGCTTTCTGGCGTTGCTTCGGAGGGGTGGGAAAAAAAAAAAAAGAGATGAAAAACACTTGATGCTTCCTTGTTTCTGGAGGGGGAGGGAATTTTTTTATCGTGTCAGATTCTATTTTATATGTAACTTGAACTGCCTATGGGAACACTGGTGTATGAAGACTTATTTTTGTACAAGAAACCTTAGAGAAAAGGGGTGAGGAGATGGGTCTATTTTTAGCAAGTCCTATTCCCTTGTTCTTGAACACTGCCAGCTAGAATGTTTTGGGAGCATACACGGTTTAGATAAAAAGGTGGGGTTTTTTTCTCTCCAAACACTTTAGTAAAAGACTGTAAAGTTATGTTGTGTCTTAACGTGGTGTCCAAGTTTGCCTGGTGTGAAGGTCCACTTCTCTGAAAACTGAAGTTTGGTTTTTTTTTTAAATGTATTGAAGGCATTTTTGTATGCACTTGCTAGGATTTCTTAAGTTGTACATATGCAGTTTTTAAAAGAGTATCATATTTTATGTAAATTGACTTTATAAATAAAAATCTATTTATAAATGGCTTCAGGGCTGTAAGATGCATGTGTTTGCCAGAGATGCCCAAGGTAACTTCTGCCTGAGCGGGTGGGAGAAGGGGAGTAATGAGTGATACAGCAGAGAAGCAGTTCTCCTGGACCAGGTTCCACGTGCAGAAGGGAATAAGGAGCAGCACAGGATAGCCTCCAGGCTTGCTTTTTTTTCCTCCCCATTCAAGTTTTATGAACTCAGCACTTGGTGCAAGTACTGCAGAGATCATGTAGGGGGACACGTGGATGCGTATAGGAGACGGCAGGTTCAGTGCTGATAACTCCTTTCTAGGGCATGCAGAAGGTGCTGCAGACTGTGCTGCCCTTGCCTACAGTCATGGGAGACTCATGGGAAGGTAAGGAGGGAGTGGGCATCTGAAGTTTGTTTGTCCTGGCAGCTGCTCTCAGGAGTTAGGTTGGTGTGCCTTTATTCAGGGGAGCTGCATCTCTGAGAAGTGTTGTCATTTAAAACCCACACGTAACCAACAGTGTCCCCCTCTGACCTACTGTAACTTCAGCTGCACGTACATACACTTTAGCTAAAGGCAATAAGCAAACGTGAATTGCTCCTTAGAAACTGTTGTCAGAGACTCCTAAGCTCTGTCCATTACTTTTGGGCTCATGCTGAAGACCTGCTTCAATGCAGGTAAGCCAAAAGTAAGGCAGATTGCTGTGAAACAAAATATAGTGATGATGGCATGAAAAACTATGTCAGAGGCTGTTACTTCCCTTAAATAGCTCTAGTGAATGTTACTAGTCGCATGGAGCAAAATGAGCCAGCCTATAGAATATGCTGAGCGAACACAAAGCAGAAAGGGTTATTAAAATTGACCTACTTTGCAGGGACTGTGTGTATAATCTCTGGGCTGTGTTAGTACTGGGAAGGTAGAAGCTTTCAGGAATACGATCACTCAGTCCCAAATTCAGTAATGGCAGTGAGTACTCTGTAATCCAGATCTATCAGAGTATTCCACATACATGATTCCATTTGAAGAGCAAAAAGAAACCCCATGGGAAAAACGCAGGCTCTAACAGCAAGGACCATTTAGGGAGTCTGCAAGCAAGATCAATGGTCACTGTGCTTCAAGTTCATTCTCCAATCAAAGTTGCTCTAATAAACATGCCCTTTCGAAAGGCCCTGGGAATTGAAGTGCTTAATAAATTGCTTGCAAAGATTTTGCCCTGTATGGCTCTTCAACAGCCCCACAGGTAGGAGTGAGAGCTGTGAGCTGACCTGGGTGTTAAGTGATCTGCTACACCTGGCAGCAGCAGATAGGGCTGGGGAGGTAACGTGGTACCTTTCCCCAGTGGGGGTTTAGGGGCTTTATCCTCACAGATGACCTCCAAAAATTCAGTCAGGCATAAACCCATGCAGACTCCCACATACTTATTCTCAGTCTAAAACAACAGCATGCCATCTTTTCCAAGCAATTTAGAAAAATCAGGACTGCTGCATTTATCTGCACAAGTGTCCCATTATGGCAGAATGCGTTTAGAGAGTTTTACTACTGCTTGGCAAGGTGTTTGTTTTCCTTCCTTAGGAGCACTGATCATTTTCGTATTTCCAAAAGCAATATTAAGCTCTCAGTCAAGTAATTCCCAGCATCATTACTAGGTTCATCAGATCACCCAAGATACTGTTGCAGCAACATTAAAGCTGCATCAACTGTAACTGTATTGGCAAGAAATTAGCTGAGAACAGTTTTCACTTAAGCAATATTAATATTAGGAAAAAAAAAGAAGAGCTTGGTCAGCATCACAGGTTACCTTAATGCTGTCAGCCAGTGTTTCAGTAGAAACTAAATAGCGGGAAAAATCAGGAATGTACAATTTACTTTGAAAAAAACCAAGGTGGTCATGAGTCTTCCAAACACTTGAGGGAAAAGAGGGTGCAGGGAGAAGGATGTAGAAACACAAGATGGACAGAGGGACTTCTTTCCCCAACCATGGTGACCACAAGTCACTAGCAGATTCTCAGATCAAGCTGCTAAGAAGCTACAGCAGAGAGAAGGGTATTGAATCATTCTGCCCTGTTAAGAGAGCGTTAGGGAGGATGCAAGGTGGGTTCTTTGGCAGTTGCACAGACAGCAGGTACCTTCAGCCAGCCCGGCTCACTCCTGTTCTCTTCAACTGCAGCCACCTGAAGACTGCTTGGACCAAGTTGAGAAGATTCCTGACCATAAAAGCTCACAGCTAGACCTCTTTGCTCCCTTTATGCAAAATAGTGCCCGAGCAAAGACTTGGAGATGAAAGCCCTCTGACCATGAGAGTGACCTGTAAGCAGCAAGACTAACACCAGATCTGCCTTCTCAGCCAGGTGCTTCTCCTGCCTGGAGTAGCCACCTCTATGTGACAGCGTGACTTTCGGTGTCCAGGTTAGCTGCCATCAACCAAGGGCTGCCATGGGGGCTTGCAGGAAGCCTGGGTGCCTGCCTAAACTGCTACCCAAAACACTTCTGGCAGGGATGGGGAATGTCACTGATGAGCACATCATTTCTCTTTAGATTTATAAATAGAAATTCAGTGCCTAAAATGGAAACGCCAGCTCCCCAGGAAGACACAAACCCAGCACTAAGTACAGGGCTGCAGGAGACTCAGATTCAGGCAGAAGAAATATGCTGAGGAATTCTGAGAATTGAGGGGGGGGGGGGGAAAGCTGCAGCAAGCTGAGGGCTTGTCAATGTGCAGCTACGAAACACGCTTCTGTAAACCTCTCATATCTACATCCACCGACAGGTTCGCATTTTCCTGTGCAGCATTTCACAGGTCACAGACAAGTCTAATGAAGCAGAAACAAGTTGCAGGATGGTGTCAGGATTAGCTGCCCCTCTCCCTAGGCTGAAAGAACCCTTCAATTTTCAACCATGTTCCCTTGCTTTAGCATGTTGAGTTGCTCAGGCTGAAGCTTTTCTTGTTACGCAAAGCACATAAAGCCCAGCACATGGAAAAAATAGTTCCTTGCAATGAACCATGCATTATTGCACTGTAGTGTTTAAATGATGCTGTCACCCCTCACGGGCAACCTCAGGTTCAGCTCCATGGCTACACTCCTTCCAAATTTCTTCACAGGTTATTAAAAAAGTAATTTTGTAGGAAAGGGCTATGCATCCTGCTTGAAGGCTTGCGCACCACGAGAAGCACTAGGAAGCAGGCACAAGGGTACGCTGCAGCATCTCCACAGCAGGATGCCATTGCTGGTCCTTCTTGCAGGGCAAGTGGCTGCAGCAGAGCCCCAGCACTGCAGGGGTCTCCAGGAGATCCCTGCCTCAGACCACATTAAGAGATAAGAGTCCAATGGAAGAGGGCTTTCTCCTGTTCCTACCACCACATGGTATCCCCAGCAAATACCAGCTTTACCACAGATCCTCCTGCAGGGAACGGCCAACGGTTGGTTTCCATTTACAACAACTCATTTTTACATTAACACCTCGTAAAGATCTTGTTACAGAGCAAGCGCAGCAGGCAGCAAGGCGAGCTTCTGCATATCAGCTTGCTTCTGCACCCCCTCCCATCTGTGGGGAGCAGCCGCCAGGAAAATACTGGTCTTGCCAGCCTTTGGTCTGCGTACCAAGGCTTTTTGCCTGCCATGGTTTGTGGGCAGACGGCTGTGTGCTAAGACTAGTCCTGAGGTCATTTCACTCTTTTCATGCAGGTCACAGAATAGCTGGCTAACAGTAACAATTTTCAGTCATTTCTTATCTGGATTGGATGTGGGCCAGGAGCCTGGGAGTGTGCGTAGTTAAGAGAAAAGGGCAGCCCCTCGCACAGTCAACGGCAGGCAGAGCTGGCCTGGCTTTGCCCAGTTTGGGCATCAGCCAACAAGGGTTCAGTTTTCTTCCCAGAAACTACCATCAACGAAGCATTAGCCAAAGCTATACCTGGGAGTAGTGGGACTAACAATGTTAAAGCAGCACCAGCTGTAATCACCAGTTAACGTTGCACCCTTAAGAGGCTATCAGGCAGTATAACAAATGACCTAAAATCCTGGGGACACCATGAACCCCTGGGTCCTTTTGAGCTCTGGGCATGCCCTGGCACACATGAACAGAGGAGTTCTGCCAGGTGCTTTCAGAGCATCCCTTGGGACCTCACCACAGGTCTTCTCAAGGCAGTCCCTGGGGCTTGCTCTTTGGAGAAGTGAGTGGATACTCCTGTGGCTGAGCCTGAGGACACAGAGACACTTTATACTTACCAGTGCTCAGTCTTTTTATTATATCCACGTAATTTCTTCCATCCATTATTTTCCCATAATAAAGATCTACCGAGGAAGAGGCTAAAGCTAGTACAAGAACGGGAGAAGTGGCATAGCTAAGGCACTTCCCAGTAAGAGGGGCTGCTTTGCACCTCTGCTGTCACCGTCATCAAGAGGGGAAAATTGAAGGGGAACATCAGCATCCTTAGCTTATGGAAAGTGTGGCAAAAACATCAGAGACTGGGATTTCCAGTGTATTTTAAATGGAGATCCTCCCCTGTTCTTGAGAGCCTAGAATCAGACAGAGATCATTGTTCAGATCAGGATGAATAAATCCTCATTTTCTGCAGAGTGCTGCCTGCCCCCTCACTCCTGTTGTCACCTCTCTTTTGTCCCAGGGCAAAACAAAGCTGCAAAAGAATAAGCGAAGAGACCCACACAAGTCCTAGCATGGCTGTGCTACATACAGGTGAGGCAGGAGAGAGATCCTCAGAGAAACCCAACCCTCAGAGTTGGTAGGCTCCAACACCAGCATCCACACACGATGAGCAGGAAAAACCCAAGACAAGACAGACATTTAATATCTGCCCAAGCTATCAGTGTTGTTTTACAATAGAGGAGAAATAAACAGTCATGTAGAGGAACATGGAAATGAAAAGGAGAAACAAGTGCAAGAAAGTGGTCAGCAGTGGAAGGCATAGTGCATTAAATCAGAGCGAGAAGCACAGAGAAATGATTTCAAGTGTTAGGCTGTGACACCCCCCCAACTCTATAAATGCTTCTGTTTATGGGGAGATGTTAGTAAGATCAGAGGTATAATCAGCAGAAAAGGAGAAACTTCTGGTAAGACGATTGTTTGGCTGCAGGGACCAGGGCAGCACTTCAAGCTTTGACCTACAAGCATCCACCTTGCTGCTGGAGAAGCCTCAGTTCTCTCCCCTCTTGATCTCCTTTCATCTCCTGGCCTCAGCCCCACCACTTAAAGCCTGCAGTACAATAGTTATCCAGTCACCAGACACAGTAAATTGTGCTTGCTTTTTAAGTTGTTTGTTTTTGTTTTTTTTAAAGGCAAAGAAAAACCAGAAAGAGGCATGATAGCCCCAAGGGGAATTTTCTGTTAAAGTCACTGCCAAAAGAATGACCAATTTGTAAGTGAAATGTTGACACTTTTATAACACAGCAAATATCTTTCTCAAGTGAAGCACTTCAAGATTTTGTAAAAAAAAAAAAAAAAAAAAAAGATGAATTTTGTCAGGATATTAAATACTAGGAGGAAGTGTTGCGATACGGTAACACATTTTCCCTTTCTCTCTGTTTCCCACTTTCACACACACAGTTCCTTCAAGACTCCACAAAGGAGCCACAGTCCCTTTAGCAGAACCATACACAGAAAGAGCAGGTGAAACCCACTGGGTAAATAAAAATCTAGCTTAGAAGTATTAGCAAATACCATCATTCTCTTACCAGCACAGTACCTGCAAAGCCCTCACAGACTGCTGGCTCCCACATCCCTGGCACCAGCCTGCCTTCAGCATGGGCTTGCTTATATCGAAGGGAAGCCAGTTGATGTCAGTGGAAGGGGCTGCTTCCCTTGGTGAAGCACCTGCGCGCGATTCCCTGCCGAGGGGGCTCTGCGCTGGCCCGCCGGCCCCCATCACTGCTTCTCCTTGCCCGGGAGACACCTGGCACCAGAGCAAACTGGGCAACGGAGAGGGTGAAACGTGCTTTAAGCAGCTTGAAGTTTTCAGCACACACTGTATTTGTGTCTGATTTGAATGGAGGCAAGGATGGGGACCGGGTCTGGGTGCGCCCCGGCGCGGCTCTGCGCTGTGTCCTTGCCTGATTCCCCCCAGACCCCTCTCCAGCAGCCCGGATGACTGTCCTGCAGGCTGCATCCCCGTGTGCTGCACAGACCTGGGATGCTGCTGAGATAGTTTATACCCTTCCGTCTTTGGTCTTGCTAGAGGACAGCCAGTAAAGAGGGGTGAGAGCAGAGAGGCTTTTGAAGTGGGGAGACCACAAAGCTCATTTAGGGTGCATACACCACCAAAAAAACCCCAACCACCAGACAGTAATAACTTCAAACCAGCACTGACTGGAGTTGAAAACAGCGATGTACTGGCAGAAAAACTAGTGCCTAAGCCAAGTTCAGACGTGGTGTAAACTGAATTTGACTCTTTACAATGCTAAAGAGAGCTAATGGTTGCCGGCAGGCAAGTCTTGCCGTCAAAGAAGAAGCACACAACTTGTTAAAGGGACCTCTGAGCACTCTTTCAGGCCCAGCAGAAATCATAACCAACCCCCTCTGTGCAGCAAAACCTGCTGGAGAAAGCAAGGGCAGTGTCCATGTCTTGCACGTCCCATGGCCGGTTGGGCCTGAGCTACATGAACAGGAGCCTTGGTGGGATCTGGGGTACAGGACAGGGGCTGCACTTGGTGTGCGCATGGCAGAAATCACCCAGAGCTGGACAAGGATCAGAGGACGAGGGCTTCTCGGGCTGCCAGGGACACAGGCTGGGGCAGGAGGTGAGGCAGGCTGCCTGCAAGTTATTTTCTTCTGCTGCATTTGGGGGGACAGGTTGGGGACTGTTCCTTGTGAGTGAACCAAACAGCCACCCACATTGTGCTGCCACCTTTCCATCCCAACTTCTCACCACCGTCAGCCTTGACCCAATGAAATAGCATCATCACTGTGTTGGTGCACCATTGCATCATTGCATCCTTGTACGGGATATGATAATCAGGTCTTCCGGCTGCTTTCTTCAGCCACTGCAGAGGGCACTCAGTACAGAGACAGCAAGGAGCAGCTTAGGCGTTGCTGAAGGAGCTCAGTGTAGGCTACTTCATTCCACTAGAAAGCCACGCTGCATGGCTGGATTAGTCCTGGTTCTGGAGTGAGCTTCTGCATAGCTGGGCAGTGGGTCATGATGCACGCCCGCTTCAACACAAGCAATCTAAACAGCTGTATAGCTCTTTCCTAGCAAATTTTTATAAGCCAGAAGAGTTAAGACAAGTGCAAAGTAAATTTCTTGTGTTAATTTATTCGTGCCTATTTAGATTTGTTTTGTTCTATTTTAATAGGAGAAGGGAGTTGAGACTTCTGTTGGCGAGTTAAAATAATTCGCTTCAAGCATTGCTTGTTAGCATGCGACAAAGCAAGTAATGAACTTCCAACTAAGCTCTGAGCTGAGCATTGTGGAAGCTGTTAGTTTGCCAGAGCTGATTAAGTTACTTCTTGAAAATAAACTAAGTGGGGGATTTGTTGCTGCTTTCTTTCCCCTGATAATTTAATGTCTGAATGGAGATTTTTTCCCATGTAGCTTTTTTTCTTTAGTAAAAAAGAAGATGCAGTGAATAAGAAGCATTTTGTAAGTAAGTGCAGCATTTGGGTTACAAAATTATTAATTTTGGGAGTTGTTTGGATGGAATGACTTTTGATTCCAAAATGTTAAACATTTTCTTGAAATCTTCAAAGTTCTGCATGGTCAAAATGTACAACAGACCGTTTGCTGAAGCAAAGAATCCACTTTGGGTCAGCTTATTTTAAAATTTCAGTTTTCTGGAAATTTTGAAGCACCTCTGAATTATAGCATCAAAGTACAGCGACGACATCTGAGCTACCAGAAAAATCCTGGGCTCTGCCTCTTTCTTAACAAAGTGCTAGCAAGTCCGTGTTGGAAAAAGTCAGGTGGCCAGCCGAAAACTGGCAGGTTGGAGGAAATAACATGTATGGTGGGGTTTTGGTTTTGTTTGCTCGCCTCGTGTCTTGACTTGAGGCAGTAAGACTTTGGACCTTCTTCCTTACTGAGGGGCTAGAAACGTCAAGGAGATTCAAGCCAGGAGTGAGCCCGGGCAACCGAGGGGCAATGCCCCAAGGCTGCAGCCACCCCCAGGGCAAGAAATTGCCCCCAGCAAACCTCCTAAGAGCAGCTGGGGGCATCTGTAGAGGCACGGATGTGCGAGACAGCTTGTCCCTAAACTCCTCCAGCCATGGGCGTAGCCCTGATGCTCCAGCTTTATGCTCCTAAAGCATCTCAGAGGGCAGGGGCCCGTATGGCGCAACAGCCCTAAGCATCATCAGCCCTGCCATAGGATTTGCAGTGCACGGGTTGCACCAGGGCCCAAAAAACCATGCTGAAACCCAGACGTCATGGCTCATGTGTATGGAGGGGGTCTCCTCATAGGGCCCCCGAGCCCATTTTTCTCCACCGCTGCCTTCAGTCTTCCCCTCCCCGCCTCTACTTGAAATTAACTTTGCATCATAGATCACCCCACTTTCTTTCTCAGTGAGTGGGAGGTGGAGCGGGGGAGTGATGGAAAGAAAGAAAATGGAAAAAAGGGAAGAAAGTGAGAGGCCGGGGGGAGGAAGGGCTTGAAAGGGCTTGGGGGGGGGCAGGGGCAGGCTGGCCCCCGGCCGCCCCACATTGTGCCCGGCTCTATCCATCTAAATAAAGGGACCGTCCTGACTTGTGCCCCAGCTGTTGCCTTTCAGGTTTTGGTGTCNCGTCTCCCCGGGCCTTTCCGCCCCCTCCCCGGAGGCACAATGTCCCCTTTTGTGGCTGCCACCCAGGCGACCTTTTCTACCTCCTTATCCCCATTTACCCGCCCGCCCCCGCGTAAATAAACCCCGGGGCGAGGGGAGGGTGGAAGCTGGGAGGGAGAGTGCTGGCCCCGGGGCAGATGCACCCTTTCGCACCCCCGCTCGCCCGGCGAGGCAGGGGTGACACCAGGGGTGACACCAGGGGTGGCGGCAGGAGTGGCACCAGGGGCACCAGCACAGGGATGGCGCGTGCCCGGGGGTGGATCAACCTGCCCAGCACCCTGCAGTGAGCCAGGGGGTGCGGAGAGCTTTTGCAGATCTGGCCCCGAAGGAGGGCGCGTCCCCTTTTCCACCTTATATAAATGCCCATAGCAGCCAGCCCGGCGGGAGGGTGCAGAGCCAGGATCGGGTTGGGGTGGCTGAGGGCGCTCTGGCATGGGCGTGTGGGCCTCGGAGGAGCAAATATCCAGCCACGGCCTGCACCGGGGATGTTTGCTGGGGGAGAAACAAAAACATTTGTGGGTCTGGGTGCAGCAAGAGCCTACCCACAGCTCATCCTGTTGTGCCTGCGGGCTGCTCGCTTCCCTCCTGGCTTTTCCTCCCCCCTGCATTTGTTTCCCTTCGGTTCACGCTGGTTTATCAATCTTTACTAGTCTTTGCTCGCTTTGGCGGAGCTCAGTCACCTGCTGGGGCTGTGGCCCTGCGCGGAGGTTTCACCTTTGCTGGCTGCAAGGGATGGCGGTGCAATGGGGTCCCTTCAGTGAGCACCACAAACAGCCCCAGCACTCCTCTTTTTCATTCTCGGGTCACCTGAGAAACACACACTGTCCTGCCAGCCCCTTGCTTCCTTGCAGGCAGGCAGCAAGGGGGTGCAGGGCACCTCGCTTTCCCACTTGCCAGGCAGGGACGAGTCTGCCCATGGGAAGCTGAACCCACCGACAGGAGTGGTGGCACAGCATTAGACGTGGTGAAGAAGACGGTCTTGTTCACAAGTGTTTCCCACAGGCTTATTTTTCTCCCAGAACAGGGTTTAAGCATCTGTCACGCTGGGCTCTCCTGGCATATAATTTTTAAAGCCGATGAAGGTATTTAGAAGTGATGTCCTGAGCCTGGTATAGCTCCACTGGAGGAGCGAGAGGCCCATGGGTCTGATCAGCCAGAGGCAGGACCACACTCACCACTGCTGAGGCTGCATGCCTAGGGCTAAAGCTCTGCTCCAGGGTATTTAACAGGCATCAATATCTCCAAGAGATGGATAACACCTGTGCCCTGAAAGCTTTACCGTGGGTATTTTCTTTTTGAAAACCATGAGCAGCTCTCTGCTTTGAACACCACATTTCCCTGCCCCCCCAGCCCGGCATGTGTCCCTGAGCAATCACAAACACGCAGAGGCGCGATACAGCGCTCCAGCTATGAAATCCCGGTAAAAGCCCTTATTCTGCATGTTTGATGCTCTCAGGCCTTGACATTCAAGTGGCCGCGCTTCTGCTGAGCTCTGCTCCAGCTGTGCACGCTGGCTGCCCTGGAAAGGCAGGGCTGGGGCAGGCGCATGAACACCTCCTGTCCTCTGGGGCAGTCCGGGACATCAGAGTGGGCTTGGGTGGCTCACCCTGGCTGAGCATCTGGCTTGTGTTTCTTCATTGTCTTTATTTATAAAGGGAGAGCTCAGATCCATGCGGTGCCCCAGGTTGTCCAAAATGGAGGAGAACTCTCCACCCCAAAGTCCTTGTCTCCATGTGTTTCAGATCCTATTATGGCTGCTCAGGGTGATACAGTCAGATCCTAAATTAGCCTCTTATAATCTAAATTGAATTTAGACCCAGAAAATCCCCTGCTTTCAGATGTTTCTGGTTACACAATAACCCTGGCTCTCCTTCTCAGAGGAGTGAAATGGCAGGATTTTGAAATTCCTTGTTGGTTCATGTTTGCATATAAATGCTGATTTTATCTTTTCTGTACACAAAGTAAACACAAAGCTGTTTTACAATAATGTTGCCGTTGAAACATGCACCCAGGATGGCAAAACAACCCTGACTTAGAGATGTTTCCAGGCTCAAGGACCATGCCTCCCTTCATACAAAGAAGCTGCCCGCTCCGAGATGCCCAGCCCACCCTAATCCCTGTTGATGCCGTTCAACAGGCAGGTTTTGTAAGGCAGGAGTAAGATCCAGAAGTAAAAGCGAGGCAGTGATGATAAAAAATGTCGATTCACCCAGGCTGCCTGAGCCGGTGAGCAAGCCTAAGTGCAGGTTTCTGATGGAGCTGAATTTTTCCATAGACCCCTGTGAGCCGTGGACCAGGCTAGAAGTGCCCAGACCCACTGCAACTGGGCAATGATGGCACTTGCTTTAACAGGGACTTATATCTCGTATTTTTTTTTAATGCTGGTCTACACAGGGAATGTAATTCAGATTAAAATAGGGGCTTGAAGTAAGGTAGCTATTGATGATTAACTCTCTGGTAGAAAACTCTTATGCTAAAACATCCTCGTTGTGAAAGGACTCAATGCAGTTCCGGTCAGGAGCAAAGAGAAAGGAGGAAGTGCTCTTGGGAGGAGATAACTGACATCGAGTAAGTTAATTCAGCAAAATTCCAGAATTACAGAGTCCTACCTGGGAATCAGAGATGGCTATACTTAAAAAATGACCACGTCCACAAGCCTGACAGCCTTAGTTATCGAAGGAATGTCGTAAAATCAAAGAAAACGACATTTTCTGATTATTTTTTCTCTGTCAGTGGATGTTGCAGAAACTCCGTTTGAAAGTCAACAGCCTCTGGTGCTGCTCTTGGGTGCAACTGGAGAGGGTAAAAATCCAGCCCAAATATCTCCCTTCGGCCATCTAGGAGTGTGGTGTCTACTTTAAGGTAGTCATTTGACTAGTCACCTACTTTAATAGCCCACGAAGACAGAGGCATTTTCTGAGAGCAATTCATTCTGTTTGCTGTAGGATGACTATTTGACGTGGGATCAACCGCCCCTGGGTGATGCTCGTCCCTCCTGACGGCTGTAGGTGGGTCCGTGGTGAGTAGATGCATCAGTCGTAACCAGCTTTAGGTGGTCACGGGTAGATGAGTTGCCTCCTGCCCCATATACCTGCGTGCTCATGGAGGCTGAAGCACTTCCCCTTGTCCAAGCAGTCATCTCTGAAATAACATGCATTCAGCCCAAAGTTCACTGAAGTCCAGGTTGCTGTAACTTTCAGTGGCCTTTTCATCACGTCTGTAGTAACGCATCTGAGGCAGTAGCAGAAATGGACCCCGCTTTATTGCTGGTAGTCACTGTACCTGATCTACAACACAGATCAGACTGAAAAAGCCTGCAACCTCATCCACTGGCCATCAAGCCTTCATCTTTAAATGGCACTAAATGCATCCAGCAAAAGCTGGGTAACATGTTTTTCATGTCCTAGCAGTCATGTGGGATTCAAATGCTACTGCCTTTGACATTGCAAGAGCAAAACCTGAAAATGTCACACAGCTGTCTCATGTGAAACAACTAAAAAAGTGAACTTGCAGGATATTTCTGTTGGAAACCACACTTTTCTTCTCATTGCTTTGGACCGGATGCTTAGGAGAAGGACTGCACACGTTCTTGAGGCACTAACTCCTGTGGCCAAGGCCAGGGACATCAGCAGGTGGGATGAAGAAGACAACTGAGAAATGTCAGATCATTTAGCAACATGAGTTGTCCTGCAGACCATGTCAGAAGCAATTGCAGTGGGACAAGCAAATCATCCCAAGCCTTCTGGCATAGCTGCCCGAGCATTGCTCATACCTCTGCAATGGAAATCACAGCTTGCTTCCGTAACACAGCAGGTTATGTTGCAGTGTGTCAAGCCCTGCTGTGAGCCCTCGCTATCATTTGCAACCAGCTAGTTAACACCGATGCAAATTTCATTACTACAGGCAGAGCCTCAGCCTGTCTAGAAAAGTGAACATCAGCTAGGACCAGAATGAAAGAAAAAGTATATTAAATTGTCAGGAATGATAGAAAATTCACATACCGGTATCTGGTTCCTAAATGGAGTCACTCGCCCACACAAGCTCCTCATCTGACCTCACTTGGGTGGCTTTTACTGCCTTCATTGATTCCTGTAAAGACCTCAGATAGATTTCAGTCTATAAAGAAGTCTGAAACTCTATTAATTGCCTTATGGGTGCGACACGAGCCCACCCCTCCCTTGCCCTGAGCCCTCCTCCTTGCCAGAATCCCAAATCCTGGTCCCTCACCGAAAGCCATGGGGAATTTCAAAGGGCTGGAGAGACCTTCTCCTCTCTGCCTCCGCATCTGTCCTCTGCATTGTAGGAGGGCACATATACACCACACAGCGAGTGAAGGGACAGATACACCTCTCTGCCTTTAAAGAAACCCTATCATATACATTTTCTGTAGGCAAGCATATGTGGCAGCTGTATGTCTCTCAACCCACGCTGGCTGGGTGTCACTGCTCCTGTCCTGGTACCCTCTCCCTCTCCCCGCAGCCCCCCCAGTGCTCCTGCCTTACCTCCAGCCTCTCTGGGCAGTGATTAATGGTGCCCATCAATCAGGCACCACTGCAATGAAAGCGGCAGGCAGTTTGCGATTAACCTTGGGGAACCTTGTCTCCCCACTCCCCCCACCCGTCCATCCCCCTCCGGAGCCCCCCGCTGAGATTATCGGGTGAAATGAGGCGGCATGCATGTATGTTTGGGGCCCTGGAGAACAGGTCTCCTGGTCTTTTCATATTGAAATGGTGAGGTCTCAGTCGCTCCTTTGAAGTTTTTTCTGCAGGGGTAAAAAAAACCCCAAACCCCAGTGTTTTCCTTCAATAATGCAGGAGGGAACCAGGATTGGGACAGTTGGGGTTAGTGGCAACGGCAGTGCCGAAAGGAGTCGGCTCACCTACCTTGTACAGGATGTGAGATTTATTTGGAGAAGAGAAAGTGTAAAACCGTGGGGCAATTATCATAGGGGACAGAGTTTCACTTGACCTCTCCCTGTTTTCCCTCCTGTCTGAGTAGTATCAGGCGACCCTGGCTCTGCTAGTGCTGTACCAACACAGGATGAAAGGTAGTCCTTGCTTTCAAGAAATGATGGCAATGATTTCTTAGTTTATTACAGCGCCATTTAATGGCTTCAGCTGGGATTGTTCTTCCCTGCCACTGGAGAGGGGTGTAACGGGAAGGTGCTCCCATTTCTGCCTATGCCAAGTGCTTATATTTGGGGTTGCTCAGCTGAACCTGGACTGACGTCGTTGCAAACATCAGCGTGGCTTGCCCCGATGTGGCACAGTGCACCTCGCGTGCTGTCAGGACAGATGTAGTGTGTCTATAAGAAAACAAGTCTCCTGTAATTTTTTTCAGGTTCCTGGTTAAAATGGAGCTGCTGCCCTGAGCTCGGCCCAGCCTCAGCAGCGTGCACGGGGCTCCCAGGCACTGTAGCTTGGCGTGCTGCGGCAGGCTGAGGAGGAAAAGCCGACGAGACTGTTTAGAACTACACCTGCACTTAACACCCGGCATTTTGCTGCCATGCTCTGTGTTAACACAGGGTATTTTCTACCTGAAGGTGCTCAAGGCCAAAGTTTACACCTCTGGGTGAGAGGGTTTGCTTGCCTGCCTGCCTGCGTGGTGGCGGCTCATTGCTGGGGTTTGCATTTCTCAGGCAGGCAAGGCTGTCGGTTCGGGGTGAGCATCCGATGGGTCACACACCGGCTGTGGCAGCAGGGGAGTACGTGAAACAGCCAGCACCTTCAGTAGAGACCAACCCAGGGCTTTAATCCCAGGAGGGAAGCTCTGGTGGGAGAGATCATGCTCTGGCAGGTGGGATGCACTTCTCCTTTCCCTCCTCCAACAGTCCTTAGCGCCCCCTGATTTGCTTATAATCACCAAGTGGCTTTGTTGGTAAGAAATAAAGCTGCACGTGCTCCCATTAGAGGCCCATGTGGCCCTTTTTGGTCTTGTCCCTTGCTGATAAGTATGCAAATTAACAAACGAACTGCAATTAATAGCCAAATCCCTTTCAAGAAACGGCCTCATGCTGGAGCATTTCTGAACAGGGTTTTACCAAATATTTGTCTCTTATTTGAATGGACATTATGAACATTTTGAAGTGTGTTGTTCATATATATATATGTATATATGTATATATGCAGTCCTGCATGCATGCAAATGTTTGTGCACCCAGTCAATGTTTTCATGCTCAGCAGGAGGAAGGTTCGCTATGCTTGTGGATTTTGGGGGAGCCACTTGGGTTAGCATCAGTTTAGGGGATGACCTCCAGCATTAGCCTGTTTCATCTTCTTCTCTGGCCACCCCATCCCTCCTCACCCCGGATCGTGGGTGGTTCAAGGGTGCCATGGGGCTGCCCCTTGCAGGTGAGCACTGGGGGGGGAGCGGGCTGACTCGCTGCCAAAGGAGCCTGCTGAAGAGGCTGGAAAACCAAGGCCGAGCTTCACTATGGCACCCGGGGAAGTGGGGCGAGGCAGGGAGGGTGCATGGCTATTAAGATCTCCCTTCAAATGTTATTAAATAATGTTTTGCTGCTGCAGCACGACAGGTGTGGAGGCGCAGGCAGGTAAACACAGCCTGGAGCAGGGCAGTCCGCCAAGTCTGTTTCCTTACATAAATCTCTCCACTTCAAGGTATGCAATTAATCCCGGCTCCAGCCTCCGTTCACCACAGACCTTCTTTGTACACATGATGTATTAATCACCAGAAAGGACTTTTGCACCTCTGCTATCATTCCTGCTTTGCAGGCTGCTGCAAAGAACTTTTAGGACCCGCAGAGACCCAAGGACATGGTGGCAGAGGTGGGTTGGCGATGGCATCTCACACTAGACAGCTGGAGAATGAGTGTGCGCGCGTATGTGGGTACATGCACGTGCGGGTGTGTGTACCTCTCTGCCATACTATGGCGTGCTGCAGCCCATCTGACGCTGATTTTGCCAGCAGATCCCCTGTTCCGCTTTCCCTGGAGACAATGGATGTTAATAAGTAACAGCTCCCCACCCTGAGTTTTACAGGGGTGATTACAAGAAGTTCTCATTAAAAAACCAGGAGGACAGCAGATCCCCATCAGGAAGCCTGAGCCTGCAAGAGCCTGCATGTATGCCTGCATCCCCGGTGTACCCAGGTGGCCGGGCAAGCCGCAACCCTATCTCCTGCATCTCAATGGAGGGAGAGGGCACGGCCGGCGGACCGGTGGAGCCTGCCTGCACCACACCGGTCCCCGGCAGCCCCGTCCCAGCCTCATTTTGGCAGGCCCAAACCCTTCATGCTGCCCAGGGCAAGCTCTGCTGGGAAATGCCTCTGGGGCCACTGCAGTGTCCATCTTGGACTGAGAGCCCAACGTGGCCAGGCAGCTGAAGTGTCAAGAGTCCTCTATTTTCCCTTACATTCCCCATTTTGCCCTCCACAATGCACGCTGTGTATGTTTTACATCCTTTTTTGAACAGACAGCAACAAGACCCTGGGAATTACATCCTCACCTGGACCCTGGCGCCAGCTCTGACAGCCCCTCTGGTCCGTATTTCCCCAATAAGCCCTGCAGCAGAGCAGGGCACTTCTTGGAGGCACAAAGCATTAGGGTGGTGGCAGGATGAGGCCAAGCAGGAGACACCTGAGCGCCGGCCTTGCTCGTCCGTTTGTCCTGCCACCATTTTGGCTGCGAATGCTGCCTGGGGTCCCGGCACAGCCGTCTCTCAGCTCTCCTCCCCTTTGTTACCTCCTTCCCAATTGCCTTAGGAAGGAGCCCAGGACCTTGAATTTACCTGGCTCACTGTCAGCAGCTATGATCCTATAGACCTTTGCTGCGATGGCAATGACTGCAGCTCAGATTGGGTCAGCAGGGAGGGATTTGGGGGAAAGCAGAGGGAGAGGGGAGCAGATGGCCAGCATAGTTTAGCATGTACCCGGAGTGCTCCTATCTCCAAGGCCTCGTAAAGATTACAGATGCGCTTCTTCAAAGCGGCAGAGATTGGAGCATGGGGCAGGCAAACAGCCACCCTGCTCCTGCTGGGGCTGCACGAGCCCACGGGGATGCCTTTCAGCCCCATCTGCTTGCAAAGGGTCAAGGGCTGAGCCTTCAGCCACCCCGATAAGTGGGGTGGGAGGGAGTCGTGAGCAAGGCTGCAGCTCCTTGTGTGCATCCAGCCGTCTCAGCTTGGCATTCAGTGCGCCCAGCACAATGTCCCTGGGCAGAAATACATTTTCACGGGGCACCTGGGTGGCAGGTCTCCTGCTCTGGAGACTTTAGCCAAATGCTGCTCAGAGCCCCTCAGAAACCTGGCTGTGACCTCAGGGTGAGGGGTGAGGACTCGACACCTAATGCTTGTGGCTCTCCAGTTATACCTGAAGTTTTTTTGGATGTCACCAGCCAGGGCCTGGTTTATGCTGGGGAGGCTCTGCAGCCCACAGGTAACCCCCCCGCTCCTGAATCTGCAATGCCCCCCTGCAGCGTTGTGCTCCTTAGGGGAACCATGTACGGCGTACAAACATGTATCCCTTGCTCCAGGGGGCTGCCAGCTTCTCACTTCAAGCCATGCATTATTTTATGAGCCTCTTTCTAAGCCTGCTCGCCCAAAAGCTTTCAACTTCTTGTTTTCCTTTGGCTCTAACGCTTGTCCCTGGATGTACTCAGCCTCTATTCCCGGCAAGGTAAAGATAGCTACGGGGCTTCTCTGGCTGCTGGTTCTCTTGCTGTAGCCTTTGTCTTAGGTGAGGGGCAGTCTGCAAGATGCTGGTTCAAAGTCATTCAGTAGGAGCTTGAGCGAAAAAGAGACTTTCCCATTTGCACAGCGAAAATTTGCCCGCCCCAGCCATGGAGGGCAAGGCATGGTGCGAAGGCAGAGCACCAACAAAGTAGCCACTCACCCCAAGATAAAGCTGCTGAAGACTGATGTTAATTAAACGAGGAGAATGTTTTTGTTTCGGCATGTTTATTAATTATTATGATGACTATTCGCAGTTTATATTGCAATAATGCCTACAGGTCTGAATTAGCAGCGTGGAGTCACTGTGCTGTCCAGTGAGCAAGCACCCAGGCGGGCAGAGTCCCTGCCCTGAAGAGCTTACCCATGAAAACACTGCGAGCTCAATGCAGCTTTTCAGCCCAGATCCTGACAAACCACCCACAAACTGTTCTTTGCACCTCGCGGTGCACCCGAACTGCCCTGTTTTAAGCAGCAGGGGACAGAGGTGTATCCATGGATCTTGTCCTGAGGACCATGCTGGACCACTTCTGCCATGGAGCCACCAGTGGGGACCCAGGGTGGGGGAGACCTGCAGAGCTCACTGAGCAGCTGGGAACGAGGTCCAGAAAGGACACTGAGTTACCACGTCAACTATTTTTACCAGAGTCATTAGTAGCAAAGGGCTGGTCTCCTCAATGCAATGTTTTCTCCCTTCAGGCTATTTTTCACTGGGTTGTGATGCAGAGGCCACAAAGGGGGAGAAGCAGGAAAAAACAAAAAAAAAGAAAAAGGAAAAACCAAAGAGGCATGACCTTCTAGGCCCTGCAAGCATTGCAAAGTTTGGGAGCCATTTCTCTCCCACCAAGGGAGCCTTTCTCTTTCCAAACAGGGCTGAGACAGGAGCAGAAAGTGGGAGTGGATGCGAGGGCATCACGGCAGTGCAGGCACAGTCTTCTGCAGCACTCCGTCACCACAGGTTTCCATGCAGGACAGGGTGACAGGGAGCACCTTGCAGATGACAGAGCGGCAATGTGGATCCCTTGCAGGGCAGAAGGCAGCCAGAGGATGAGCAAGTGAAGCCCCACAGCCTGTGGCTTGTAGCCCTGGGCAATGGCAATGTGTGACAGCTCCTGCAGCCTCTGGGGGTTGAAATAGCAATCCCAGAGCCTGGGAGATGGCAGAGGCCAGAGCTTCTGCTGGTCTCTAATTTCCTGGTCATCACTAATTAAATTGAGGGTGTTTCCTCCAGCTGCTGTCCATCACCACTGCAAAGGAAGGCAAGACCTTGCCTAGCACCCTTGAACAGTGATGGAGAACTGCTGTTGAATTGCAAAGCTTCTGCATTTCTGACCACCTCTTACCCTGTCTCCCAGCTTCCCAATGAGTTGCTGCTATTTAAAAAGGAGGCGACGGCCTTCATGGTGTGCCCAGGACAGAGGAGGGACCCCGAGGGCACTTGCCACTCTCAGCACTGGGGCTATGCAGGCACCTGCAAGTCCTGCTCCTGCTGCCCTCCTTGGGGGGCTGCGTGGATGCTCCCCACCTTCTCCCTTCTCTCCCAGGGCAAGCCCTCCTGCCCCAGGACCTCTCTGTCCCACAGGGTCCCGCCACGCCCTTCGGCTGACTCTTCAAATCAGAGCCGAGAGGAAAATGTTATCAGCTTTTACCTTGAGTTCCTCCAGAATAAATAGCTGGCAAGCCTTGGGCAACTGTCTTACGAGGCCATCTTGAAAACAAGCCTGAAAATGAGTATTTTCCTGATTTTTGGTGGGTTTTATTTCATTTAAGACTAGGAATGAGAATACATCTCTCCCTGTGCCCTGGCTTTTGGACAACATCCTTGCAATTGAGGCACTGCTGGGGAAGGAAGGGGCATGGATGCTGTGTTAGCTGGGATCTGCTGAGGATGGGGCTAGGGAGGAGCCCCCAGAGCGCCTGGGCACAGGGGCTGCCAAGCGGCTCTGCACTCATTCATTGTGCATCTCTGCATCCCCAGGTACCCTGGTGGGACAGAGCTGATCCCAGCAAGGGGGGCACCCACTGAATCCTGGGCAATTGCTAGGGACCTCAGGAGCAAGCAGAGTAAGAGTATGCATGCCCTCTCTCTCCTTTGTCTCCCTTTGTCATGCTAATGAAGAATTAGTTTTTTCTTTTGAAGTCTGCCTCCTCCAGCTCCAAATAAGCCGCCTCCTCACCTTGTTCCCCCTCTCCCACCACCTGAGCTTTTCAGGCTTGGCTTCTTGACCCATGCCCGGCTCCGCACCAGCGACCGGGAGCTGGAAGATGCCTCCTGCTGCCTTCCTTGCGCTGGTATCAGGTTCAACCTGTTCAATTAGTGGTGCCCCAGGCGCTGCGGGTTCCAGCTTTCTCTTTCTGCTTCATTTAATTTGAACACACGCACCTCTCCCTCCCTCCTCCTCCCTGCTCGCTTCGAGGCCCCAGGCTCTGCGCTGGGAAAGGCGCAAGGCAGGGCATCACTTACACACCTGGAATATGTTGCAACAAGCCCAGCAGCCTTTTACAAGGAAGTCTTGGACCCAGATGATGAGTTAGAAAGTCCTTTGCAGAGCCGCCTTTCTTGGGTAAAAAAATGTGCAGCTAAAACCCATGCACCAATTTCCATTGCTCTTCGGAGGATTGGTTTTCTGCCCTGCTTTCTTCTTTTTTGGGGGGGCTTAACATTCCACCATGCACATGTGGAGAGCCAGCCAGCCGTGCATGTGCACAAACAACGTAGGCACCGAGGGAAGGATTAGCTGAAACTGCTCGCTGGCTTTTTTTTTTTGTTTCAAAAGGAAACCGCTATTGAAACACTTCAGTTGCTTGCCTGGTTGTGGAGAGCTTTGTAACGGGCACCTCTCTCCCCCTGTCCTGGCACTAGAATGGAGATGCCTGAAGAAGATGCGGGACGGCTGCTCAAAAGCATAGATCTGACTTGCCCAACTGTCCAGTCCCAGGATTAAAGCCTCCGCCTGGGGGGTGCAGCCTGGAGGAGCCCTATGCTCCTGCCAAGGTTGGAGGGAGCTCCCTGAAAAACCTCTCCTCTCAGAAAACACCTACTCCTGAGACCCATGCAAATATGCAGACAGGTGCACACACTATACATATATGTAATGCACCTCCCCTGGCATCGCCAGGCCGAGAAGCAGACCCTGTGTTGTGGGCACAGTCCCTGTCCCTGTTGTATTGTCACACAGGGCTAGGAGGAGGCTGAGTCTTGCCGTTTCCCTTTGTGTGTGCATGTGGACAGCACTATCAAGGCTGGCACAGCTGTTTCTCTCCCCCTCTGTGACCAGCTGAGGAGGTGGGAGCTGCGGCATGGCAGCTGCCTGCCTTGTTGGTCTCTCTTCCAGGCTTTATAGCTGCCTTCCTCAATGAGGACCAACATCTTAGTCTGAAAATGAACCTATCTGCTCAGCAAGAAATATTTCTGCATTGAAACCGGCCTGTTTCAAAACCCGGCTCTCTGCAAAAAGAGGGTGAGGATTGCAAGAGTAAGGCTAGATAAATGGTGGGCAGGCACCGCTGGCTCCGTCGTGCGGATGGATGCTGCGCCTGTGCACAGTGTGTTGGAGCAGCGCTGCTCTTGCTGGAGGAAATCTGCTGGTGGCGGGTGGAAGCAACGCGTGCGTTGTGTGAGCAACGCGACCTGACAAGCAGTGTGCTGCTGCTGGGGGCTTCGCTCTGCTGCAGGGGTGTTCGGAGGCACCAGGCTGAAGGGGGTGACTGAGCATCTGAGCCGTGCAGTAGTCAGTCCCCTGCAAAGGGACAGCCCACTGTGCTCTGGGACGAGTAAGAAATGAAACTTAGAGCTAAAAATAAAGAAAATAATCTGACCCATGAAATTGCATGTTCGGGTGCTGCCCGGCATTGGCAGGAAGGAACTGTGGCTCTGGGTAGCTGCTAGTGGCTTGAGAGCCATTTCCCTGCCTGCAAGCCCGGCTGAGAGCCTTGGCAGAGCGGAGGAGCCACTTGCAGCTCGCTGGACAGCTCTGCTGGCTGCCTTAGCTGCTGGCTGCCCAATGGCTTGCAGGGCATTTGCCCTCACTGCCTCGCTGGTTGGAATATTTCTGCCGCGATAAACTTGTCAGACATGTTGAACCCAGTTCAGCAGGGTAAATGGAACAAAGCGCTACCGAAACCACCACAGCTAGACCTATTTTGCTGGCAGAAATGCTGGCTGCTGGGCTGCAACAGCAGCAGCAGCAGAGACCCGACCATAATGAAGTGACAGAAAGTCATTGGGCCTGTCATTTTGAGATGAAGATTTGAACATCTCTCTTGCTAAAGACCCAGCTGGAAATATTATACCAGTCTGTGTAAATGTCTTCTCCACCACCACTACATACAGCTGTCCTGCTCATGTGGTGGCTATACATTGCAAAGCATAAAAGCTTGCATGTCTCATTTTGTGCCGGGCAGTTTCTCCACATGGTTTCTTGATGCATTGGGAGTTTATTCTGCAATGTGCCATTTTTTCCTACCAATCAACTTAAAGTTGTTTGTTTGCTTATTTTACAGGCAGAGAAATATTTGGCCAAGCTATACTGCTGCAACAGTTTATCCAGAGCATCCTTCGTTGTTTACGAGAACTCAGTGACTGGGTGGAACAAGAGTTCAGCCCAGCAACTGCTGCTTGGGAGTCCGAAGGAGGAGCTGAATGGATGCAGATGCCATTCAAGGTCGCCTTCTCCCTGTGAGCGGGTGTTAGTGATGCTCGCTCAGCATTTTGCGATGGACTCCTTCAGATGGGCAGCTGCTGGAAGGCCCCCTCTGCACTGCAGGGAGGAGCACGGGCTGCTGCTGAGCAGAGCCATCCCCAGCACGTGGGGTGAAATTTTGGTGGGGGTGAAGTTGGTGGGAATTTTTACGACAGATTTCAATGCCACCAACTTCTTTCCTTTTTTTTTAAAAAAGAGTGCATTGTTGCCTTTTGTCTCAATCTTTTGCAACCTTCAAACGCTGCCTCAAACCTGTTTTGGCCGCTTTCTGTTTTGAAACAGTGAGAAGATGGCCATAAAGCTCTCTATAATCTGTCTGTCTCACCTGGGTGACTCACTCCAAAATGCCACGGGCCCACGGCGGTGGCTCTGTGGTCCCTGAGGGTGACTCAGAGCGAGGAACAGGCAGGGGTGGATCCTGACAGCAAGGGGTGCTCCTGACGCCTCATCCCCATCCACCCAGTGCCTGGTGGGAGTGATGGGTAGAAATGTGCATCCAAGTGAGCGGATTTGAAAGGCAATAAAAGCTTTTAATGCAGGAACTTGGGTGATTTTCTTTTGGTAAATCCCTGGTTTTGCTATACATACCTCTCAGGAAGGTGATACAGCCAGCTATCTAATTTTTCATGCATTTTGCTGTTAAAAGGCATGCTTTTAAGAGGGTTTGAAGAAAAGACGCCGTGCTTGTTCTATTGACCCCACGCTATCTTTTTATAAACGTTGCTGAAAGATTTCTATGGCTGAGATGGGTAACAAAGGCAAGTGAAAGGCTCTGCAGAGCCACAGCTGGGATTTGTCATACTGCAGGGAGAGACGAGCATCCCACATCCACCCAAAGGCTTTGGTTGGAGCTGCCACACTTGTTCTCACCTCCTTCCTCTCCACAGAGGACAACCTGCGCTGGTGCTCCCCGAGCTGGAGGAGGAGGGGGAGAGGAGGATGATGCTGGTGCAGGGGGGGACTGGAGGAAGAGGAGAGGAGGAAGGGCAGGAAGGTCGAGGAGGGGGCAGGCAGCCTGAGCGCACAGCCAGCGAGAGGAGAAAGGTGGTCCTGCGGGAGAGGCAGGGGTCCGCAGTGAAGAGGAGGGGTCGGGGAGCAGCCCTTTTCACATGAAAGCGGCTTTTCAGATGGAAATGGCAGGGTCAGCAGCAGCCCTTGGACAATGGCCCCCTTTGCTCCACTCCCAGCCAGCCACAAAGAAATGGGGGACGCTGCCGGAGAAGCCCCTCTCCGCTCTCCCCTGGCCTGGGGCAGAGCGAGGGGCCGAGCCCTGCTGGGGCTCCCTGACGCTTCTCAGGCTGCAGCCAGGCTTGTCGCCCAGGGCCCGGGGGCACGAAAACTGGCTGGAAGAATTGTAACAAGATGGGGGGAGGGAAACAGGAGGGGAAAAAAGGAGGGAGAGAGAGAAAAGCCAAAAGATTTCAACACTAATAATCTTCAAGGAGTGTTCTGTAAACAAAACGGAGGGCATCGCGCCAGGAGCACCTGCCTCTCCGCATTGACATTAATTGTTTGGGGAAGAAGAGAAAAAATTCTTCTTGCCATGTCTGCAGCCATGTGCCTGTGCCCCAAGCAGCCGGGGAGGCGAGCCGGCGCCGGGCTGCATCATGGTGGGTGCTGCACGCCCGCGGAGGCAGGAGGGTATGCAATGCTGGGTGCGGGGCATGCGAGTGAGTGTGTGGGTGCTGCAGCAAAGCCAGCCCTTACACCCAAACCCATCGGGTGCCAGTCCCTCATTCACTCTGCCTTCCCCCTGCCGCTTCATTCCTGGGTGATGCATGAGGATCTGCATGCTTTCTAAAGCTCTTGGTGGTTTAAACCTCTTAGCGTCTTGTATCACTCTTGGTTCCTGCTATTGTTTTCTTGCCTTGTACCGTGTGTAATCCCTTGCCGGGTGCTGCCAGGCTTCTGACCTCGTGGCTCTCCTGCATTGCCGAGTTCCTCAGGTGCAAGTTTTGTCCTGTTCTGGGGGTGGGTATAAAGGAGCTGGAAGGCTCCTGCACCCACACAAGCAGTGGAGAAGAATTAGACCGTGCATGAACAAGTCCCTAATCATCCGGTTTGGCAATCTCCCGGTGAGCCACCTCACCCCTCTCGGCGGCGAGTTACTCTCTGGGTCTCAAGTGTGTGGCACCTTCTGCAAGCAGCAGCAGCACTTGCACGGGCTCAGGGGTGGATGATGCTGTGGCAGCTCTGGTGCTGTTTCCCTCCCCACTTTCCAGCCCCAAACCTGTGCCAGCCTCAGCTGAAGAGCTCTCCACCTCCCATGAGCGTGGCTCCAGGGACATAAAGCATTGACCCACCAGTGCACGCATTTTAGGTTGAGATCCTAAGGGTGCCAGTTATGCACAGCATCTCCAAGCAACAATAATCTGGGAGCTGCTTCTTCCCTTTTAGCCGTGAAGGACATCAAAGCACACAGGGTTGTGTGACAGCAGCATGGATGTGGGTGGCTGGACACGATGCAAACGCAGATGGGGCACAGGGATGAATCCTTGTCTGATGCTTGGAGTGTAACTGAGGCTGCCAGAGCTGCCTCCAGGGCACCTCTTGTCTCCCTGCTTACACAAATAATGTTTGCCTGAGGCACGCAGCAGGCCCAAGCAAAGCAATCCAGAAATCATCCACTGGTGCTGATGGATTTGTTAGCTGGTGTAAACGGTATACTGGTTTTCATCTGAACACCGTGGGGCTGATTACACTTGCTAAAGAGCTTTCCTGGCTATTACATTCAAAGATCTTCCTACAGATGCAGCTAATACCAGCAAAGGGCTGGTGGCTAATACTTGTTTGCTGCTCTACCTTGGAGCTGGACTGCATGACCGAATTTTGCAGGCATTGCTCAATTGCCATGAAATGACACATAAAACCCGCTGCATTTGCTCATCTTATTCATACAGAAGAATCTGGGTAGCCTGTGTCACTGGAAGTGGCTAACTGTCCAAAAAGTCTGGTTTGGCAACACAAGCTGAAAAACAACCAGCCAAGGCCCTGTGGTGTGGAGCAGTTCTTGTAGTGCTTCCTCAGGGGAGAGAAATCTGCAGCAAAATTGTATTCGCGGTGGCATCACCCACCTTAAAGTAGGGTTACATGCGTGCAGCAGAGCGCAGGGAACAACGTAGTGCTCTGTTGGTGTTACATTAGTCCGAGCTTTCGGCACTGATCAGGTCTCCAAAGCTGGAGGAGAGCTGCTGGAGGAGAGTCAAATGTCTCCTGTCCCTTGCTTCAAAATTAGATTTTGTTATTTTATGCCCAAGCTTTCAGTTGTCTGTCTCCAACTTTCTCCTCTTGATAGTCACCCATCCTTACTTAGGACACTCACTTTCTTGGCCTGCTCCTCAGCCTTCTTTAACCTTTTTCTCTCCTGCCTAATGTTCTCCTCTGTACATGCTAAAAGCGCCTCTCCTTGCCCCATCACTCCTCTTTCAGGGATGGCTGTCCTACCCCACGCCCTGGCGCTAGATGCTCCCCAATGAATTGCATGTCCCCAAGCAGTCAGAGACCACGCTCAGGGCCCCCAGCCGACAGCAGCAACCCATGCAGAGCTGAGAGCCCTTGCAAAGGATGGGGAAACCTGCAGATTTGGGAGCGGGAGCGGGGGGAAGGCCGTCTGCGGCTGATGCCTCCTTCCCCCCATCCCGCCCGCTCCCAGTTTAACCATTAACAGGCTGGCTGGCCCCGCCGAGACAATGATCTGTTTGTTTAGCACTGAGGGAGCTTGTATCGGGGGCCTGGCAGATTTATCAAAGTGGAGTGATTAGCTCTATTAGAGAAGGGATTTGTGTAAACAAAAAGACAGGTGCAAAGAGACGATTCCAGCTGGCAAAGGCTTCACAGGGCTTGGAGCATTTCAGTGGCAATAAAACTTCTTCCAGGAAACAAGAATCAGACCAGAGAGAGTGCATGTGTTTTTAACTTATTTGTCTGGCCCTCCCGACTGCTCGTCCTCCCTGGCCCAGGCAAGGGGGATGTGGCCTTTGGTGTCCCCACATCCCTTACTGCTCCCCTATGTTTGCAGGTGTCTCCAGGCTTTGTAGGTCCCCTCCATTCCGGGCAGGAGGAGGATGGGTTGCAATGCTGGTGTGTGGAAGCATAAGCTCTCTCTTGGGGACGTGCCACTTGTCACCCCTAAGCCAGATGACGGACTCCACTTTGTAGTGGGAAGGCTAAACCCCATCCCACTGTCCCAGTGGTCCTCCTTCCTTCATCTGTGGAGGTCCTCTCCATCCTCACCCCAGCCGTGTCCTGCTGGAGTGATGCTGGAC
This sequence comes from Fregata magnificens, assembly GCA_013389945.1. Taxonomy (NCBI): domain Eukaryota; kingdom Metazoa; phylum Chordata; class Aves; order Suliformes; family Fregatidae; genus Fregata; species Fregata magnificens. Next base: position 77,791 of record WAAD01006570.1, read on the forward strand.
CACTATGGTCTCATCAATCATCAGCAAAGATGTTTGGCATTTGCTTCACCTGTGCAATGTGGCTTGTTACAAGCCTGGTGCCAACCTCTGCAAGAAGGGATGAAGGTAGAACCCCAAAAATGCACAGAGCTTGACCTATCTTGAGAACTTTCTTTGGAAACAGAAGTGGAAATCCCTACTGACAGCATGAATACCGTAAGCTACTCGTTCAAAATACCTACTTCCACTGCATTTACTAATTTACCGTAATAACTGCTCTGAAATTATGAATGATTCAGAAAAGAGAAATTTGTCACCCCCAGCTGTGGTTCATTGCCATGGCAGAGGACCACTAACAAGAGTCTGTCATTTTTTTCTTCTGCAATAATCCTATCTGCAATAACAGATACGTTTTCTGCTTCCCATGCTACCTGTGTCCTTAAAGGATCTCTTTAAAGGAGCTATACTGAGGCTATAACATTTTACTGAGTGTAACATGGATGAAAATGTTTCTTCAGACATGTTATGCTGTCTAAGTATGCATTAGCAAGCTGATCGAGGGCTGGGTTTGCTAGCTGATTCAGGCCCAGTGGCAGCTGAGCACCTACTGAGCTTTTCAGAAGCCTACTAGATTATAATCTACGTTTTTAGGTACTGACTTGTCTGTGTCTTTAGGCACCCAAGTCAACACTTCAGCCCTTAAACCTCTTTTGAATGTTTCAAGGGCTTCTAAAGCTTTGTTGTGCGTGTATGCCTATACATAAAGTTTCCTATATGACTCAATTTTAGAATTTTAAGAAGTCTTTTAAAACAATCTCCCTCCAGTTAACCCCAAACCCAGGCAATTTCCCATTGCGCACGTGTCCTGCTGGGCTATGGGAGAGGCAGGTGCCTCCCTGTGCAGGCAGGCGGGAGGGCAGCAGAGCTGCCCACCTGGACACAGCTCCAGTCCTGCTCCCTCATTGCACAGCGTTGTGGCACTTAAGGAAAGGCCCCAGCAGCTTGGTTAGGCTGCTGCAATTCGGTGGATGAAACTTCGTCTACAAAGGGGTGAGGCAGCTGTATTCTAAATGTGCTCAAGCCCTCCTAATGGGATAGTTTCAGAAAGATCTCTGTACTTGCTCTGGTGCCCAGTGAAAAATCCAGCCTTACGGGTGCGTTCCAAGACCTGTTTTGCACACAGGTCACTGGTGCACCAAAACTCTGCAAGCAAGGTGCCACACGATGCCAGCGATCTACGCACAACCTTTGGGACTTCATTCCACCTTCCACTGCCTTGGCTTTTTTTTATACCAACAGGGGTGATAGGGTTGATCTTTGTTTGCAAAGTAGCTGGAGATCCTTGGGAGAGTGTGCTCTGTAAAGAGACTTCATGAGCTATTGCTCTGCTCGCAGCTGGCCACACTCGTAGCTGCATTCTTTGGCTGGTTGGAGGTAGTGTTTATCACCAAAGGCAGCTATAAAATAAAGCCCTGGGGCTACGTTTTCAAAAACAGGTGCCTCAAATGTGGTCACAAAATACGCACATCCCAAAAGAGAGCTGTGTAGCATGCACTGGGCCCTGCGCACACACTACCCGTATTGCTTGAGCAGTACATGTTTTGACTGCCCGAAGTCTAGTGCCACTTAAACTTACCCCTTCAGAGTCCAGCTTCTCTCTGAAAAGTACAGTTTTGCTGAATGTTACTTTGATAAGAGATCCAATGGCTCTCTCACTGCTTCTGTGTCTCTGTTGCACTTGCTGTATGGATGACTCCCATGTTTGGGTCCCTGGAAGAGAATGATCATCATTTGTCCTGCTGCATTTCCCCCCCCCGATGGTGACCTGCTAACATCTTGCTCCATGCTATTTCGCTGTTTATGGGACATGTGGGACTAATAGTGGCACGGATGCTAAAAACAACTCTCTAAGCCTAAACAGGTCCCAGCATGTGATTTCCCTCTACCAGATCCGCAGTGGTGCCTTTTGCACCTTCCTTCAAGCTAATACTGTTTCACCACCCCAGAGTGTGCGTGCCCTCTCTCCTTCTCCCTTCCCACCTTGCTAGCTTGTGACCATTTGCTGTTGTTCATCTCAGCTGCAAACTGAACGGAGAGTGAAGATGTGTGTGTGGGAAATCAGAGGTTCAGGCAGTGAGAGCAGAGCTGGGGTCAAACCAAAGCATGAACTAAGAAAAGCCATGATGCTCATGCTTTCCACCCAGCAAACAAGTGTCTCTCCTGCTTGTAGATAAAATCTTTCTTGTAGAAGTGTTTCTGTTTTACTGGTATCACATAATTTGCATCGACAACGAGGAGGGTCAGCTCCACTTTGTTGTGATGTTGTATAGCTGTTCAAAACAGAAAGCTCAGAGGCTCTGCTCTTGCATCAGTCTTCAAGGAACAGAGCATATTTCACTCCATTAATGTGAAAGCATCAGTTCTCTTCTGCATTCAAATGGCAAAATAGATCCATCAGCATGACAGAACTATCTGAGGGATCTTCCTTTATGCCTCTTCCCCGAGGGTCAAATAATGGAGATAAGCGAGAACGGAAAAAAAAAAATGGGCTCATGAAAATTCATGTAATTATTTCTTGGCAAGTCTTTGTTACCATTTTGCTTTTGGGTCAGGAGGATGCAGAAATGCTGTTGGCTGGGCAGAGACCCTGCGAACCTGGGCTGCTGGCTGCCTTGCACACCGCACCAAGGAGTCTGAGCACAATGCACCGCGGTGAAGAAATGTCACGAATAGCAAGCCTGTGATTTCCCCTGGTCTGCACTCCTTCTGGGCTACTCTTTGCCAAGGGGGTCTTTCATTGCACCATCAGTCAAAACCTTAGTTTGCACAAAGGCAGGAAGTGAAAAGGAGGAGAAGGCAAATGAGATATTTTCTCTATGGCTTCTCAACAGAAAGGCTCAAGTCTACTCTGCCATGTAATCAAATCCATGCAAATGCTGGGCGTCAGCTGTGTCTAATGGTGGCTGTTTCATAGAAGGGCAAGGCGCTGTTTGCTGAAACATGCAACGGCACCTGTGTGTTATAACCTATGGATGACCCGCCAGCAACCCCAAGAATTGCAATGCATGTGCAAAAGGTGTATTTTGCATTGCCTGGATGTCACAGATCACAGCGCTTTGATGAAAGGGCAGTGGGAATCCCGGGTGTGGTCCTGGAGGTGAGTCAAGGCTGATATTGCTCTGGGTGGACCTGCGCTAGCTGAGAAGGTGCCAGTGGCTCCGTGCAGCCTGTGCTTGATACCCAGTAATGTAACATACAGGTTGGTCATGTCTTATTCTGAGTGCAACTCACACTGCTACCTCCATCTCCCTGTTCCCCCAAGGGATACATTTTTGGCAGCCTGTCAGTGCAAGGAGGCTGGTAGCCTACACTCACACAGGGCGAGAGATGGGACTCGGGACCACACCGATCTCTCACCACAGTCAGAAGGCTCCGAGGATGCCCCTCGGTCTAGGGCAGCCCTGCTGCAATGCGTTACTCATTTCACCCTCCCCGTGCCAGGAACCAGCAAAGCTGTGATTTACACTGTTTCTAGGAATGGAGCAGTGCAAATCTCCAGATGCCTTATTTCTGGGTGCCCTATTTGTATTTTAGCCCTCCTTATGCAAGGGCAAACAACAAAGCGGAGACTGAGCCTGATGCAGCCTCTCTCCTTGAAAGCCATCCCAGTGCTTCCCAGCAGCATGGAAAGGCAGCGAGACTCCCAGAGCCCTGCACACCTCTCATCAGGAATATATACTTCTGTGGAGAGGTACAAGTGCTTCCTATTTGGTAAGTGCTCTTAAGAGCTGATTAGAGCTTGCAGACACCCGCAGAAATCCCTGGGAGGATGGAGAGGGAGCTGCCACCCAAACCCCTGCTACTTGGGATTAATTTGTGCTTTGTGGCATGTTTCCCTGACGGAGCAGCAGTGGCCCTGGGGATTCATCCTGCACTCGCTAACCCGCTGGCTGGCCCCAGCCCCGCTCCTCCTGCAGGCAGGGCTGCTGCCTGGAAGAAGGACCTGCCCCTGGTTGCTCCATGGCCCCCAGTCCCGGGTTTCCATCAGAAAGGATCAGCTGTGATGTATGGGCTGCGGGCAGGTAACACAGCAAATTAATACCTTTCTCTTCACTGCCTCAGGGGGATGAGTGTTTCCTAGCATCCTAATGGTGCCATCAGGATTTGCTATAAGAAAATAAACCTAACAATACCACCACCAACAAAAAACAGTGCATGCCTAAGGGAGAACCAACAATGCCACTCATGTGCCATTGCAGGCTGTGAGAGCCCTTCAAGGACACCCCTAGACCTCAGCCACCCCTGGGAACATTTGCTGTCCTCCTTCTGGGAGGACAGCCTGGGTCCCAAAGGGCACCAGCACTGCAGCTTTGTGATAGAGGGGTGTTGGGCTGCTCTGAAACCCTCCTGTCAGGCACTTGGCGCCTTTAGGGGCCATGCAAAGACCTGCTCAAGCCATGATGATTGGGAAGAAAGACTTTAAAAAGAAGATCTGAGTATGTGGGAAGACACAGAAGTTATGAAGGCAAGAAAGGGTTCCCTCGCTATCTTTTATGTGCTGGCTTATGAGTCTGGGTTGGCTGTTCAGATGGTTTGTAGGGGGTGAGCATCAATGGTTGCAATGGCCTCTGCTGGTCTTGATAAAACCCTAACTTTAGATCATGAATCTCTAGCCTTGCCTAGGCTTTCCTTTCTTTTCGCTTGTCTTACTTATTAGCGATATTCAAGCAGCTTTGCTTTACTCCTACATATCAGCAGCCAACCTACAGAGAAAGGTATGTGACAGAAGAGGAGTGTTGCAACCTGGAGAACCAAGCTGCGATGGAGGGGCAATACTCCTTATGCCAGAGCACAGCACTGAGCCTGCCAGTGCAGGAGAGCACAGCTTCTATTTAGAGAGGGCATGTTCCTGAGTTCTTCTTCTGTGCCATGAAATCACAATTATTCTCATTGCTTGGTGCGGATGTTGGACTGGAGCGCCAGAGCTAACACATGGAGGCAGCAGCTCCGGGGCTGAAGGCCACTGGGGAGGAGGATGGCAGCGTCCTGCTTCGCAACAGTGATGGAGACATTGGCAACACGGCTCTGCTCTCATGGGTGTAAAGGTGTCTGGGTGAAGCAGTGGCCCTTACTGAGGCAGCAGCCAGCCTCTCCTTGCTGCAGCATGAGTGCTTGACCAGCTCCCTCATCCTCAGCAACCCAGAAACCCCTGTGGGCCCTTCCACCTCTGTCCCTCCATGAGTGGCTGCGAGCCCTTCTCATATACACCTGCCATTGGCTTACCGGCCTTTTTTGGTTTATGATTTTATTTTATTTTGTTTGATTTTATTTTATTTTATTCCAGGCAGCTCCCTTATGGTTTGGCATCATCTGCAGTGAACCCTGGCCCATCCCGGAGCGGGGGGGTCCTGTCTGGTGAGGGCTTTGCTGGGGACCAGCGCCACGCTGCTGGTGGAGCATTCCTCATCCACCCTTTCCATAGAGGCGTGCATGCCTTTTGTTACCTGCCAGGGAAGCGGAGGAACAGGATTGCTCAATTAACATATATGTACCTTGGCAGGGCACCAGCCCGAATCGCTGGCTCCACCCTGCCTTCCCTTCCCCATAGCCATATCGCTTCCCCCCTCCTTCTTTGACATACCATTCCTCCTTGCTATCTAGGCTAATCTTCATCAGTCATTGCCCTGATGCTCTCCTGCTCTGACACGCTCCGAGTTTCAGCACAATTCCTGCGGCAGGTCGTGTCACGTCCTCTCATGCCGGCTGCTTTACATGGATCCCCACCGAGGCACCACACAGCCTTGAGCAAGACTTCTTCTGCTCGAAGTAATTTAGGGCGTCTTTCTTTATTGCTGGCTGTTCAGCTCCCTGGCAGGAGGAGCTGGGGCATTCGGTTTGCTTTGGAGAGCTGGCTAAAACACGGCACAGGGCAGAAACCAGCTAGCGTGTTCCAGCTTGAGCTTCTGCCTGTGTGATTTAGACACTGAGGGATGCAGATTTGTTATTTCTGGAATGTTAGAGAGTTTCACTTGGGGTGGTTTTTTTGTTTGTTTTCTAGAAGGGCCCAACTGATACCCTGTCTATGGCCAGCACACTGTGCTCTTTTGAGCAAAAGGGGACTGCTTCCGCAGTGCTCTCTGCCACATCTCCGCTGCTGCAGAAGGTACATCCCTTCCCTCGCCAGCTCTACGCAGAGGCAGTGGTCGGGGCTCTAGCAAGAGAAGGAGCCAGTCTGTGCCATTCGTTCCTCCCTGCACTTCCTATCCTGTCCTGCCTTGTTCTCCCCTGCCCACCTCAATCCAGTCCTCCACCCCTCCAGGCCACACCAACCCCTTTTCCCATTCTTCACTTGTGGTCTCTGTTTCTGTACCTCCTTCCCTGTTTGCTTCATATCTTTGCGGGGTTGTGCTTTGTCATGTTAGATGACAACTTGCCTTGTCACCTTGCAACTCAGTTGTGCAACCCTCAGCATGGCACAGAAAGAGGTGCCACTCTTTTTTTGGTAAGGGGTCTGTGAAGATCTCCCCCCTGTCCACTTGAGACATGTCTTGCTGGTGGAGATGAGTTTTGCAGAGCACCTAACAGTGCATCGCACTGAGAGATTGGTGATGGGGAAAATCTTGGTAGTTTTGATTGTGTGGGTGAAGAAGTACCTGAGCCAGTATGAGGAGAAGCCTCCCAGGTCTGGAGGACAGAGGTGAAACATCTCCCAGTACGGGCCACGAGAGCAAACCAGGAGGCTCACTGAAACTGAGCTGGCGTGCCCGTGTCGTGATTGCCCCGGCTGCTCAGTTAACATGCAAAGGAGATCGTGCTGCCTTCGTGTTTACATCTGGTATCGCTTCCCTGGGCAAGTCGGAGGGCTGGGCAATGCCCAGTGTCACAGGCTGTAATCTGCGGTCTTTGTGCTTTGTTATATAGCGGTTACGCGAACTGATATTGCAGGGCGCTTTGAATATTAACAACATGTTTGCATGTTATCCTTTGCCCTAAGAAATTGCAATGGACCTGACAGATGAGACGTGGTGAGAGAAGGCTGCCCCAGAGAGAGGACACGCTGCATGAAGAGGGGTGCAGCCATGGAGATGGGGAACCTGTCCTCACCCTTTGGTAAGTTCCCAAAGGAAGTTTGGAGCCAAGCTGAGAAATATAATCACACCAAGTTATAAATATACCAAATTATAGCAGTCCCACTTTAATTTTCCAGCTGTTTCTTTCTTGGTGGTGTTACTGCTGCTGGGTAGCGAATTAACTCCTGTAAATACCAGAAATCCTCTTTCATGAAGGACTTTGAGTTTCCCAAATCTGTGCCCTCTCTGACCTGGAGCTGTTCTCCCTGTGATCCTTTTAACTCACCTGAAACCTACCACATTTATGTTCTTTAGGGTTATATCTCACCAACAACACGTAAAACTGCAACCCCAAACTGCGGAAGGTGGAGCAGACCCTGAGCCCTGGGGCCCCCGGCTGTCACCTGCTTCATCAGGGGAGGGAAGGAGCAGAGCAAGGAGGGAGAGGACACCCCATCCCCAATGGGCAGTCATTTTGGGTCTCCACCCCCTTATTTCTACCCCGGCAACCGGCAGTTACTATTATTTTAATTAACAATAAATAAGGAAGAAGGAAGTTCTAAATCCAGGCATATAAAAATGCTTGGCCAAAAAGCAGAAAACAGAGAGAAATGAGTTTGAGGAACTAATTTCCGTTCACGGTGACAGTTTTATCCCCTCCTGAAAAGAAAAACGCAAGAGCGAAACATGCCTAGTGCAACCACTAAACCACTAAAAAGGCCAACAAAAATTGGTTGCTTAACAGCTGGTCTTCAAATAAAGGTGGAACAGAGCCGTGCTTGTTGCAGGCCCGTTCCCCTATCTTTGCTCACGATGACTAAGATGTTTATCATGCGCTAACCCCACAGCAAGTTATTGCCCTGCATGAGCAGCAATGACCCTAAATCTGGCAGTACTCTGTGGTGGTCTCTTTAGACCTGCAGTCCCAAAGCCAGCCTGATGTAGGTGCTTAGCTTAGGGTCATCGGACCAGCCCTGAAGACTTTTTGGGACCTGCATCCAGCCTGGGCTGCAATGCCAATGACAAGGGACCCATTGAATCCTGCTCTCCTTGTGCCTGCTTGAGTTTTGTCCAAGCCTGGGCACGGAGCAACCTGGCTCTGCCCCTGGCCCCTCTGCTCCCCCTCCCTGTGTGGCCGGCCACTGCCTGGCCCCTGAGACGATGGGGAGGAGGAGGAGGAGGGCATTAGGCAAATATCCCCAACTTCTTAAGATTCCTGCTTAATGAGCACATTTGCTCCATACCGCAGTTTTGCCCCCATATCAGTAATCTTATCAGGCTGAGCCTGCCTCTGCCACCTGCAAGCAGAGATATCGGGGGGCGGGGGGGCATAAACCAGTTTGTTTTAAGTTCCTAGGCGCTAAAGTCAAGAACGAGTTTCAAAGTGAACTTATCGTTTTATTTTTGTCATTAAAAAAAAAAAAAAGAAAAGGGATAAAACACCGCCGGCTTGCTTTATGATTCACTGATTGCAGATGTTTCCTGTTGGGTGCCCGGGGTGCTTGGCTTTCTGTTTGCCACTACCAAAAGGCGAAAGCGCTTGGCACCGTTTCGGGCACGTGTCGTACAACTGTTGAGCCACTGAGCCTTGCACGCCGCCTCCCCGGGAGGCGCCAAGTCCTATGGCTTCACCTCTCTACGTGCCTGCGTGCGCGCAAAAGGACTTTTGTATCTGTACTCGGGCTAAAACCATGTTTCCAAAAGGAGTCGTAGAGGACTAGCAGAAGAAAACAAGGTGTGGTAACATGTAACTGCCCACTGCCACTTCAAGTGGGTTTTTAAATATTTTCTAGCCAACTGTTCAGACGTCTTACTCATACCAGGTCCGGGCTGGATCCTGCCCAGCGAATGGGCAGAGGATTACACTTGACCTCACCTGTAGGCTCACCAAGTCCTGCAGCCTGGGAGCCCGGACACCGTCCAGGGGTTCAGTGGTGGCCCACTCCTGACTGCATTTGTCTTTTAGCCTGGCACAGGTTTTACCACATCCAGGCACAAACCAATACACTGGCACTATCTTCATCATTAAAGAACAGAACAAAATATAAATTCCTTATTTCTACAAATATATTACAAATATGTAGGACCTCAAGTATTTGAAAGTAATCTTGACCAATTCTGTCCTACCTTAAACAGATGAAAATTCTGTTTTTTTAAGAAAGTTTTGAAGCCACATCCTTTTTTTCAAGTGGTAAGTTGCATCAAACGTCTCAGAGATCTGGAGCAATAGCAATCCGAGAGAAGACACATGCTGGACACAGTGCTGGTGACATGAAAAATGTGATTTATCTCTCTTTTGACTGTTTATCTTGCGGATACCAACAGCATCACATCCAGGTACTGCCTACGTCCCTCATTAAGCATGCTATGCCTGTGTCGAAGGAGTGTAGATACATGGTGCATTGAAACAGCACGTGTTTCCAGGTGTATGTTTGGCTGAGCAGCAAAGCTCAGCATCCCCCAGCAAAGCAACACAGCACGTGTATACAACCAGCGTGTTGCCATCGAGGGCGTCGGTCTTCACGAGCACAAAAACTCACGTGCTTTAAGCTCTTTAGTGGGGTCTGCCTGAGCATGAGCAGTGGCAGGGCCACGCGAACCTGGACGATGAAGCAAGAAGGGGATTTTTGGTATCCAGCCCTAACCGCTGGCCCGTGCCTCTGCCCAGGCAGGCTTGCCAGTGCTGAGCAGCCGGGCTGCAGGTACGCTGGAGTGCTTGCAACCCCACGGCTCCGCGTGTGTACACAGAAGTTGCCGATGCGGGTCAGGATGAGAGATGACAGCCTGATTTTGGAGATAGAGAGGGAGCCTTTTCATGTCAGGGGTCGCTGTGAGCTGCCTTCACACACAGGCTCAGGTCTGGGAGCAGACTGTTCAGATGAACATGCTGCTGAACATATCACTGAGTGGCCCTCTCAGAGCCAAGACCGGCATCCAAATGCTGGCTTGCTGCTATATTTGAAGGGGAAAAAAATTCCCTGAGACAGAAAAATGCGAGGCTCTAAGGGTTGTTTTCCCCCCTATTTCTTCCTTGCTGAGCCATGAGGATGTGGGGTAGCTGGAGGCGTAGCTTGCTCAGGATCTGTCAGCTCCCCAGCCCTACCCTGTGCTTTAAACAGGACAAACAGGTTATGACATTAAAGTTTCAAAACCTGGGGGGGTTCCTTGCACAGGAGAGGTTAACGCAGGGGCACTCCAGGCCCCTGGAGAAGGGGAGGGGATGCTTTCAGGTTTGAAATGCAGATGCAACTTTTCCAAAATCGGAGGTGGCTCAGAAGAAAACCAAACCTGCTCTCCCCACCCACCTCTCTCCTCTGGCAGCTCTGCGAAGTGCTGTACCTTGGCAGGCAGAGGCTCGAAAATGCATCGCCCTGGGCAAGGCTGTATCTCACCCTGATTGGAGCAGCCCTGGCTGGGGCAGCCACCTCCAGCCTGGGGCCAGGCTTCATGCACCCGGTTGGGGAATGCTTGAGTATCCAGCTGCCAACCAGCTGCAGGGGGAAACTGCGCTCCCCTCCCTGAGTACCATCTGAAACAGCCCAAACATACCTAAAGATGGATAGCCTTAAAACCAGAGCCTGTGGAGATGCTGACGGTCAGGTGTTTGTGCCATTCCCACCACACCGGCGGAAGCGATGCTGGAACCTAATGGGCACAAGCAGGTCTTGGTTTCATTACTACAACCGTGTGTTGGCGTGGAGGGCTGTGAGCAACCCGCAGGGCTGTGAGATGAGGGGTTTTGACAGGATCAAGTGGAAAACGCGTGCCCTAGGAAGCAGGGAGGAAAGCTCTTGCCCCCGGGCATAAGACTTCTTCCCCACCATGCCCTGAGGACCTTGGACAACTAGCAGTTTATGGAGGGTGAAAGGAAGGAAAACTGCTTTTTGGATGCCCCATGGCCTGGGGAGCCCCTCAGCTTGTGCCCTTGCCTCCTCGCTGAAGGTCTGGAGCACAGGGAGGGCACCCCCAAGTTCAGACTGCCCCCATGGCCCCAGGGCAGCACCCACCACCATAGTACAGGCAGGGCCAGCAAGCAGCAGCTGGGTGCCAAAGCACCTCTCCTCAGGGTGCATCACTGCACTCTGGCAACCCAAGAGCAATCTGCAAAAGAAGCAAGTTCTCGCTAAAAGATGAGAAAAGCCTTGGAGAACTTGGAAAAGTTGCTTGTGAGGTATTAACTGAACTGCAGATTGGGCAACATATCTAAGAGTTGCTGCAATGGGAAGGACCTCTTTGGGGTCCAAAACACCCTCTAAGAGACGCCCTGGGAATAGCAGCATCCAAGCAGCCAGCTGGTGTTAGCACATGGCCAGTGGCTCGGGTACTGCCTGTGCCACCTGCGAGCAAGGGAGAGGGGAAAAAGCAGCTTTCTGGGGCAAGAGTAACCACTAAGCATATGCATCTTGCAGGCTGCAAGAAGTACTTGTTATACTCCAGCAGCACCCGCACTGGACTTTGTTTCCTTGGAACTGCTAGGAGCCTTCCTGTGGGATTTAATATAAAATTTTACAAGAGAACATAATGTTTCCACCAGTTTATGGTGCAAAGGTGCATGGCATTAGGAAAGTAAGTGGTGTGCATGGTCCTGGCTCTGTTTGGTGCTCAGGGCATGGGGCGTAGAGTGGGAAACCCCCAGGGACTCCTAACAGGAGGCTGGCCATGGACCTGGGCTCCCTCCCAGCTCCGACACAACTCCAGGAGGTCCCCTCCTATGCTCAGGGGCAAAACAGCATTTCTTAGCCAAGAGATGGTGTGGCAGGGAGGGAAGTGCTGTGTGTGGGTGTCCCTTGGCTCAGTGCAGTCATCCCTTGGCGCGGGATGCCATGCATGCACCTCTGAGCATCCTGAGCAGCTCCAGCTGCTCCCGGACCATGGTGGTGGAAAGGGCAAGCAGAGAGAAAGCTGCCACCCTGCTGGAGCTCCCTCTGCTGCCCGTGCCCCCTGGCTGAGGGGTCCTCAGGCCCCAGGAGGGTGACACCCTGACATTTCCCCTTCTTCTTCTGTCTCCAAGTGTCACTTATCAGCACAGCCAAGGAGCTGCCAAGCTCCCTGTTCCCCACAGTGCTTCGGAGGGCATCCACAGCAGCCGCTGCACCCAGCTGGAGGGAGAGAAACGGGGGCAGAGCGGGGCAGGGGATGGAGATGACAGCAGTTGGGAAACTCCCCCCCATCTGCAGGCAGATCAGGCTTTCACCCCCAGCCACTGTGGGAACTTCCTCATGGATCTATATATATATATATTTTTTTTTAATAATTTCTTCTAGCTTCTGAAGCCCTCCAGTGCCAAGCTGTCATTTTGCTTTTTTAATCGTATTTTGTGCCTGTGCTGCTCTCTAGGTGAGTCTGCAAGCTGCTGCTTCCAAGCTCTCTCAACACTTAACCATTTACAGCTGGAAAGACGTGCTGAGATGTTTTTCTCCTTTCTGGAGAATGGATCCCTCCCCCCTTTCGCCTCTCCTTCAGAGGCTGCTGGAGCTGGTGCTACAGCAAGATCCTTGTGAAGGAGCAGGGAGAGCATTTGGAGAAGAAAGGCAGTCCTCAAGGAAACCCCCTTGTGACTCCTGGTTTAGCTCAGGTCTAGGGCCAAGGGAAGTAAAAGCTAAATATTCTCAAATCTTTGCTGTTCTTGGCAGCTCTCCGAAGGGGGACAAAGGCATGAAATGGTGGTGTGGAAGAGAAAACTAAAATGGATTCAGTAACACGCATTTTCTGTTTGGCAGGTAGCAGTTACCAGAAGCGCCAAGAAGAGGTACCCAGTTCCTGGCATCCCTGCACTCCTTCAGCTGGGTTTGCTCTGGTGCAAGCTGTACATTACCAGCAGAAATTCTTGAAGCCCAGAAGTGTGCCGGATCACCTGAAAGCATGAGCCATTCCCAACAAGCCTAGGGGCAAGGAGGCAGGATGCTATTTTAACCCAGAAGATGCTTTTACGCAAAGCATCTGCTTGACCAATCTCCAGAAGTGGCACTCAGCTGCCCTGGCACATTTGCAAGTGCTGGGGACATCCCACCAAAGAGACATTTCAAGCAGAGATGATACGATCGGTGTGTGTGGGGGCAGGAAAACAGCTCTGTGCTTTTTGCTGTTTGCATTGAGTCATATAGAGACCAATGTGAGCACCTGTCATAGGGTGATATGGAGGCTGTCCCTCAGAGCAAGGGCAGAGTAGTGATGGAAAGAAGCTCAGACCATGGAAAACGAGATGGATAGCTGCTTTGGGGTACCCAAGTCTCATTTTTTAAATGATGGAAGAACTACCTGTTTCCAGATGGAAAGCAGGTAAGGAGGTGGCCCTGCTGCCCTAGGCTTTTTGTGCAAGTAAGCGGCTGGCAGGACAGCAGAGGAGCCCTCCACTTTGTATGTCCACAGGGATCATTGTCGCTGAGCAGAAGTGGGGGACCTCATCTGGAGCTGGTGGGAAGCAGAGCATCGCACAGCAGCGATGCCCACGCTAACCCATTTATATACTGCAGAAAGAGGGCTCCCAAGGACTTCAGGGGAGCTGCTCCAGTTCCTGGAAGAGATTTGGTGGGATTTGTACCTCCCCCACCTTCCCCCTGCTCTCACACTCCCCTTCTTTCAGCTACAGCTCTCCTTTGCAGAGCGGTCTCTGCAAAGGGGCACCTCTGAAACAAGAGGTCTTGCTGCATCTGGCTGTCAAAGTCACGTCCACTGGCTGTAGCAGCAGTGACACTTGATGCTCCCCAGCCTTGCAAAGACGAGACCTTTGGGTTTCAACCCACTGCACAGATCAGCCAGTGAGCTTACGTTACTGTAAGCAGGGGCAGATGGTAAGGACGAGCCTGTCGCTCAGGTATAAAGAGCGGCAGGAGGTGATGAGGAAGATGGTATACTGCTGCTGTGGGAGACCTGCTACAGGCAATTGCCTGTAAAAAACACCTGTGAGATCCAGGATGAGTTTGCAGGGTTGGTAGTTAGATTAAAAATGTTCTCCCTCACAGGAGAGGAATTTGCCCTGTGGCAGATCCCAGCCTCTTGCTCTGTAAGATGCACATGCGTCTGGCTACATAAAATGTAGCTGGGTTGCATCCTTCTCGGAGCAGCGGCAGGGCTGGGACACACGCCTGGGCCCCCAAACCACCACGTGCTCCCCCCCGGTGCAGCATCGCTACAGCCTCTGCTGCCTTCCCACTTCTTTTAGTTGTGCCCCACATGCTTCTCTGTGGACCTGAAAACTTTGCCTGTCCCTCCGAATCTAAAGTGAACAGGTCGTGTTTACTCTTCATTATAATAATTAATGCTATTACTTTTATTATGGGGCTACCTAGAATCTGCCTTCAAGGGATGTATTAGAGGAGATGATGGCTAAACACATGGGATAGGACAGGCTCTGCCCTGCAGACTTGATAGCCAGGGGTGTACGTCTTCCTTGACTTGGAAATGTGCCGGTTGCGCTTCTAATTGGCTGCAGGTGCCAATTTGCTAAAACACAGTTGTTGAACACAGCTTTATGAACATGTTCCTCCTTTTGGATTCTGTTTCCCACTTCCCTGAACAAGTCACAGATAAGAAGACCTTGTCAATACTTGCCTGAGACTTTCCAAACCTGTTTATTCTGGTCTCGTTCTGGTCATCCAAAGAAAGCGCTGCTGGGATGGAGATACTCTATGTGGAAACACATGCAGCAAGAGCAGAGAGAGGGCAATGGCTATCTTTGGAACCCCATCTTTTCTACAGCAAACCAAAGCTGCTACATCCAATAAGAGTGTTTTTAGTGAGCCTTGAGTTGTGCTAGGGCTTTCTTTGCCCCATTATTGGAGCCTGGTTGCAGCGCCTGAGCACTTTGCTCTCCCACAGAGGAGGTAAAAGAAAGGAGAACGTGCTGGGGGCAGGGGGAGTGGGGGGTGACAGTGTGGCGGGGGCCCCCAGCCGCCCCTCCCCGAGTAGCTGCACGTTCATCAGCTGGAGCTAGTGCTATGGGATGACCATTTGTCCTCTCTCCTGGGTGTGTGACAAGGAGCTGCATGCTCCCCAGCAGGCCCTCTGCTCAGCAGAAAAGACTGTGACACCATCGTGTTTGTGGCAAACTTGATGTAGTTTTCCCTTTCTTGCTTCCCCTGCTTCCCTCCTGCTTGACGTCCCTGCAAGTCGCGTCTCACAAAACGGGCTGCGCTCCCCCCGTAACTCCAACAGAAGAAATGCAAAGGGATGCGGAGAAGCAGCCTGTGCCTGCCACAGCCCGGTGAGCATGTCTGTCTGCCAAAAATGACGGTGGGGTTTCCTACAATCCTTCAAGCACTTTGAGACTGGGAAACGCTGCTACCAGCGAGGAACAGAGGTGTGAGGTGCCACAGCAGGGGCTGAGAAATGCATCAGTGAGTGAGAAGGGCTCAAATCCTGCAGTGGTGACAACGGCATGGGACACACTGGGCGCATGGTTAGAGCTGGCTGCTGGGATTGAAATCCAAACCTTTAAGACAGCCTTGAAAACTTTGAAGCATCTTTAAAAAAACCCCAAAACTTTGAAGCCAACAGTAGCCCTGGCGCCTCTGCCAGCGTCCTGGCAGAAAACGTGCCCTCTTGGGCGGGTGCATCTGCCAAGCGTGTTTACAAAGCATCAACCAGTCCCGCTGTGTTGGCAGAGGGAGCTGCTGTGGCCACATAGCCCCAAAAAGAGCAGAAACCAGGAATATCCATGTTCCAGGCAAAGGCTGCTTTTTCTTGGGGTTCAGAGGGTAAAAGAGTGGATTGCGAAGGGCCGGGAGTGTCAAGACAGGAGACATAGCACTGGGCATGGCTCATGGCCATCACTAAAGTGTCCTTCAGGGATGTGCCCAGGTCAGCACTGCTCTCCTGCGGCTGGCCAAGGGTAAGGTAGCTGGCCTCATCGGAGCAGTGCTAACCAGTGTCAAAACAGCAGGGACAGCCTTACTCAGGCGGCACTTTTCTGTGACAGCCAACAGGAAGGGACTAAGGGGTGTCTGAGACATACACATGGGTGCCCACCTCCTAAGAGCCTGAACTGTTGACTGTCATGGCTCAGTCCCTTGAAGCCACCCGCCACAAGGGAGGGGAGGGAGCCAGGCTGCCACGATGGGATCCACCGAATACCAAAAACCCCATCTTTCCTTTCAGGGCTAATGGAGGAGTCACCGGGCATCCGGGGGAGGGACTACTGTAAATGATCGCCCCACTACCTTCTTAAACAACATGTCACCTGCATACCACCCATCTTTCTGCAGGTCCTCATGGATCAGAAACAACGGGAGTCCAGCAATGGCATGGGCTGCCCAAGGAGGGGGGAGAGCAGAGGGAGAAGAACTGGCTGAATTTTGTAGGAATTTTGGTTAAACTGAATTCAGATCAAAATTCCTCAGACGCTTTAAGGCAGATCATCACAAACAGGAGATCACTGTCAACCTCAGGAGACTGCCATAGGATTACCAATACTTTGTATTATATTTTAGAAGTCTGTCACTCTTGAAGTGAGAAACTCATTCCTTGGGTTATTTTCCCTGTGAAAATAATTCTGCAGGCGCAAGCTGTGTCCATTTGCAGCGTGTAAATTTAAAGGAAACAAGCACTGTCTTTATATCTTGTAGCAAGCCATGAGATGCGTTGGCTGTAGGCTGGTGTGGGCCTGGAGAGGGGCTTGCAGCTGTACCCTTACACTGACAGCAAGAATAGCTGCAGTCTCCGAACAGGGAGACCCAGATGTTGTCACCCGGGCCTGTCCCTAACTCCGCCTGGCGTACGGCTCCTTTAGCAGAGAGGCTCCTCATCTGTTTGTCATTAGCAAGGCTGGGTGCACGGGGGCAGCATCGCTGCCTCTCAGGAGTGAGCCTGCCTGTGTTCTCCTTCCTCCCTAGGCCGACCTGCAGCTCCCTAAAGCGCGGGGCAGCGGCAGGAGGGATGTGCGGGGGGGGCGGGTGCCGGGGCCGCCGGNGGTGTCCCCCTTCGCCTTCCCCAGGGTCAAACAGCCCTTGTTGCAGCAGACCAGCAGGACCCTGTCTGCCATGGGGATGCTGAGGCACACAGGACGCAGCTCACCAGCCACGAGGGATGGGACTGAGACGTCCTGACACTCAGCGCCACGAGGAGGCCACAAGATGATGACATCTCCCCTTTGTGCCCCAGCATTTCCCTCCTGCCTGTGCCCCAGCTCCACCTGGACAAAGCGTGTGAGGTCTGGGTGCTGCTGGTGGAGCACAGACCGCTCACAGATCAACCTTGGCCTCGCAACAGGCTGGGGGTACCTGCCAAGGGAAGCAGCCCATAGGAGCAGGAGGATTTTAGCAAAGCTCTCCCTGCTGCTGGGATGGCACCTTCCAACCCCTGCTCGTTCCCCTGCACCTTGCAGCCCCTCATGGTGCGCCCTGCTAGAAAGTTGCTCGTTCATCACAGCCAACTCCTTCCTGATAGTCTCAGACATGCAGAGGTTGTCCCTATCTTGCTAGGGCCATCTCTTTAATCTGTTTTCCATCTTAAAACACACTACACAGAAAACTACAGATCTCTCAGTATTCGCTGCACCATCAGGTCATTCCCTGTCTGCAAAGCTCACCAGTCACCATCATTTTCTTTCAGACCACTGGTTAAGGTATCAAACGGTGTTGGCCAGAGAGGATGCCATCCTTTTTTTTACCGGGTGTGCTTTGCTTTGGGCTAGTTCTCCATGTTTTTTATACTGCACAACTAACTCCTCTTTGCATTTTACCCTATCTCCCTAAACAGAAAAGCTTTCAGCCTGTCCTTTGGAGTACCTTAAATTAAGATGACATTATTTGAAAGGGCTTTGCCATGGGACTGCCCCAGACCAGCTCGGATGAGCTGCTCCCCACAAGGTGATGGTGCAATGAAGACCTGCCCTTCCAGCGGGGCAGCAACCCTGTCTTTTTCCCATAAAGAAATCACGTCTTCCTATTTTCTTGTGCTTCCCAATTCCAGCTGCCTCTGGTGTCACTGCAAAGTGCAACCAAAAATCTATATTTCTTCAATAATACTCTGTGCATCGCCCAGGAAAGCGCTAATAGGAGAAGCAGACCACTTGAGAGGCTGATCGATAGACCTGCCTGATTTTGATGGTAGGTGTCTCACAGAGCAAAGCGCTGTCTAAACCCTCAATTACCCTTCCCTCGCCTCCCCCTGCCTCCTGACAACTGCAGCAGTTAAGCCCTCTTCAGCATCTAGATCACTGCCTAATAAAAGGCTGCAAAATGCCAGCGCATCCCTGAGCCACTTCAGGAGGTCACTATTTAATGCTGAAAAGAGATGCGGTGGAGGGAAACTGCCCCATGCCTCCAGTTATAAGGAAAATGGGGAAAACAGGGAAGAAAGGAAAAAGCAGTTTTTAAAAAATACATTAAGAGGAACAGGGGGTTTAAGATGTTTTAGAAACAGTTTCAGGTGAAGCCTGTGACCCCAGCTTTTCTGAAAATCGGGCCTGGATTAGTCACTTCAATACAGGTGTCTGAACTGAAGCCTTTTTGCGTGACCTGGGGTTTGACTGTGGAGAAAGGGAGCAGAGAGGCTGCAAGCCCTGCCCTGCTGTGCGGCACGCTTGGCTTTGGAGCCGTTCCCTTGTCCCCTGCTGTGACATATCCTAGGGCTGCAGGTGGGGCTGATGGGGAGGGAGCGGCAGGCGCCCATCCACAGAGATTATCTACAGTCACCCTAAAGCAAAGCAGGATCCGAACGAAAGTGTTTTTAACAAGGGAGAAAAAGGGCGAGCGAACATGCTGTCATGAGCAGACAAGGGACAGGAGGCTTCTACGGGCTGGGGCTGTGTGTCCAGCTGGAGTCAGCACGCTCGGCTTCCTGGAAATTTGGCAGGGGAATGAGATTTCAAGCTCCCTTGTGCCTATCTCCACCCATTAAACGAATGAGTGTTTACTGAAAGGAAGAGAGCTGTTCCAAGCCCCTCTTGTTTCAGAAAACCGCTTCTTCCTTATGGACATCTCCTGGTAGAAGCAGCTGGCAGCAGAGAGGAGGAGAGGAGCAGACCTGAGAGCTGCTGAGGTTTTGCAATCCTCCTTTGATGTGTTGGCCCCCCAGGCAGAGCTTGCGTGGCGTGAGGACCCACGGGAGCAGCTCCGGTTTTCTGCCTCACGGTTCAACCCCTGGCTGACCACCAGCAACCCACGCTGGGGCAGAGGGAAGGCTTTGGAGAAAGGGTAAGGAGAGACTTGCAACATCAGTGACATTTATGTCCAGTTCCTTTTGCGGATGGTGAGTCACGGTGGAGAAGGGAGCTGAGAGGATGGTTTGGATTTCTCTCCTTCCCGTATGCATCTCTGATTACAGTTCTTTGAGACCTAACAGAGTTCTGATATCCCTGACCAAAAGGCAGGGTGGAGATGGCTATAGGACTTTAAAGCTGCTTTGCATACAAAGTAAGTAGGGGAGGTTTCTAGACCAGCTTTAGCTCCTATTTTAAGGTCAGTTGGACCTCAGAAGGAGATTCCAAGTTCAGGACCATCTGCCAGACATCTCCGGGCCACCACTTCTCAAGAGAACATGAGAATGGAGTTTCTTTCAGCCATGCACGTGGGGAAGTGGGCAGAAATAAAACGCTTCTAGTGTCCTGCACAGATGTAGACCCTGGGAGAAGGGGATCTGCTTTTTAGGTCTTGCTAGCAAGAATAGAAGCCCAGAGACTGACCTGTCCATGTCCTCTACCACCTACAGAGAGATGGGAGAATAACCAAGAGGTTACGAGAGGTGGTGAGGCACGATGGGAAACACAGCCTGTTTTCTTACTGCATGTCGGAGGCCTGATGGGGCAACCGTTACAGGAGACAGGGAAGGGAGCACATGGTGTCGTAATTATAGAATAGCCTTAGAAAGGATGTGAATATGACTTTTCATGCTACTATTGAACAGAAATGCAGCATCTTCCTGTTCTAGGACCTCCAAAGCACCTTGCAGAGGTGGACAAATATCAGCCATCTTCTGAAGAGGCTCTGGAAGGAGAGGGGGAGCCTTCTCTGGAGACAGCATCAGCCATGTGAGCCACCATTTCTCCTGGTCCGCCTATGCCAGCAATGGCTGGAGGATGGGGTGGGGGAGGCTCCTGGGCCATGACTCAGTGTGGGACCCAGCCTGGAGCACTGAGTCACTCCATGCCACCGCCAGCGGAGATGCCAGGCCAGCAGGCACATCACAAGCAGCAGTCGGTCACCTGTCCCATGCTTGCTTGGCCCCACCATTGCTCCGTCCCCACGGCTTGTGGCTGACCTGCAGGCATTGGGGAGCTGATGGCACCGAGCAAGAAGCCCTGTGGTTGATCTGGTAGCAACTCTGATGTGTCATAGCAATTAAAAGAAGGCAGCAAGCTGTCATATTATTGACAAGAGCACAAAGTGATCCTTATATAAAAATTTTCCCAGCCAACTGAAAAGTGTATTGGCCAGTTAACAGCGGGAGGGAGGAAGACTCTTTTTTTTCTTTCTTTTTTTTTTGTTTGGGGTTTTTTTTCATTTTGGACGTTTTTCAGGTGAGCTTTTCAAGAGGATCTTTTTCAAGAGCTACTATTTTTTTTTTTTCTTTTCTATTCTCTCCATTGACGATCCCAGAATGGCAGAGCCATTGAGATTGGAAGGGATCTCGAGGTTGCCTGGTCCAGCCCTCTGCTCAGGCAGAGCAGCTGCATGGGGCTGGGTCCAGCCGGGTCCACCAGGACCCCTACGGCCTTCCGTGCAAAGCTGCTTTCCAGCCAGTTGGCCCACAGTATGTGCTGGTGCGTGGGATTATTTCCCTGCAGGGGCAGGACTTTGCATTGTCACTTGCTGAGGTTCCCATCTGACCAATTATCCAGCCTGCCAAGGTCCCTCCAAAGGGCACCATGACCATCTGGCCATCCAGTGTGCTACAGGCCATCTGAGGAATGGAGGCTAACCTCAAGTCGAGTCTAACTTTTAAGCTCTTACTGGGCATGAGGAGTCCCCCTGGTCCTTTTTGGGGCCGTAGAGGTGACTAAGGCCCAAAAGGAGACCAATGGGAACTACACACAAGGTGTTTTCCATCTTGGGGCATGGACTTCCCTGTTAGAGGACTTCAAAACACATTCTCACCTGACCAGCCCCAAACATGCTGTAAAAGCTGCTTGTACAGAAGGCCTTTCAAATAGATCTGGACCAGGGGGAGGTGTTAATTTGGGAAAAAAAGAAGCTAGGAAAGATGCTCTAAGGATAATTGGTCTCACCCTGGCACCCAAGCCACCGTTATCGCTCTGTGCCTAAGCTGCACTGCTTTGACTGTGCTTTGGTGGCTGCCTGTTGCCCTCTAGGAGAGAGAATAGTGTCAGCAGAGGAGGTCTTGCGCACAGCTGGTGCACAGCCATACCCCACTGCTGGCTCCCTGAGTTGTGCTGGAAGAGAAGAGCATGCTCTTTCTCTGGAGCTTTATTCTCAAGGAGCAAAACTGTAAGCAGTGTTGGATTTCAGCCTCAGGTCTCCACTGCCTGGCAGCTGCAATTGCCATGGGGACACCCCAGGAGTGGAAACAGGTGCCCCAAGTTGGGGGAGACCACAAAATGGAGATGGAGACCAGGCTTTCTGACCATCCGAGGTTTGCCGTGGCCTGTATTGCCCCTGCCCTGGATGATGTCCCTGAGACCATGGGCTGCCACGTGAGGAAGGTCTGGCACTGGGAGGGGGGACGACAAGGATGGGATGGTGACCCAAAACAGCGGGGCCTCACCAGCTCTGCACCATTTGGTCATTTAAGGTGCCTGAAGGTGTTGGCCTCCCCCAGCAGGGATGCAGTCTAAACAGTGCTGGCTCTGATCAAACAGGGGCTTGATGGAGACCTTCTCCAGGCACTGCCAGGGCTGAAAAGCAGCCCTGCGTCATGGGGCACGGGGAACAACAGGCAGCTGTCTCTGCACCTGCCCTGCGCTGCTTATCGGCAGGGTAGCGGTAGCATCTCCATTTAGGGATGTGTTTGCTTTGCCCGACTGTGGCAGTGCGATAGGGGCTGCGGCGAGACATGGGGGCCCCTGCTGCCCCCCGCGGCCAGTGTCAGTGCTATGGATGCCTGTGTGCACAGGCAGACCCTTGCTCCCGTCCCAAACATCCACCAGGTCCAGTCTACGGCCGTGTGCCCACCTTCTCCGTGCTTTCAAATGTGTCTGCACTGCTTAAATTTGTCCAGTCCACCCCACCCTAACCTCCACCACAGGGCATGAGAAAGCCCCCTTACCACCTCCTAACTCCTCCATCTCTCTGAAAAGCAGAGAGAAATGCTCAGATTTTGCTCAGTCATTTGCAAAACCCCAGCGCCAGGGTGAGAAGCTGGTCCTGCATATGGTGCTGGGATTGCATCCCAGCCTCACCCCCCTTGGCTCCCCCCCACCTCAGCTCCCCCTTCACCCCATCCTTGGCAATTTCTCGGCCAATTTCAGGAATAAATGGCTGGCTAATGGCAGAGGACTGAAAGGGCTGATCTGGCTCAGCATATGCCATAATGACGGGTTATCAGGTACATTGGTCCTGCTCCCATTTCTGAGCGCTGGTGAGAAGGCTGCAGTGTCCTGCAGCCCCCAGAGACCGAGCCCTGTGGCAGCCTCCCAGAGCCTGTGTGCCCCAGGGCCACCCTGGAGCATCCTCCAGGGCATGGAGGGCTCGCTCGGGACGACCCAAGCTTGGGGCTGGATGCCTGTTTTGTGTTACCATGAGAGGGACTGACTTTCCGCATTTTGGATGCCCTTTTGAAGCACTGAAATGAGGGGTCTGATGGGGTATTATTTACTTGCAGTGCTGTCTCTCACCTGCCAGGTGGTTTCTGAACTAATGGAAAGCTTTGATTAGTGCATGTTCTCCCCCAGTTACATCTCTCAGGGATCAAAAAGTTCCCTGAGCTTTCTTTAAGGTTCCTTTGTGGAGATGTTACTCAGCATCCCTACAAAATAAAATCTATTTTAGTATACAGAGAACTACTGTAAGATGCAATACATGAGGACCCGGAGGGATAAGTTGAGTTGTGCTGAAGCCAATGGGATAAGTCTTTCTACACCCAAAGTAGTAAATTTCCCAGTATGCTAAAGCTCATGTTGAAGAAAAATTTGGAAAAGATGACAATCCAGGGAAAGATCCTTGGATTTTTATCATGGGAGCCTTTGTTCATTCCAGTTGTGCTAAATGACTGACTTGGGAAGCGGAGATTTGGTTACAGTCCTGAAGAGCACTGGATCTGTAACAGCCAAACAAACCATAGGAAAGTGTTAAACTAACATTCTGCCATCCCATTATCAAAAAGAAAAGAATAAAAAAGGAGATAATCCTTGTTTAAATATCACAAGCAGCAGCTGAGTCAGTGGGAGCTTTAGACTGGAAATGTCAGGGAGGAATTTAGATTTTCAGAGCAGTTGCTGCTCTGCAATTATCATAAGTCACTTACAAGGACCCCTTGTCTCTCGTTGCCCTCAACCACGCATCTGCAGGGAGGGGGAGCAGAGACAAAACACATGGCCCTACCAGGGACAGATAAGGGAAACAAACACCATCCCACTAAAGGCACAAGGCAAATCCCTTCAGGCTATGGCCAGGCTTCTGCCACTGTGCGGGTCAGACGTAGGCGGGGAGGAAGGGGACAGGGAGCTGGGGGAAGGCAAATCTACAGGAGAGGCAGGGAAGCAATATGAGAAAGAGGAGATTGTTGGAAAAAAACTCATGCTGGCTCCCCCCCAGAAAAGCATTTTTTTGCTTCTGGCGATGTTTTGGGGGTAGGAGTGAGAAGGGAGACAGAACAATGAAGATCTGGGGGGTTTTTAGCCTCTTATGTGGTACTTTCCCTCCTGTACCAGCACACCTTGTTGCCATCTAGCACGTCCCTGATGTAAATTAAATAAGTGAAAGTACTATTAACTCTCCTGAGGCAGGCACTGCCTGCACCAACAGGGGAAGGGGGAAGGGTGAGCACTTGAAACATATAATTTCCACCACATTAAGTGATGCAGAGACACGCATTTTGCCAGCTGGTACACATGGGAAGGCTAAAGCCTTCCTCTGCAGTGATGGTGTTTTCTTACCTGTCTTTTTTCACTAAAAATGTGAGGTTTCCAAGACCAGTCTTGGCTGGGTGCAAGGTAGAAGGACCTCAGCCATGCTGTGCTGGCGGGAGTTGGTAGGGGTCTACCCTGCCTTCCTGGCTGGGGACAGTAGGTACCTCTGCTCCAGCTTTCTGCTTTGTGAGATGGGTCATGACAGCCATATCTCCTGCTGCACAGCGTGTGGACTGTGCCATCCCCATTAGTCTTACCCTGTCCTGTCTCTGTGTCAGATGGACAGAATCTTCAAGTGAGGTACCCATTCTGGTTAGGGCACTTCAAGCAAAGTGGCTTTGCACACTGTGGCAAAAACATGGCTTGCTCGATGCCCATTGGGCTTGCTCATCGTCGCTATTAAAAATGTATGTCCTACTGCTGACTTGAACTTTTCTTCTTTACCTAACTGTCAGCTACTGATCTTTTTGTTCTCTTCTCCACTAGATTAAAGGATCTGTATGTGTAGAGGACAGTCCTACCATCGGGAGGATAGGAAATGTAGTCTCATAGACACTGCTTTTCCATCATGTCATCCTAGTAGCTTAATGGCAGAATTACTGAAGTCCGGCATATCGTACCAGTATAGAAGTCAGACTCTTTTCTTTCTTTACTTTCCATGCCTGTGGATCAATAAAACATTGTTGATACACCTTGAAGGTCCAGAAGAGAAGCATAGGGCTTTGATGAGTCATCCTCTTAAGCCTGCTGGGTGGAATGAACCTTGCCATGGGTGATACATTTACATTCATCCTCTAAAAAGGAGAGGAAAATATTTTCTCATGCTCTTTCCCATATATTTACTTGATGACTACCTGTTAGGTATAACAGATGAGATCCTGAGCAGATGTGAATCAATAGGAAAGCATTGACTTCACTGTGAAGTGCTGGTGACAATTTTCA
This sequence comes from Fregata magnificens, assembly GCA_013389945.1. Lineage (NCBI taxonomy): Eukaryota > Metazoa > Chordata > Aves > Suliformes > Fregatidae > Fregata > Fregata magnificens. The sequence goes on from WAAD01006570.1 coordinate 102,745, forward strand.
GTTCAGAACTGGTTGTGTCTCCATAATAGATCTCATCCATTCAATGCTGAATGCAAAACACCTTTCTGCCTATAAACAGAACGATGAATAAACATTTGTATGAAGTCAATATCATGACATTTTCATAGGTCTGAGACCCTTTTATGTGACTCCTAATGCTAAAATCACATCAGACCTTTTATTTGACACGGGGAAGGTTTTTATCCTCCAGTGCCTGAGGAGAGAGGGAACCAAGCGGGTAAGAAGTCGGTGATTTTCTGTTTGCGCGGAAGTAGCACTGGGCTGCATTTTGCTGGTCCACCTTGCTGACCTGGAGCTGCTGTTATGGAAGATGAGATAGGGGGTAAGAGGAGGGGGAAGGAGGTGCATCTACGTCAAAGGAGTGACAGGTTCATGAAAAAGGAGAGTGTTGGGCAAACGCTGACAAAGCCCTGACTTAAAATCCTTGGCTTCTTTTAGCATTGTTTACTTCCACAGCTAGAGCAGCAAGGGGTGGGTGACCGGAAACCGAGGGGAAAACCACGTTCAGGGGAATGGCCCAAGAACAAATGCGGGGTCCAGACCCATCCCAGCCACACTGTGCAGCCTTGCAGTGCAGGTCCTAACAGTCACCGGGGACTGATGGCAATGGGCCAAAGTCCCTTCTGGTCCCATGCCATCAGCTTTGGCCATGCTAAGACCACACCAACACAGTGACATGTTTCCAGTCCTTCTGAAAGGGAGATGGGAACTTGCTTTGGATCCTTCACCACGGCTTGTCTTTCTCCGTTGTGATGCCACCATGACTTAGATAAATTATGTCTTACTCCATGGCGTGAGTGGATGAGCAAGAGGGTTAAACACATCAGGCCAGACACCATGATCACTAGCAGTGAAGAGACTAAGCGCCCCAAAGCCCACTTTCAAGAATCTCTTAAGACAGTCGGATGGGGACTTAATGAACTTGGCAATAAAATGGGGACATGACCTCAACTTTCTCTTTTCATCTAGAGAAAGAGTTGGAGGATCCAGGTTACTGCAAACCCCTTAGTGCTGGGACTTCCAAGGTTCTGAAGAAAAAATAAGCAGTAGCCTGAGTCCCTTTTCCACAAGTATTCAGCAATGCAAAGGCCTGATGGGCAATCAGACTACAGGCGAGAAGACTGAAAGGAGGCGAGAGCCAAATATTTCCATCGATTTCTGCATCTGTTGCCCACTACTAACTGGTTCTTCGCAGCCGAAGGTTACAGCAATTACCAGCCTCGAGGCAGAAGGCAGGAAACGAAGGCAGTGAGTTAAACGACTTGCCCACGGCCATGCGGTGGGTAGTCAGAAAGGCAGCCCTGTGTTCTCTGCAGTGGTTGTCGGCAATAGAATTAGTGCCGGACATTTGATTTTTCTTGTCATAATGTTTTCAGGCAGTTGTTTACCTGCACAACCTTTTTTTTTTTTTTTCCCCAGAAAAACAAATTCACTGTCAAACTCAATGTTCAAAAATTCTGTGCCAGGTCTCCATATCATAATTACTGTTTCTGGAGGGTTTTTCCGCCTCTCTGGTAGCTCCTAGACTCCTCTTCAACCTTTCCTCCCTTCTCAAAAGGGCTGCATTTAATTTATTTTTTTTTTAAAGAAAGCTGACTCCAGGAGCTGGGAGTAAAATAGTGGGTATCACAGACAAAAATTAAAATCACAAGGACTGGTAGTGCAGGAGGAGACCTGTTGCAATACACATAGGCTAACTTTCTGCACGAAGGTGACATTCCCTCATGACCTTGTTAAAGAAGTTGTCTACGAGTTGAAATACAGTGGGCCAGACGTGTCAGCAGTTAGTTTTACAACCTCACAGGATGGCATGCTCCCAAGAGACAGTGCATTTTATTCCGCCACCCACTCCTGACTGTCTGGTTGCTGCCCACATTTCCAAAGAGAAAATTGCTCCTAAGTGCTTCCCCATTGATCTGAGACAAGATGGTTGTTTTGGATTCTGCCATGGCAGGTGAATCATCAATACAATATTTCTGAATTTTCACTCGCCTGTTCCGTGTCCATTTCCTGAAAGAGAGAGGGATTGCTGCTGCGTTTGTTTCTGAAGACTCAGGGCTGAATTCTCAGTTCCTCGGGAGAGGCAGATTTTTTTCTCCACCCAAGCAGCCTCCCTTCCCTCTGAAAACCCTTTCCCCAAATCATTTACTATTTTTCTGGAAATCAGGTTATTTTACCCTGAAAAGTTGATTGCTGCAAAAACTTCCCAGAATTACATTTTCATTGTTGACCAACAAGAGGAGATTTGATGGGTTTTGAGGCAAAATTTGAGCAGCATGAGTACAAAATTTTGAATCTGAATGTGGAGATGAAAACAGAGTTGTGAGACCGGCTGGTCCCATGCTTCAAAATGGAGGACAGGAGGTAATTTTTTGCGGGTAATAGGAATATTCTCAGATTTAGCTAAAACATGGCCTGGCCTTTTGAAATGTGAAATCTTGGACACAGGTTTGCATTTAGCTGCTGAGGGTATTGGCCTTGGTCCTTAAGTCATTGGTGTGTGTCTGTGGAGCAGTTCTATCCTGTACACTACACTGTGAAAATGTACTGACACATACTGAGGCAAAAAGACACTAGAGGAGGTTGCACAGCTCTGCTCCATCTTCTCTAGGAAAGTGTATCTTCTGCCAGTTGTTTTTTTTTTTAACATAATTGGCTTTTTTGATTTTGCCTTGGGATTTACACACTGGCTGGAAGAACAACCCCTGCACCAGGGCTCTTCATGCCCAGTGGTCACCTCTGTAGCGGGGGGAATGGAGGGCCAGGAACCCACGCCTGGCCTGTCCACTAGACCAGGTCTGAAGCTGCTAAACCTCATCTGATCTGGCAGAGCGTTTCTCCCAGGATGGCAGGAAACATCTCGCTGCCCTTACTGGAGAGCTAGCACATCTTTGCTGCTTGCAGCCCCCCTTCCCCCAGGCTACTCAGTTGTGAGAGAGCGTGAGCACAAAAGTCAGTGTTTTCTAGATAATAGGAGGCTGCAAAGTTAAGATGGAGATGAGGATTTTAATTATCTTTTTTTCCTCCTGCCGTTGCCCCAGTCCTAGGGAGGCTGCAATGACGTGGAAGTCTGAGGTGTCATTATGGGTTATTAAACTCCTTTATGGCAGTCAAGGATGTTGAATGGAGCTGCGAAGGGAGAAGAGAAAAAAACATCTCTTGATGGAGCTGGCTAACCCCCCATGTAATTCCTTCGTGTGGCAGACTGTAATTATTCAGGCTGTGGAGGGGAAGAGGGAGAGAGAGTGGGTGCATGGGAGAAAGAGCAACAAGGGGACCTGGGCACGCCACATGGCCATCAGGGTTGCCTTGGTTGTGATGGGAGATGGCAGCTCGCCCTCACATCAGTGTACACCATCCCTTTCTTTGGTCCTTGGTGGGGCACCGTCACAGCACAAACCCTGACCCTGCAGCTCCCTGGGCCACTGGAGAAACCCCCACCCCCACCAGGCTGGGCTCTAAGTGCTTTTGCCACTGATTCACCCTGGGACTTGTATCAAGACCACAGACTGTTGCACAGAGATCTCTCCAACTCCCACAATGAGGGATGGTAATTTGGCAGATGGGGTTTTCCTCTTGGTCCCCATACTTGAGGTGCTCAGGAATGGTGATAATTGCAAACAATGCTTGAGGATGCACAAAATGACCACATGGATCCAGCCAAAGAAGATAATATCTTGCTCTTCTTTCTGCACTGCAATCCTGCATCCAGTGGCAGTCCCGAGGACCAGCAGCGCTCTGCACCTTAAATGCCATTTCTGGATCCTTTTTGGATCTGCTTTACCCTTGAGGGAGGCACAGTCAGACCTGCCCAGTTTATGGGCTTTTCTGTCTGGGGACTAGTGCAGTGAAGCAGTGTCCACCAGTGTTTGCTGTTTCTGCTTTATGTCAGATTAATCCCTTAAAACACACAGCTGGATACACATGGCACCCACACACATTCAAGGACGGTCGTGTGGTTGGAGTGTGAGAAACAAAGCAGTGATGAAGACCCATCCATCCATCCATTGTATTTCCTTCATAAAGCTTCCTAAAGGCTCCTCTTCCTCATTAGCAAATCTGGTAGTTAGTCAAACATGACAAAAGCTGAGAGAAGCCTGGCTTGGTTTAACCAAACAGGCTCACACCCCCCTGAAAGTGATGTCTGATAGCAGCAGAACTTAAACCTGGACCCAAACAGGTGGTTTATAGAGATGTAGACACACGAACAGGTGGAAATGTCCAAGCTGTGGGTGGTCTCCAAAAAGGTGGGACTTTGCCTGGGAAGAACACAGGTGGAAAATGCGTAGGGAGCTTTGCACTGGACTGGCTGGGAAAAAGCAATGCCTGTCCTCTTGCAGCTGTGCTGATAACACTGCTCTGAAGGACGTCGAACTGCTGCCCTCCTTCCTGCCCAAAAGGGGAACCTGCTGCCATGTGGTTTCTCCCAGCTCACCTCCTCTGTCAGCTCCTCCAGGACAGGACAACCAACCTGATTTTTCCACTGTTACCAGCGGGAGAAAGTTTTGCTACCATCACTCGTGGCAATCTGGAAGTTTTGCCCTTGGTTGCATTGAAAGCAGGACTTCGCTTTGTCTATGTGGAGCCTCCATGCTGGAGAATGTCTCTGTGGAAGGCAGGACTCTCATCACCAGACAGAGATGGGGGTGACAGATTAGCAGGGCTTAAAGAAGAAAAGAGTTGTATGCCTAATTTGTCATCTGTATAAAAAAGAGGGATTAAAAATCAAGGGCTTTGGGATGAGATAACTAAGTAGAAGAACTGAAAAGCTTAAATAAAGTACTGCATTTCACAAGGAGAGAAACAATACGTAATGAGACAAAAGGAAAACATAAAATGTATTCAAAGAAATGCCATCTATTCATACAGTAGTCTTGAAAACTTGTCTGATATTATTGGCGCTTTTTAAAGCCATTGTTTGTCAGAAGAGCCTTCACAGGTGATCTCTGAATATGTTACAGCCTGCAGGAAGGCTGAGTGACTCGTTCTGTTCCCATATTTATTGAAGTACTTTACCAGTTTCCTCAATTCTTTACATCAACTGACATTTTAAGGCTATCCTTTCAGCAAATTGATTACAAATTTGGATAACTGGAACTTGCTTTGATGGCTGATTTTATGTTTATCATCCCTGGCAAATGCTGTTCTAAAGAGACCTTTAAACTAAGTCAGTTACCAAAAATAAAACGTCTAGCAAAATGTTTTCTCTTTCTGATTTTAATGTAAAAAAACAGTATGAAGGAAAAGAGATTAAATTCATTAAACAATTTGAAATTTGTCTTTGTCCTAAAATTGAACTGAAAACCTTGAACAAAAAATGCTGAAATTCCATATTCTACATGCTGTTTTAAAGGTAGTGCAATCCAGAAGAGTTCATCCAGAATTAAAAGTTTCTTTGATAAAAATATTCAAATGTAATTCTTGCAACTCTCCTCCTACCCAAGTCCCTTTTTCCTTCCGAAATGAAATCCCAGTGAAGCGAGCCCAATCTTGGCAAGGCCTTTATTTGACAATGCTCACATTGTAAGTGTATCAGACTAGCAAAGTCTCTGAGTAGTTTTAATTAAACATTTCTGGAGTACTTAGCGTAGCTATGGCTTTCTGCCCTTAACACCTTTGCAGCTTTGTCTTAGACTATCTAACACCACCATTGCATGAAATGGCCTCGTGTGGCTGTAAAGCTGCATAGGACAACTTCTTCAGCAAAGCAAACAGGCAATGACTGCAAGAGACATCTTCCTTGCTTTCTTTATATGTTTACTTTACTGGCATTAATGGATTTACAGAATCCGCAGCGAGGGCTCTTCACTGATGTGTAACATGAAAGATACGTAAGTTTTATTTTTGTGCTCTCTTTTGGAGTTGATTCTTCTTCCTGCTAGTCTTCATAGATTATCTTCAGATGACCAATATGATCTTAGTTTGCTTTTAACTCATGTATTTCCATATGAGATCTACTTCCTACATACCAGGAAGCACTAACAGCAGAGTAGATTCAGTCTTCCTAAGGCAAGACACTGGTGCAACCTAGGACAGACACCTGCTTGTTTGAAGGACCTGTTTCTGACAGTCTACTGACTTACTGCTTGTTTTTAATCCCCCCCATATCAGAAAAGGTACTGAAGATAAACTTAAAAAATCACAAAAATCCAAGAATTTTTCCCCTTGGCCTCTGGAGAGGACCAGATCTCTTGTGGGGTAAAAATCAGGATGAATTGCTGTGATTGACTTCTGTGGGACCGTCTGGGGTGGGCATCCCTCTTCACACTCTGTGGCTGTGATTGGGGTAAGACAGAAATATTCCAGCATGGGAATGAGCATCATACTGATTGAAAGTCCTGTCTATGAGATCCCTGAGAAAAGCCTTGCTTCAAAAAAGTCAGGACAGAATGTGGAAACATGAGACAGCATGGGTGGCAATCTGCATGAGATCCTAATCTTAAGTTTCATGGAAAGATTAACTTCAGCAGGAGCTGGGCTGTGTTTTAAATGAATGCTGACCCACAGGCATCCCCAAACCCCTTCATTCCCTTAGCCAGCAGGCAATCAATTCCTGAGCAGGTCAGCAAGCCTGGCCGTCAAAGACAGCCATCACTCCTTAGGTGACAGTGGTCTCTGGGTGGCAGCGTGAAGCGATGCCGATGATCTTCTGTTCTGTGCACCTGCTGGAAAAAACGGGCTCAAAAGGGTTGTGAAAAGGTGCAGCCTGCAGCAAGTGCAGCTGGGACGCCTGGCTAAGGTGGCAGCCCGGGAGTGAGTGCTGGCATCTCGGAGCAGTGTTCCCCACACCCCAGCTTGTCCTGCTACCACGGTCCACCTCAGCCAGTGGCACAAAAAAAATCAACCATAGGATTGTGCTAATTTGTGTTCCCCAGTAAGGGGGTCCCCAAGGCCACCCTAGCAGCCAGGAGGTGACTGAGCCTGCAATGCTGCTCCTTGCCCAGCTGCTAGGCAGCGGGGATGACTCGGGACCTGCCTGTAAAATGTTTCCTGAGAAGATCCTGCAACACCAGGCAACATTCCCCTCCATCAGTTTGGTGGGTTTTTATCTTGTGGTTTGAGCATCCAGGGTTTAGCAGAAGGCAAACAGAAGGTTAGGGGACTCAGAGGGATTAGGGATGAAATTAAAGCAAAAGCGAGGGCTGCTCTTGGTGTGCGCAGTGGTACCATACGGGAGGACAGAGGCTGGGGAGAGAAGAGCCCCAATGGCTGCTTAACTCCTTCCTCTGGTTTCTGCTGTACTGAACAGCAGGGTGTCCTCAGTACCCGCAATAAGAGAAGGTGCTCCACCTGAATTAAAAATATTTTTGGCTCACTGCTGGACCAAATCTTTAGATGCTGCCAACTGCTCACTTCAGCTTCAACTTCTACCAACCTCTAGCCAGTTAGGGCTTCCCAAGCTGCCTTGGTGGGGCTGGCAGCACTGATCATGCTGTCTGCTCCCTGGTGTTTGCAGGAGATGGCAAACATCAAGAGCTCTGCAGCCTCAAGAAAGTCAATGGGATGTTGATCCTCCAGGACTTTTGGCACTGCAAAAATCGTCAGCATGATGGCATGAACTCAGCTGTCCTGCGACAGGAAGGATGAGCCACCAAGACTAACCAGATGTCTTCAGCAGATGTCTTCCAAAGCAACGCTGTGGTCGGCAAGGTTGTGGGTGAGCTCTGCGGCAGTCAGCCAGTGAAACACCACCAGCTTCCCCACCGTAAGGATTTGTGCCAGCCGGTGGCCTGTCCCCAGCGTGGCGGTGGCTCACACGAAGCAGGACCGTGCATTCCCACAGCGCTTGTTTGGCATGGGATTGCCGCTGCAAGTCCCCTGGGAGGAAAAGGTCATTTTGCTTGGAGCAAAGCAGAGCCCCGGGAGGGGTCCTGAGCTGCCACACGCTGTCACAGCCCCAGAGGTCCTCGGGCATTTGGTCTCTTAGGAATTACTGCAAGAGGAGCAAAGCCCTTGAGAAGGCACGATTGAGAGAGGGGTTTTTTTCCAGGTTATTTTCTTTAAAGCCTTTTTCATCTCTGAGGACTCAAGGCACCAGATTCTGTAGTCCTGCTGTCAGTGTTACATGGCCAAACCAAGACATGAGGTGGTGGGAGAGCACCGAAACGCACAGCCTTTGCAGGGGCCAGGTGTCAGGAGGTGCATATGCAAGAACAGCATCCAGTCCCACGGCTGCCTTGGGGGAATCAATGTTATTTTCCTATTCATTTACTGCCTCAATGACAAGGCAAACATTGGGAAAAAGGAGCTAGAGAGGGCTGAATCCCTTCCTTTGATTTTGTCCTTTCACAGATTAAAATCCTTTCATGCAACTCCCAAGCTGGGAAAGCAAAAGTGTCGGACTGAAACACGGCATGAGAGTGAACTCCATCAAGAAGAAGGGGGGAAAAAAACAGAGTAGAAATCTTTTGGGCGCAGGCAAACAGGTGGGGGGAGCGTCTGGTCTGCGAAGGCAGGGTGTCTGCAATCTTTGTAGCGATTAGATTTAATGGGACAGAAACGTTTCTCTCCTTCATGTCCCCTCCTCCTCTCAGCCCGAGGGGGAGAAAGGAGGGAGGTGGTGATGGGGAGGTGGCGGGGGGTGGGGGGGGAGAGAAGATTTGAAAGAGTCTTTGACGTCAGCCCTACCCTATAAAAAGCTGGCAAGGAGCTGGAAAGCGGAGATCAGAGCTTGTGGAAGAGCAAAGATGCCAACCCCGAACATCTCCACCTCTGCAGCCAAAGGCTTCCGCAGGGCGGTGTCGGAGTTGGACTCCAAGCAAGCTGAGGCCATCATGGTAAGACAACCCTACCCCACTTCTTTCCCTCCCCCTCCAAAAACCGCAGCCTCTCCTGTAGCTATAGTCAGAGGCAGGCAGGGGTAGATGGACCAACACTACATTTGTGGGAGTTCCCCCACTGGGCACCTTCGGGCTCCAGGCTGGCAAAGGGAAATTACTGGAACAGTTCTCTCTACATACCGGTACATGTGAAATGCAAACATTTAGGGGGATGAAAGCTTGAACTAATGCAACACCCCCCCCCCACCCAAAAGCAAGGTAAATAACGCATAGACCTAAGGCAGGAATAACAAGGAATCCCCAGCGTGAAAGGCAATTTGAAAATCTTAATGGTCTCCTGATTTCAAGGCAATAAACTGCAGAGATTTCACCTCTTCCAGCATAATGAAAAAGTGTGGCTGTTATTTCAGACAACATACGAGGCACAGGCAATTTAATCATTTTGTTCGCTGCTGCTGCGTCTGCAGTTTCGCTTTCTCCCAGCACATCCTTCCCCTGATTCTGTTCCCAGCCCTCCTTTGATGTGGTCTCAGCCCTGGGTTTAGCCTGGGGAATGGTTCTGCACACAGCAGATCTGTATGTGTCAGGGAAAGGAGAGGAAAACTTCCTGCTGAGCTGCCAAGTGCCTTTAGAAAGCCAAGTCTGGCCAGCCCCTTGGACTGGCTGTAGGGACAGGGGCTTTTCACCTCCTAACCCAAATGCCAGGGGAGGCAGGAGGAGCCTGGAGACTCCCGACACGGAACAGTCCTGTGGGTCAGAGATGTGGCTAGGCTGCGGGTGACCCTGGAGGAGCCAGAGCAGTCGGTGGCAGCAGGTGCACCGGCAAGGGACGCCCTTGGGGTGCTTGGTAGGAGTAAACCCAGGAATCGAGCCGCATTAGGGAGCAGATGTGTTTGGCAGACATCTGCAGGGTGACTCCAGCAGGTTGGTTACAGAGCTCCCCATTTCCCTCTCCTATGCCTGCTGCCTTTTTCACCCGCTCTTCTCTTAACCCTGTGTGATGCTCTGACTCGGTAAAATCAGGCACTACATAGGCAGCGAGGGGTGTTCTGGAGAGTGGACCGTGCTAGAAAGGAAGTGAAACATTTAGGAAACAAGGAGGTAAGCTTGCTTTCTCTAATAAATGGAAATCAGGGAAGGCTTCCCTCTCACACAACCATTTTCATTCTGGCAAAATAATGAACACTTAAGTGGTTCTTGAAAGCCCGGTATTTTCCAGGCTGCTCATCAGATCAGTACTTGAGACGCTCGTTACTGTCTGGAGAAGGGGTGTTTGGTTATTACCCCCTCTGGGGTGCTGCTTCATGTTTGATGGGAAATGGGCCACTGAACAAAGGGGCCAGGGGAATATGGGTTCACCAGGTGTGCTGGCAGGAGCGTCGCAGTCTGTTTGGGGTGAGCGGCTCCTCCAGCCTGGGTTGGACATAAAACCTCAGCCCATCTTTGAGTCCCTTCTTTGAATGGAAGTTCTCAGAAAAATAATAAAAAAAAACCTTAGCCATGTTGGGATCACTCTGAGAACAGGCTGCATGAAAGACTTTGTCCTTTGCTCTCACCTAGCATAGGAGCTCTTCACAATCCCATCACTTACTTTGCTGGCTTGTACCAGGCAAGAGGCATGACTCTGCATTTGGATGTGACATCGTGTGTCCCCGGCCCTCGTGGTGTTGGCATGACCATGGGTAATCGGCCGGCCACACAGCCCCTGCCCACCACTGCACCAGCTCCAGCAGGTCTGAGGTGTTCCCTTGCCATTAACTCCCAGGGACCAGCACCCCACTGCAGAGGAAACTGTGCAAACTGGGGGAAAAAAAAAGACCTTTGCAATCCCAGAACTCATCTACACTAGCAGGTATTTTACCTGTCAGCTGGGCCAGCCAAACGTCAAACTCACACCGTGGAAAAATCTTTTGTTACGTATTTAGTTTTTCTGCTGCTAATAGTTTTTACAGGACACCCTGGCACTGTAGCTGGAGCAGGGTTTGGTTACAGAGGACATAATAAGAGCTAGGCAGGAGACAGCAGCTGGAGGCAAGCCAGCAGGAAGGAACGCCCAGGGAAGCAAGGGTGGGACATCACTGTCCCCACGCTGCAGGGAGGGAAATAGTCTTTACAATCCTTCCTGCTTGCTGCAAATAATGAGCCAGGAAAAAAAAAGCCAAAGTATTTTAACTCAGAGCACAGTATTTTTAATGACACTGCTTAGGCAGGACACTCTGAGCTGCAGCAAATTCAAAGAAGGAAAAACGAACTAACGCTCCATAAGAGGTGAATGACCGTGTCAGACTCAGGCCCCAGTTAGGCAAATAAATGCTTTGCAAAATCAAATTAAACTTCTCATTCTAGCTAGATATGCACTCAGGGAGCTAGTCTGCAAGGCAATTCGGAAATACCATGTAACAGTGCCTTCTGAAGAAAGGAAGGCATTTATCATGAGAGATCAGTTTGGTTAGTTTATATGCCAGATTCCTAATTTCCAGCAAAAGGAGGTAATACCCTGATAAGCATAAATGTGAGAGGCAGAGGGGAGGATGATGAGATGGGGACTACGCAGCCAGGCAGCCTCTACCCGGCAGAAGAGGCAGCAGGCAGGCAGGCCCCTAACAGCGCTCTTCTCCCAAGCAAAATTCAACCTTTTTCTTTTCTTTTCTTTTCTTTTTTTTTTTTTTTTTTTTACCCACCCAAAACATGCCAGCATGGAGCTAAGCAGCTGCCGGGACCCCTTGACAGGGACCAAAACCCCCCACTCCTGCCTGCCAGGGGCCACCCAGTCCCAGCACATGCATCTGACTGGTCGTGGCTGCCTCTCCCAGTGCGGCTTCCCAGTCACACAGGTCTTCTCGCTATTTAAACTGCTTCCAGTCGGATTTTAACTTCATTTACAGCCTAAACATGGGGGTCTAATTTCCCTCCTCTCCCCCGCTCCACCCCAGAAGTAAAATCCTGCTGCACCTCTGTGCCTCGGGGCACAGTGTGATAAAACATCCTTAGCAAAAGCACTGCCTGGCTTGGGACCGCTGCAGAGCCCAGCTACTGTGGCTAGCACAAGGCTGTTTGCCCTGCTTATTGCAGGCTCTTTAAAGTAAACACCGGCTTAGCTTTAAACACGGTAGTGATATAAAACACACGCTTAAAGCTGAGCACATGCTCACAAGCTTTTAAAAGTTATGCCTCAGGATACTTATTAGATGTCTTCTCTCTTTGGGCATAAATACCGTTGATTTAGACAAGCAGCAATAAGTGCTTATTTGTTAGAAGGTGTTTTTCTGTGCCACAAGGAATAAAGGGGCTGAGGATCAGCAACTATCATTTCAGAGGGGTATCTTTATTAAAAAAGGACCAGATAGAAGTGTGTGGGCTGGCGCCTAGATGTGCTGCATTTTTCAGGCTGCATTTAACATGTCAGCTTTACACCACTGAAGCATCCAAGAGGATTTTCACAGGAAACATTAGTTACTAATGGTGGGCTTTGAAAACCAGAGAGAAAATGGGCTTAGTAGTTGAGCAGGCTGTCTTTTTAAAAGGAAAACATTCTCCAAATTTTCACAAGGTAGGGAAGGCGCTGCTTGGTTAGCATGTCTCTCTTTTCCAGATATTTTCAATGTAATCAGAGGGAAAACTGCAGCCAGTCCCACTCTATATGCAGGTACTGGATGGCTTTATGTCCTGCTCCTTCTTCAGTGCTGCCCCAGGTTTCTTTTAGCAAGTTCTGAGGGTTTGTCATCTGGTTTGGGTATTGAACACAGAAAACTGGAACCAGCTGAGCTGCCTCTGAATGGAAAAACTGGTTGTAAAAAGACCAAGAACAAATAAGTTAGTATATGAGCCATTAGTATGACAAAAGAAAGAGCAGTGATGGAAATAGTTTGTAGCTCACTATCAATATAAGCAAAGGACCTAACATGACCCCAGGCACAGAGTTGCAGCATTTTAGGTGCAATTCCAAGTAACAGAAATCTGCAGGAGTTTGATGAAACAAAACAAATCTATAGATCAGTGGGAGGAATTTATTTTCTGGCGTATATGGATGCAGTTCCAATTACAATTCAATGGGCAAGCATCCACTTAATGTCAGAAGAAAATGTCACATTGGATCCTGGGAGCAGTTTAGCTAAGCTGCCCTGCTAATACACCTGCAGTTCATGTTCCCTGGCCAGGCCACAGCTGTGAGCTTCACCTGTCCCTCATAGCACACCTTTTCTCAGATGACTTCACATTTATCTAACGCCTCTCCACTTGAGTTCATCAGACACCTGAAAACTGCATAAGATTGTTTCTGATTTTTATTTTTTGAAGGATATTGAAAACCGTTGCTAGGGAAGGTGAGGGGAGAAGCCCACTCTCTAGTCGTGTTACAAGGATATTTTAGACAGATTTTTCCTAAAGCTCCACATTTCCGAAAGTTCAATTCTAAAGCCTCAGTCTTCATCACCAGAGCTTCCTCTACAAAGCCAGGCAAGTCAGTTCAACCTTCCCCTTCTTCCTCTGCTGAGACACATCAGTCACACCTCATCCAGCTACCGGGGATGCCTCTGATTTCCCCTACAGCTCTATCAAAAGTGTTATTTATTTCTGTTCTGCCTTCAGTCTCCGCGGTTCATTGGTAGACGTCAAAGCCTCATTGAAGATGCCAGGAAGGAAAGAGAGGCTGCAGCTGCAGCCACTGATGCTGCAGAGTCTACGGAGACCATTGTCTTTGAGGAGAAGGATGGGAGAGCCATGCTGAATCTCTTCTTCATGCTCAGGGGAACTAAGACTTCACCACTGTCCCGTGCACTTAAGGTATTTGAGGTGAGTACCTAACCTGTCGTATGGGACTCAAGGAACACACTACAGGTTTCACGGCTGTTTTGTGAGAAATATCACTTGAGTCTACTAAAGAAGACTCAGGCTAGGTCTGCTTACTGCAAATTATCAGTTAATTGTCTGATGTCCCACAGTCATGTTTTGCTCATGCCCCTGTGTGCCCTCACTTTGCATCACTAAGAATAAGTCATACCTCTGTCTGGTAGTGCTGTTAAACTCTGGGCCTAACTTTGCTTAATTACTGGACCCAGCCGCATAGTTTCAAACCTACAGTCCATACCCTTGTGGCTTGTAGCATACTCTGCCAGCCCCCTCCGCTGCTCAGCGCTTCAACTTCATGCGCAGGGCTCTGATCCCACATTCAAAGCAAGCCATGTGCCCTGCATGGCTACAGACCTAACCCGCCTTACTTGTGGGTCAAGGCTTTGGAAGTCTCTGAATGGCATTGCCACGTTGGTCCTTGGTCAAAGAGTTACAGGAACAACTTCATCCTGGGTGTAAAACTGGTGTATTGATTTCAAAATTACCTCCCTACTTCAGGGATGAATTTGATTCATGTGTTAAAGGTTCTGTTGCTTTCCCCTAAAGATGCTCCCTGTATATAGCTTTAATACCAGGGAAAACTGGTAACTGATGCAGCTTTTCCCCCGAAGCCAGCAATATAATGTTGCATTATCTAGGCTCTCAGTAAAAGACTGAGATAAGTGCTGCCTATTTAAACAGTAATCAAAACACGACAACTTGCATTTATGTGGTACATTTTCATCCAGAAGGATTCAAAAGTGTTTTTCAAACTGAAGTTCTGAGATATGTTTTATCTATAGTAGTTTAATTTCATTGACTTCAGCAGTGAGAGGAGAGGACAATTTGTTCTTATTAATCAGTCATGTGGGTTGTAAGGGGCCTCCGGAGATCGCTAGTCCAGCCTTCTGCTCAGAGCAGGTCCAGTCACAGCAGGCTGCTCGAGGCTGTGCTTGTTGCATTTTGAATATCACCAAAGTAGAGATCCCACAGTCTCCTTGGACCCCTTGAGCAGTGTTTGCCTTCATAGTAAAAAGCTTTTTTCTCTTTTCTTTTTCTTTTAAATGTCCTTGCTTCCAGCTTGTGCCCCTTGCTTCTTGTCCTCCCACTGTGTACTTTTCAGATGAGTCTGGGTCTGTCTTCTTTACATCCTCCCACCAGTTACTAGTAGACAGTGAACCAATCTCCCCTGCCCCTTCACTTCTTAAGGCTGAACAAATCCAATTCCCTCGGTCTTTCTTCATATAACATTGTGCTCCAGCCCCCTGAGCATCTTGGCAGCCCTCCACTATATCTGCTACAGCACATCAATGCCTTTCTTCTACAGGACGTGATACTCCAGACATGGTCTCCCTCATCCCAGATATAGAGGAGGAATCACTTCCTTTGACCTGTTGTCTACAGTCTTGCTACTAGAGTTCAGTATGTGGTTGGCCTTTCTCATCACAAGGGCATGCTGCTAGCTCATATATTAATACACACGATAATTATATAACACCTTCTTCCCCAAGAAATGCAACCACTTCTGGGGTAAAGGCAGGTCACCAGCAACACTATACAGCAAAACCACTACGTAACAGCTGTAAACATACAAAAAGTTTGTTTGGGGGATAAGTATTTCCCTGAAATTGTAGGACATTCTAGATATTCGTTGCCCATGCAGTTCTATCTCTGATAATCTTATGAAAAGTGTTTAAGATCTTCAGCAATTACAAAACATCTTGCGTCTCCTCTAAGAGGAAAGAAAAGCTGTTTTCTGGGCAACATATGGTTCTTGTATCAAGACTGAAAGAATCTCCAAGACAACCTTGTCAGACAAAAGCCTTGGTGTTGCCATGGTTGGGGTCTCCTTCCTACAAGTGCACAGCTGCCAGGTTAAGGCATGAAAAATCCATCAGTGTAACATTTCAAATGCAACAGCCTGCTTAGCAGGTACGAAACGTAGAAGTGTAGGCTCTTGTACTTGGTAGGTTTTATGCTACGCTGCATTTAAAGTCTATAATTTAAACAATTTTTAAAACATCAAGCAAGAAGCAGGGGCAGCTCATGTTCAAATATTATTTGTTTCTTCCTGGAGCAACTTACTTGCTGCATCAAGAGCTTTCCTAGTAAAAAAGCTCCTTGAGCTTCTCACAGGGAGAGCTTTAAATATAATAAAAAGACAAGCATGTCAAGCGACAACAGAGGAAGATTCATTTCCCAGATCCCTCTGGCAATGCAGGTACAAGATATGAAAGCAGACGGGCATAATGACATTTGCCTCATCATGAACCAGGCTGCAGGGAAGCTGGTTTCACTCTTCTGTATGTGTTACATGCAGCCAAAGCATAGGTAATGCAATCACAGCTGTCAGATTAATGCAAAGGTATTGATTGTTGAGGGGACAATGTAATAGTGAAGTTGGTAGGTACATTAAAAAACACGGTCCTAAATTTAATTTACCTTTGGCATTGCATCTGTTCCTTCTCATCTTTCTGCCTCTGATTAACCAAAGAAATCATGTCCCTTCCTCTGCCAAAGGTCTTGCAGGAGACTTCGGAAAGGTTGGGTCATTGGCCAGGGACTTGGGCTTGTACCTCCTGTTTTCACTGAGCTAAAGAAAATATCCACAAATCTACCAGGGCCCTTTGGAAGACTGTAGACTCCATTTTGTCTCCTTCTTATTCTTTGGCGGAGGTCAGTTCTGATAATGAGCCCAAATGATATCGGTTCTGATAGTGAGCCCCAAATGAGCGCTCCTGCAGACTGGGTACGGCTCCGCCCCGCCGGTTCAGCACCATGGGCAGCGCCGCGCCGCCTGCCCGCGCCCGGGCAGCGCGCGCCCCTTTACGTCATCGCCAACCCCTTCCCCCCCCGCCAGCAAAAAAGCACCTTTGCCTGAAGTGGGAGATTGAAGGGAAGGGGGTCGTAGGAGGTGGCATTTTGCCACATCAATTTCCCCTCTTGATACGATCTTCGTCGCCACTGTGGAAGTCTTCTGTTGATATTTATTGAGCAGCCCCACTGGTCGTCTGTCCAGAAGGAAAAACTCTGGAATTAACGGATAAGTGTGTTTATTCCAGTGGGGGAAAAAAAAAGAAGAAAAAGGCAAGGGGGACTCCCTCCCAAATGTACCTATATGGACATCTTTGGGAAATACCAGCAGGTGTTTCAAGTGTTGTTTAATGTTTTTGTTCTCCTTTTCCATGTCCCAAAAGACATTTGAAGCTAAAATTCACCACCTGGAGACCAGGCTTAGCCGAAAGCCCCGTGAAGGGACCGCTGAACTGGAGTACTTTGTGCGCTGTGAAGTCCACAGCTCTGACCTCAATACTTTCATTAGCTCCATCAAGAGGGTAGCAGAAGACGTGAGGACCACTAAGGAAGACAAATGTAAGGAACTTATAAACTGTTTCACTTTTGCGGAGAGGCCGAGCTGTAGAAACAGGGTGGAAACTTTGTTATTCCCAGAAAAGGGAATAACAGAAAAGAACAGAAAAGGCTACTGTATGCTGAATTTGAGCAAACCAGAAAAGACTGCCTCTGGGACACCTGAATCCTGAAAACCCCTTCCCTCCTTGTCCATTTCTCAACAGACTCCAGAGTCCTTAGCCCATTCTTCTGGTGCCAGATCGAAAAAATATAAATAGGAGATGAAATGTCATTCTTTGTTCACACCTCTCCTACAGAGTTCTCCATCCCTACTCCAGTGTTTTATATTATAAACGTAAAGTAGTTTCCTACCTATGTGTCAGGAACTCCGTACAGATCCAGCACTAAACTACAAGACACTCCCCACACCATCATGTTCTGAAGGCAGGGTGATTCTTATTGTAAAATAGCCCTAGAGATCTGCAGTGATTGCTCTACAACTAGTTGGACCTCTGGATTTGTTTTTAATGTGAAGTCTAGAATCTTTAAGTAAAATCCAATTTTCATCTTCTTGTTTACTTTTGTCACAAAATACTCTGCTGAGAGATGGGCAGGGAAGTCATGAGATGCAGATCATGGCATTAGGCCTGACTCTAGGACAAGAGCATCGAGAGTGTGGGACTACTGCCCGGAAGGCACAGCTGTGTCATGTGCTCATTGTTGTGTGTGTGCATTTGGTACACCACGTCAGATGTATCTTATTCAACCTCACAGCCCCTTCTCAGCAGGGGATGCTCCATCTTCACCTCCACAGCCAGTTTTTCTCTTTCTCTTTCCCCACAGTTCACTGGTTTCCCAGAAAAATCTGTGAATTGGACAAATGCCACCACTTGGTCACCAAGTTTGACCCTGACTTGGACCTGGATCACCCGGTGAGTTAGTCTGTGTGGGCACATCCTCACATTGGAGTCCTGAGCCTTCCCCCAGAAGCAGGGAGCTGGAGAACACCTATTAATGCAGCTGATCAGGGAACTGTGGTGCAATCACCACCATGAGAGAAGTTTCTCCAGCCAGTGATTAACTTTTTTTGGGTGAGAAATTTTAGTAACTGATTAAAAATCCTGTCTCTGTTCCTATTTGTCGTCACAGGGCTACTCTGACCAAGTGTATCGCCAGAGAAGGAAATCGATAGCAGAAATTGCTTTTCACTATAAGCAGTAAGTCTCTTTCCTAACATCCATGCAGAGATAATACCACGTCAATGCAACCTGTTGGGAAGACGTTGTGCTACCTGCGTGAGACTTCTCTTCTTCTATGTTTTGTGTCCCTATTCAGCCTTGCCAGCTCTTTTTGTGTCCCTCTTCTCTTTATGTATTCCAGTCTCTTCTTAATTAAAAAATGTCTGTGGTCATTAATTCATACTTTGTTAAAGCCAGAATAAACCTCCTGCATAACAAAAGCCAGGTATAATTCCATCAGACCTCAAACTTCATTTTGAAATGTAGCATCTCTTTTAGAATGATGTCTAGTTTCAACTTCAGTGTTTCAAGTACTGAAAAAGCTACCACGTGCCCAGAAAACTTGTTCCAATGGTTCATTATCCTGGCTGTGAAAAAATGTGGGTTTTTTTCTAAACTGAACTTCAGTAGCTTTAGCTTTCACCCAATGGATCATACATGCCTTTCATGTGCTAGATTGAATTTTGCTATCAGATTTTTTTTCTATGAGGGTATTTATAGACTAAATGGTTCACCTCCTAACTCTCTCTGATAAATTAAATAGATTCAAGTAATGGTCTCATCATTGTCTTATATAGATTTAAGACTATCCCTTGTACTCCTACTTAATACTCCTGTTCTGATATATGCAGTGATAACACTCAGCCTCTTCACTACAACTTCAAACAGAGCTCTAATATTCAGTTGGGTTTGTAAAATATTCCCTAGATCCTATTCAGTAACACTGCCTTCCACCGTAGCATCTCCCTCTCTGAGCAGGACTTTAAATGTAGATTTCTGTAGCGAGCCGTGCTAAACGCACGCTATGGAAATTATATGGGTCACCTCCTTGAGCTACCCCTGCAACCGGCGTGATCCCAGCATGGCTTTCTGCTCTGTTAGGTTTCATGTTCTTTGCAGATTTGAAGCCCAGAATATAGACATTGATGTTTTTATCCTGTACTAATACTAAATGCACAGAAAGTCACTGTGCCAGCAAGAGAGTCCTGAGGGACACAGGAAGAAATACTGTCCTAAGGTGATGCACCCATTTAAGATGTCTTCTCTCACATCTCATCTGCAGGTTAGCATTTATGAGCCGCTGTGTAGCATCCCTTCAGGCTGTTAATGGAAAAGGAACTATGCTTTATCGCTGTAATATGTGAATATCTCATTTGTTCAAATACGGAACAGAAGGATTTAGGAAATACAATTGCTAATTATGATGCAGAAAAGGCAAAAGTGTCAGTCTTCTTTAGTTCCCACTTACATCAATGTTAAGATTTTCTTTTCTTGCCGTCCTTAATCTTACTGACAATATATTTTTCTGCAGTTCAAATGCATTTAGTTTTCCTTATTAGCTGCTTTAATTTCCCAGCCACTGATTCATTCTTGGAGCCATCAGCCCCCTGAAGTTCAGGCACATTAAATTAATTTATTTTCACACAAAGGTTCAATTTTTTCCAGTCAAAACCATTTTTTTTTCCTGGAAAATATTATGCCTGCTAAGCTTTTGCTCATCCCTTGTTCATTTATAAGATCTGGCTAGACTAATGCTTTTCTCTGTGTCTATGTATTTTTTGCATCTGTACAAATGACCCAATACTAAGGCTTTGTCTTTCCTGTCACCCCCTTGTTTGGTTTAAAGAAGATTGATCAACATCATGCAGAGCTTCTCCAAAGTGCTTCCTTCTCAAAGGGAAGAGGAGCCTGGCTTGTGCTCTGCTGCTGTCAGTAACGGTGCATTTGCCTTGCAGTGGGGACCCGATCCCTCATGTGGAGTACACAGCGGAGGAGATCGCTACCTGGTGAGCACTGATTTAATCTGTGACCTTTATTGGCTTCACCAATAGAAGTTGGGAATCAAAACCTAAATGGTTAGGGCATGACCTCTTGAAAAATGTATCATCAGGAGTGCAAGCATCCTACTTAATGGCTTGTTACAAAAACCGGTAACTCATTGCACTGTGTTTTACAGTAGGGGCTGCATTCAGGAGAGCAAGCTACCTCCAAAACAGTGATGCTCTTTCTCCTCCTCTCTTGGGGCTGCACTGAGAGCACTTTCACGCTGCAGCTTCCAGGAGTTTCCTCCAAAGGAACCTCCCCAGAGAGTGAGGTAGATAATTTGGAGTCCCACTTCTCTAAGGACACCTAGCTTAGTAGCAGCCTCCGAACAAAGGGCAGTTATCATAGCTGCAGAAAGAAGTATGAGGCCCGTGGTGAATATCTGCATAGTACCTCACTGGCCTCACTTAGGAAAATGCTTCCCTTGAACACAATTATTTCCAGGAGTGTCACTGCAGGAGTGTCTCTGAAAACAAGGCCAGCTCATACGAGCTGAGTACACAGGCTCCTAAACAAGGTCATCTCCTGGTTATATTGACTGTCTTCATAAAGCAACTTTAGGAGCTAACCTACAGGGCATATTTTAATTCCAGTTAATACCTTTTATACAATCTTCTGACCTTCAAGGTCAGAAATAGGTCTGTGCGGATACAACTTCTGACTTTGCAGGCTCATTTAAATGTGTGTCTCTATGTTTACATACCCCTATCAATGCGCGCAGACATAGATTTAGTAGCGGAGAAAGGCAAAAGGACAAGAAACTGAGAGGCGTGAGTCCTTGATAGTGTATAACCAGAGGACAGGAGAGGACTAGACACATCAAGCCACTGAACATCTGCCACCTCTCGTCCTGAAGGAAGGAGGTGTACAGCACCCTGAAGAGCCTGTACCCTACCCACGCCTGCAAGGAGTACCTCGAAGCTTTCAATCTCCTGGAGAAATTCTGCGGCTACAACGAGAACAACATCCCTCAGCTGGAGGAGGTCTCCCGCTTCCTGAAAGGTGGGTATGAGCCTGAGAGATCCAGGCCCAGGGTCTGCCAGGGCTCCAGCATGGTGGTGGCAGCTACAGCCGGGAAACCTGAACCTGAAGGAGGAGCGTGTGAGCTGAGATTTGGGATGAGAGCTGGTGGAGGCTTATGCATTGCACACAGAGGACAGCGGTAGACCCCACGCCGTGGGGACTGCAGCTAAACACAGTGGGCTGCAACTGAAGGTCAAGCCCCTAGTCAAATGATCCCACTGAGCACCTAAAGAGGAGATGTTGCTCCCTAGTAGGAGCAAAAAGATTAGGCTTGGCACAGCAGAGGCCCTTTAGTTTCCAGCACTGATGCTTTTGCTGTCCATGCTGGGAACGCGGGACACCAGCACAGCCCATGGGCCATACACCCCTGCAGAGACGGTATGCGCTGTTTCAGAGAGGACCGGCTTCCAGCTCCGGCCGGTGGCTGGCTTGCTGTCGGCGCGGGACTTCCTTGCCAGCCTGGCCTTCCGCGTCTTCCAGTGCACGCAGTACATCCGCCACGCGTCCTCACCCATGCACTCGCCTGAACCGTGAGTATCGCCCAACCCCGATGGCCTCCCCTGCCCAGACATCCCACCTGGCCAGCAATTAACCTTTCTCCCCAACGGACAAAATCTGTCCGCTGCTGACTGCGTTTTCCTCCTTTCCCCCTGGGCATTGGCAGGGATTGCTGTCATGAGCTGCTGGGGCACGTCCCGATGCTGGCCGACAAGACGTTTGCCCAGTTCTCTCAGGTAAGGTGGTCATCTGTTTCCTCGTCCCCAAGAGAGCAGGGCACGAGGTGGGAACCCAAACCAACCCCAGTCTTGCCACCTAAACCCTTCTTGTTCTAGGATTTATTTGTATTAAACACGATGTTCAGGAGCCCTAGTGATGGACCGAGAACCCTAATACAGAGTAAAAATATCAGTCTCTGCAGCAAAGCATTTTTAGTCAGAGCATGATGAAGCCCCAGCAGATGCATGGCAGTGCAGGGCAACAATATCTGTTGACTCAAGGCAATAAAACAGAGCAATCCACACGTAAGGCCCTCAGACCAAATCTGTCCTGACATTTGCCCCTTCCCTTCACTTCCCAGGACATTGGGCTGGCGTCTCTGGGAGCAACTGATGAAGAAATTGAGAAACTTGCAACGGTAAGTTTTCCTCTTTGCTGGATGGGGGCCCTGACCCCTCCAGCAGCAATTCTGCGGTATTGGGGGGACTGGTCCAGCCTGGTGTCCTCAGATTTGCAGGCTCAGAGCCCCTACCTGAGCTGCCCCAGTCCTGCTCTTTCATGATGACTGTGCAGAGCGGAGATCAGTTAAACAGCAGAGCTCGCTTGCACATTAACCCAGTTTTCTTGGGCACCAGAGTATCATCAAGCATCATATTTCTAACAACAGCAGCACTGCTTGGACTCTTTGGTATGGGATTAAATAACATGCACTTCCTTTGGCTCTTCCTCAGCAAGGTGACCCATCCTGCTCGAAGGGCACCAAATGGCAACACTGCACAGCAGCCAGGCATGCATGGGACCAGCCCAGGGACACAGTTTCCACCTGTCCCGGCATGGCAGCAGCTTAGTTTACACTTTGCTCTGGCAGCGATGGGTGCAGGGTAGGGAGAGGGGACAAAATGCCAGGCACTTGTTCATTTAAACAACCCCAGACCCCAGCCAGGGTGCAAGGGCTCAGAAGTGACAGGGAGATGAAGATGCAGACCTGTGTCCCCTATGCGTTTTTCTTTCTCCTTTCACAGCTTTACTGGTTTACGGTAGAGTTTGGGCTCTGCAGACAGAACGGGATAGTGAAAGCCTACGGAGCCGGGCTGCTGTCTTCCTACGGGGAGCTCATAGTAAGTTACAGCATAACTTGCCTCTCTGCTCTAGGCCTTATGCAGCAAAAAACCTTCTTCCTCTGCACCACTCCAATGACTTTACCCAATCTGTTCTCCACCTCTGTCTATCACATATGTGCTCTCTGGTCCCCTTAATTTCATGCCGGCATTTTTCTGCTGTGTCCATAGCACTCCTTGTCAGACGAACCAGAGGTGCGGGACTTTGACCCCGATGCTGCTGCCGTTCAGCCCTACCAGGACCAGAACTACCAGCCCGTATATTTTGTGTCCGAGAGCTTCAGCGATGCCAAAAGTAAACTGAGGTAGGACTGGGCAGTGAGGGAGACCCAAACAGAAGGAAACAAAGCTGTAATATATTGAAACAGGGCTTGACACCATGGGTGCTTTCAGTTCAAGGTCTCAGAAATACTCTGGAAGCTGTTGTCAGGTCTTTCAAAGTAAAGTGATTATCCAGTTCCTACAGGGTCCAACCCAAAGATTCACCCAAGAGCCCCCCAAAAATATGTTGGACTCAAGGGCGTGGGTGTGGAGGAGTGGGATAGAGACAAGACTGAAGGAGTGAGAGAAGGGACAAATCTAGCTCGTCTGCCTAGTTCTCATAGGAGGAAGTTACAGACTATCTCTAGTTCCCAGGTGAGGCCAGGCAACATAAGAGAGGCCTGGTGGTCCAGAAATTGGAGATCCAAACCACCCACCAGGACCCCCTCTGCTGCCTTGCTGCAGAAGGGCCAAGTGATACAGGTCAGGTACTGGCTGTCCCTCACGGGATTATCTCTCACCAGCATGTGTCCTGAAACAGAAGCTTCTGTGTCATGTAAAAGTATGCTCTGTGGGTGAAAGTTTTAGGAGAGAGGTGAAGAGCTGCTCAAAATGGTAGCATTCTCTGAATTTAGGATGCAGAAAGATGTTTGTCTTTCTGAGCAGCTGCTGGGCAACTTACCTGTTTATCATTCAACCAGCAAAACCCCCCCAGGCATCGTTAGTAGCTAGTACACAAAGAAAAAAAGATTTGCTTGAGGGGGATAGATTTATCCATGGAAAAAAAGGAACTTTTGCTTCCTAGGCTGGTTAACATGGGTTAGCAGACCCCAGACAGCATCCCACCAGTGTAATTGGGTTTCCCCATCCCATGGGACTGCAAACAGGATGGAGAGGGGCAGCTCTACCCACGGACATCTGTTCAGAAAAGCATTTTCTTGGCCATACCCAGAATTGCCTGCAGGAGGAAAGCTCAGTCCTTTAACATTTGACTGACAGAGGAAAACTTTGCCTATACCATTTTATCTTAGCTTAGGAAAGGGATAGGATGAGACGAAGTATTACACAATGTACATGACTTTGCAGTTCCTGCAAGTGGGGTATTTCATATAAATATATTCATATAAATAACGTGGCGAGGACTGCTATATTTCAACTTCTGCTTTTATTACCCTCACTTGCACCGTTCATACAACCCGGAGTCTAGCTGCTCGAAAGCAAGCACCTGGGGAGCCCATCCTCTCACACACACTAGGCTGCTTTAAAAAAAACCCCAACTGTTGCCTAATGAGTCATTTCCTTGCATTTTAAAAGGAAAATTACACCACATACACAGCCAAGATTAGGCTAGAGGGTTTTGACAGTGACAAGCACCGTAAATTATCCTCTTTAAAGAGCTCAGAGACCACACATGTTACTGTATGAGGTGAAAACATTAAAAGATCTACATTTTTTGTGTTACTGGCAGTTGCCACCACGGACCTGATTATCAGTGTTATCTCTCAAGAGAAACCTCTTTTCCCAGAAAGCAAACTTTCCACCCGTTTTCTAGGGTGGATGCCCTTCCAGGCACCCATGTCCTACTTGTATGCTTCAACAAGGTGTCAAGTGAACACACCCATCTCAGAGGGCAAGTTTCTAACCATTAGCAGCTGTTTTGAGAGTCATCACTGTGGCTGATAGCATTAATAAGCGAGGTGAGCTAGCCCTTGCTTGGATAGCTGGGGGTACTGAGATAAGCTGCATCTTTTAGGAGGTGGACAATGTTAGTATCAGAAAACCCCTCTGTTTGCACTTGGTTTTGTTTCCCTGCAAGCATGGCAGCTCCCTGCAAGCGCCAGCCGGCGTCTTTGGCCGTGTTGCTGCTTGGCCCTGTCTGGAGCTGGTGGTGTTTTTCCCCAAACCCCGGCAATTCAGGACCAGGCTTCCCCACGGCATGCAGTACCAGCCGGAGGAGCATCTGGGAAAGGGATGCGCTTCCCCGAGCCCTGCGCCAGAGCAGACCCACGGTAGCCACAAGAGGGTACCCTAAGCTAAGCAATTCAGGAGCGAAAGGGTGAGGCTTCAGCGGAGGCAAGGCACGCCTGTTGCTAGTGCTGTTTGTCCCCTCATCTTCCCGGGCCTTTTCAGCATGAGGCTGTAGCCATGAGTACCTAAATCTAGATTCCCAGCTCCATATTTACACAGCCACTAAAGAAAAAAAACACTACCTTGTCGAATGTACAAATCTTAGTGTTGGAGGTGAACACGAGCAACATTAGGGAAACCTTACCCTTGATTTGGTTTCACTTGACCATATACCTCTCCATTAGAAAGGTAGCAACAAGGTCTTGCTCTTGAGAGGTCTCAGGCAAAGTCAGGCTCATCACGGAGATCTAGTCTCCAGTTGGCTTTGGCTACAATCATGCAATGTTGCTCAGCCACATGGCTCCAGTGATGCTATTCCCATCCCCTCACCCAGGCCTGAGCTGCTGCCTGTCAACTTTATCCTTAATACGGCTTGCAGCTAGTTCCTCCCTCCCCAAGCAGGGATTAGTCAATAAAGGAATGTCAGAAAGGATTTAGGAATATAATGCTATAATACCACAGGCTTTCCCTGCAATTAGCTTCTAAATCTCCTTGGCATTTTTGAAAAAGAAAAAAAGAAATTGAAGTAGAGGATGCCTGGTGATGGCCACGGAGGTGACCAGTTCAGTGCACCCTCCCGTTTGATTCAAGCCCATGTGTTCAGCCCACGGAAACCCGCAGTCAAACTCATGGTCTTCCTTGCTGAACAGGAGGAATCTCAGCTACTGCTATTGCCCTGTGGAGCTGGAAAGGTGGGAAACCAGAGCTTTTGTGTTAACCTAGAAACTCTACCTAAAGGAGGCATTAGCCTGTTGTGATCTGGGTGAATGGTGATGGGTAGGAGGCAGACTCAGGACCTCTGCACCCTTTCCTTGCAGGAGCTACGCGGCACACATCAAGCGGCCCTTCTCGGTGAAATATGAGCCCTACACCCACAGCATCGAGCTCCTGGACAGCCCTCAGATGATCTGTCACTCCCTGGAGAGTGTAAGGGATGAGCTTCACTCGCTGATTAACGCGCTCAATGTTATCAGCTAATGCGAGAACTGGGCTCTTTCCTTCCCCTCTTCCCTCACAGCCCCAAAGCCGCCCGCTCTGCCCTCACCTAGCTGATAACTCCTACCTGTCTTCTCCAAACATTTGCACCGCTGCCTGTCACCATGCAACCCCAACAGCTTTCCACTTTGGTATGTAGGGCCAGCTCGGAGGAGGGCAGAGGGACAGACCCAAGCCCTGCTGGCATTTTGGGTAGCTTTTCTATTGACTGCTGGAAGAGGCTTAGCACAGACCAAAAGCATGGCCAAGCTACAAAGTTGAAGTCAAGAGTTGTGTGCTAGGCTCCTGGGTACAAGGAAGAGGAGAAAAGTTTATTTTAAAAAAAAAAAAAAGAGAGAGAGAGCAAAAATGTATTTTTTGCAGTTTGAGAGAATAAATTAATCTGCTTTTTTAGCCCCAAAGCAACTCTTATAGCAACTTCATGAGGGACTCTCAGTCCCCACCATCTCCTGCCTCTTATAGCCTCGTACATTTGGGAAATGCAGAGCTGCTCTAGAAGCTTTTCTACCTGAACCAACCCTATGAGGTCTGAAATTTCAGCTCCCAGCCTCCCCTCAGCTTCTTGCACAGGGGGATGCTTAGGCACAAACCCCTGAGCTGCACCACCCCACCAAGCTGCAATAAGCATCGTAGCTCCCCTGGGCCTCTAAAGTGACCTAAGCCAGGAGTTGCCTGTCTGGCATAGAGCAGCCCTGATCTACCTGCATCCTCCCCAGCACAAGCGTGACAGAGCAAGCTCTGGCCACCCCAGACGAGAGCATGGGCACCCCCTTCAAACCGTCTTTTAAAAGCTCCCACAGCAGGGA
Organism: Fregata magnificens; assembly: GCA_013389945.1. Classification (NCBI taxonomy): domain Eukaryota; kingdom Metazoa; phylum Chordata; class Aves; order Suliformes; family Fregatidae; genus Fregata; species Fregata magnificens. Next base: position 129,834 of record WAAD01006570.1, read on the forward strand.
GTGCTTAAGAGCCCAGCTGCCATCCTTCACAGCAGATAGCAGTCACAGCTATTGATGCTCCTGTGTGCTGGTGGCCCTGAGCAGCCTTGGCAGCCTCTTGGTGCCCTGAGTTTATTGGCTATCGCAGACTGAGTGGGGCCACTGGTGTCCCAAGTTTGCCAGTCCTTGGGAGGATTTCACATGCTTTCGCTTTTCCAGTGTATTACACAGGTACAGCATCGTCTTGTTCTTAGATATCCCAATATCACTGTCACCTGATGTAGCTCAGGTGTGTGACTAATGCTATGGCTGGCCATTTCTGAGGAAGGTAACATATGATTAGGATGCTCCAATCCAGTTTCATCCGGCTTTTGCTGTAGATATTAATGGCTTGATCTGACCCAAAGCTCTCAGTTTTCCTCCCCCTGCTTTTGTCCTTCTTATCTTCTTGCAGGCTGTCTCATAACTTAGTGGTTTGCTCAGAAGTTTAGTCCAAGGTTATGCAGCTGTGCAGTATCAGAGCTGGGCTTGGGATGCGTGGAGGCAGCTAAACAGCTGTGGGGGACAGCGAAGGGGAGAATTACACATAGTTGTTTGCATGGTCAGTTACAACATTTCTGTATAGATTTTTCCCATCCTTAACCACTATATATGATTTTTATAATATCCTCTTTAAAGAAATGCAAGGCTTAGCAGTCAAGTTTTGGCTATTAGGTGTAAGTATCCTCCAATACTTATATATATACCATCGCTCTCCAGTGGTACTTCTACTGTGGCTCAGTCATAATAGTTTACAATCCACTACACTTCATCCCATTTCAGACCTTCACATACATATGCTTAACCCCCAGTTCTCTCAAATTGTAACTCCTTAGCTACTGACAGCACTTAGTCTCCCACCTGCTTCAATCCCTCCTTTCTGTTTCCTTTCTTATTTGACACCCCCCCTCCCCCAAAATTCCTCCTAAATTGCTTAAAAGGCCATTACTGAAATCAGCAGTTCAACACTAGGGCTAGCTGCTGCTTCTCAAGTTGTTCCTCTTTGGAGGATTGTAACGTAAATGAATAAAACTACTGGGTTCATTCAGTTATTGTAATTTTAGAGCACTTTTTCCAAAGCTTCAGCTATGATTTCCCAATCTGGGTGGATCCAGATCTTGAGCTGTAACTCTCAAGGCTCCCTTAAGAGCTGTAACAATTTTTAATTTGGGGTCTTAAGTTATTACTATTAGATTAAGTAGCTGGAGCAAGCTATGCAAGACTAAGGCAGGTTAGGTCATAGGTTAGCTATCTAGCCATGAAAATCTTATTGGTGACTCCAGTAAAACAGGCTAAAATAAAGAAAATAAAGTTCCAAACAGGCAAGATGTAACAATGAAACCCGTATAGTTAATGCACAGCTTATGGTCTTGTTAGCAATCGCAATGCTATGTTACTGGCCTGCAGGTTGCTGTTCCTCCTCTCCTTCGGTAGTCTCCAGCTCCTGGGTTACTGCCCGCGAGTGCAGCAAGGATGCTGCAAATCCTGCAGTGACGCCAGGGTCCTGATCAGGACCAAGCAGGGAGTCTCCGTGGAGGCGTTTGCTTTCTGGTCTGGCCTCAAAACCCATAAAAGTCTGAAGCTGGTTGCCTCTAGTTCTCTAAAGCACTTCACAGTCATTATCTGCCTTGTTAAGTGTCTAAAATTAATGCAAATTATAAAAAGACCAAAGCTATTAATATGGAGTGAAAAGCCAAGTTAAAAATCCTTGCAACTGCAGGAGCCCTCAACTCCTCTGCCTTGCCTCAGAGTTTGCATTGCTGCTCCCTGACTCTGTCAGTTGTTGCTTGTTCAAGGAGCTGTGGTAAAATCTGTTGCCCTACAAAAAAAGAAAATAAGCAAAACTCGAAGCATAAACCAGCCCCGTTAGTATGCAAGCATATAAACAGATCTACTGCAGCCACACAGGAGGTAAACACCATGCGGGCTGCACTCCGTTGTTTCCGAGGGATGAGGCTGTGCTGTAAGTGCGGGGGCTCAGGCTGAACAGGCACCTGAGGTTCCTCTTTGGGGCATTTTCTGTCTCTGTGTTCTTGACAAATTAATGACAGATTCCAGAATTATTTGGCCCCTTAGGGGGACATCTGAGAAACATGAACCCATTTGTATTTACCGTTGCCCTCCTCTATTTAATGTCTTAGAGGACTTATCCTATTAGTAACATAATAGGTCCCTTTCCATTTTGTCTCTAAGGCTTGTTCCTTTTAATCTGATTTCAAATACATTACTTGGCCCCTTATTTCATAAGCCATATATGAATTGGATTCTTCCTTTCTCATTTTACCTATTTTTCTCATGTTGCTGCTTCTACCCAAGCCTTGTTTTCTTCTTTATCCTGCCATAATATCTTAGGGGCTTGGACATGGGACCACCAAGGAATGGGCTATACAAACTAAATATGGTAGGGTTGTAAACCAGTCCCTAATCTGTCACTGCTTCTTAAAGCTACTAATATCGAGGTTAACTTTTCAGCCCATCATTTTGGATATTGTCCTACAATTTTCCTTAGTCTGTTTTAATAGTCTGACTCATTTCTTTCTATCAGTCTGGAGGATTGCAGGTGGTAGGGTATATGCAGTCCTTGCTTAATCCCCACGTTACTCTTTAAGGCTAAAGTAACTTCACTTACAAAGCCCCCAACTCCATCTCATCCTACCTCAACTGATGTTCCATATCTATGGACAATTTCCTTTAACAGCATTTTCACAGTTCCAGCGGTTGTATTCCTTTTAGGTAGAAGAGCCTCAACCCATCCTGGAAAGATATTAATGGTGACGAAGAGATACCAATACCCTTCTTTAGTGTGTGAGAGTTTATCTGGATCCTTTGCAGTATTTGCCAAGGTCCTTGGTTTAGCCAGTACAGTAGAGTGGCAGCTTTCTTTTACTAGTTCACTTTCGCATCATTATTATGATGCAAGCACCTTATGCAGTTTTTATTTATGTTCTCTATATCTTGCTTCATTTGGGGCCAAATAGAAATTCTTTGCACTCTTTTTAGAGTACCTTGTACTCCTTTATGTAACTTATTATGACAGTCTAAGATGACTTGCTCTCATTCAGCTGGCCACAGTATCCATCCCATCTTCTCTTTTGGCTGATCCCTGGTTGGGGCTGCAGTAAACAAACTCTGAGTCAATTTATCTACTTGCTCACTAAATTGTTTCTCAGTATTGCTTTCAGTCTTCCCATGTACTTTAACATCCTTTATATATATTTTATTCCCACTCTCCTTCTAAGCTTGTTAAATAAACCTCCTGTTTTCTTCATGGGTGTCCCATTATGTGCTTGCCATCGCCTTTCTCCCTATCATGCATCCAGTATTTATTCTATTATCAGCATAGTGGCTATCTGTTAGAGAGATATTGTGCAGAGGGGTTTATGTCTTTTACTGACAGCCTGTAAGCTCCTTGGCATGATCCTTTCTCTAGTTTCCCCACTATTTGTTCCCTCATTCCACTAATACCAGTATCTTGGATTATTTTTCCTCCTTGTTCAATTTTAGCACTCCCATGGGTGCACAATACCTTTGGTTTATTTCCGGTTTCCTTTAAAAGGATATCCACATTAATACCCATTTCTTCTCTTTGTGCTTAAGAGCAGAGCATGAGTAGACTGGGGTATGACTGGACCACCAAGGGTGAAAGCCTCAAGACCATCACAGCTCAGACTGCCTCTAACCAGGCTTTCTTATAGCCAGGGAAATTTTGCACCAGCCCCTGGGGAGGGGAGGACTCATACGTTACTGGTATGCATTTTCCTTCACTTTTTTTCTGTAACAGTACTGCTCCCACAGAATCAGCTCATGTTGAAATTCTTATTATGAATAACTTTCCTTTGACTGGGAATTTTAGTGCAGGAGCTTCTCAAGCAGCTTCTTTCACGTTAGATAGAGCATTGTTTTGCTCTTTGCTCCAGCTCCCTTCCTGATTCTTTTTCTGTCATTTCCATAATGCTCTGCTGGTACTAGCAAAGATGGATACCCTGCCATAAGATACTAGCACAGTTACAGATATGCTGCCGTAGAAATTAAATCCTCCCAGAACTCTTCAGAGTTGGGACTGATTAGTGGGAGTTTTCCCATAATAAATTTCTTTATTTCACAGAAAGCTTAACCTTTCTAGCATCTATCCATCTTCTTGTTTCACCAGTTCCAATTCCCCAGCAGTTAACCTGGGGTTGCATTAACTGTGCCGTATTCAAATTGACTTTAAATCCCATTTGGTCTATTAATTTTAAAACTCAGCTACTTCTCTCATGTACCTCTTCTTCTGTAGCTGCAGTCCCCCAAATGTCATCCACATAAGAAAATTTATTTTCTTTGTCCCCTGGATACCATCATTCAAACACTTTCCTAACCCAAGTGTGTGCAGCAGAGCAGGTGCTTGGCCCTGTGGGATGCAAGTAAAAGTATATTGTTTGTCTCTTAATGTGAAAGCAACTCTGTAAATTGCTTCTTCCCCTGCGTTTTGCCATATGGGAGTTTGCTGTGAATCGTGGGGGTGTGTTTGTGCCACTAGCTCTCCTAATTAATCCGCTGTCCAAGGAGCCTGACTCAGCTTTGGGGCTGCCAGGGGCAGTGGAGATACCTGTGCTCCACTGGGAGTGGGTGGTTGGTAAATGGTATCATGTCCTGCTGACACTTGAGCAGCTCCCCATTAAAGTTCATTAAAGACTCTCCATCTTCCACAAGCTTATGGACTGACGTTAATGCCGCCAGTTGCATCCTTGTCTTACCATTCTGCTGCGCAATTTGATTAAATGCCCATGATGGCATGATTAAATGCTCATCAAGGAGGTGCCCAACGTGCAACGAATAAAAGCTGGTGGAGCACATGCTCTAATCAACTTACTGCTTAATTCCCATTTAATTCAAAATCTGAAGCAATTTCTCTAAGTCCTACACTCCACTCTATTGTGCTTTCTTTCAGTGGCTTCATATCTGCAGCTACCTGCCTTGGGGTCACTTTTTTTCATCGTAACAGCTACAGCAGTTTGATCTGCCATACCTGTCTGCCCCAGGATGGCACTTGTAGTCTTTGTAGGATATGCTGTTATTCTCAACTTCTCTTTCTTTTCCCATTTGCCCATATCATCCTTGAAATCATCTTCCTCTGATGGCTCCCGATCCAGTTCTCTCCACCACTTCCTGCAGCTACAGCAGTTATTTTTAATTTTTGCATCCCAATCTGCTTTTGCAAGTATCTAATTTTAGCTTCGCATTTACTATGATCAGGTCCCTTTTGAGCTCTCCCTTGCTCAAGGGTGAATCACTGCACTATATAAGTTAATCCCTCTCCTTAATTCTGCAGTTTTTCCTTCTCTTTTTCTAAATTCATGTGATTCTCTAATTGCCATTGCACCTCCTTATTGCCTTTTCGGGCCACTAGATGGTATTCCTTTTCTAAAGACAAACTTATTTCAAGTCACTTGATAGACTCCTTTAAAACGCAATTTTCCTGTTGAAGTGGCTGATATTCTAGTGTTGCCTTGGCTCAGTCGGCATGGATTATTGCTGCTTCCCATACCAGTCCCACTAATAGAGGCGGCATATCGTCGAGTCTCCCTTCATTTGCTCTCCCGTATCAGAGAACATTTGGTCTCTATCATCCATCGGCTTCCTGTGGGCTGGAGAGGCGCCCACAGCCCCTGCTGTAATCTCTGATATTGTTGGGATTTCCTGTAGACCTCCAGTATCCCTGGTTTTAGGCTTTTTCCTGAGTCTTTTTAGATTTTTCCCATACTTTCAATTTCACCTTAAGGTATCCCTTAAGTATTATGAACAAGGCTGGTCAGATTTGTAGACTTGCCTTGAATGAGATCACTCAGAGGAAAAGATTTTGAGGATCTATCCAGTCACAGCCTCCACCAAAAGATGTTATAAATTCCCTTTTCCTGACAGTGGAGCAGACTTATAGGATTATGTGGCTGCTTGGAGCTAAGCACCAGCTCATGTCCTTTGGGTGGGTCATGGGAGCCTTCATGCCATTTCCCCAGACCTCACCAAACGTAGCTGCAAGCTCTATAAAAAGTGACCTGGAGAAAGCCAAGGTGATGGGTCAGCCCAGGTTAAACCCTCCCATAGATGGAGCATGGGCTGGCGAGGGAGGAAGAAAGGAAAAAAGCTGAACCAGGCCCCACCGTACCTTCCAGTATCTGCGTGTCCCAGTACCTCGCTGAGCAGTCTCTCGCTGTTGTCACTGCTGCTGCTGTGGGTGGATCTGTCTGTCTGTCTCTCTGTGTAAAGAAATATGAAACAGAATTATTTTTCATTTTGGAATCGTGCTGCTGCTGACATGATATTAAGAATAAAAAAAAATATATTTCTGGTCTAGCATCCTGAGTTTGGCTCTTGCATCCTTCTGCTGTCCAGATTCAAGTCAGCCGTCTTGCCTGCAGGCAGTATGCAAAATCCAACCTGGGGCCCGTTACGGCAGGAGATCCGCAACTGGCGCTCATGCAAAATGTTAACTTGGAGGTGGAAAATGGTCCCTTGTTTGCAGACGAGCTGATCTAAGCCTTTCTTTGCCAGGATATTACCAATTGCACAATTATGCACGGAACAGTAGTTGGGAGGTCTCTTTTAAATAGTAACACACCAGGGGGCTTGCCTTTGCTACGTGCTTTCTCTCCCAGCATTTCTCACTATTTCTGTTCAGTTCCAGTAACGCTGGCCACGTAGGAACGCTGGCATATGCACTGTGCCTGGTAACGTAGTCTGGTTTGCGTGTAATCGGGCTATGCAACCCCAATCCTAAATGTGTTGAACACCCTTCTAAGAGTAATTAGGGGTGGATCCTGCTTGCTTAAGCATAGGGACTATTTTAGATGACCTAAGGCGTCTGCTGCACCCATGTGGGAGTGGTGGATGGGATACAGGATGCCCAGGAACTGGAATGCACCCCCGGAGACCAGAAGAGATGCCCAAGGCCACGTAAGTGTTTCCTACTCTGGAGTTATCCTTACGTTTAAGGAAACTAATTCCAGTCACGGCTGCAAGCTTGGCTTTTATGTGAAAGCCAGACTCTTTCTCTGGTTAAATCCCTTCCAGAATCACGGACAGAGGTGGATTAATGTATTGCCGGCGCAGGTCTGGACCATGCATCCAGGCACCCCAGCACCGTCTGAGAAGGAGTTTGCTAATTTAGGACTTGTAAGGATACCCTGTATCTTCATAGTGCTCGTTAAAGTGTTACAGCTGTAATGAATTCATCTTCATTACACGCTTGGGAGGTAGAGGACTACTCTTGTCCCTGTAAAAGGCTGACAGATAAAAGGAGGCAGAGAATCAGAGAGACTCAGACCAGGCGCAGAGCCTGAAAAGTAATTACATGCCTAAACAGCTTTGGGAAGAAGCGTCTAAGTGGCAGATCTGGGGCTTGAACCTCTGTCAGCCCCCTCAGGACCAAATCTTTCTTCATGTGCTGTGACGGTACGGATCAGAAGAACTCAATTATTTACAAATCCTATAGCTGCAGGTATGCGTGCACACACGCACCGCCCCCCCCGAGACGGGAATTGATTTGGCTAAGGCTGCCGCTGACCTGAGCTGTCATTCGTACTGCTAATCCAGCTCAAATCAGACTTGTTTCTTTTCCCAGGGACCAGAAAAGGTACTGCACTTTCCACTGCAAAGAATTTGTTTTCAGCTTTCCTATACTTGTTCATTACAATGTTTGGGAAAACGCTAGGTTTTCTAGGGGAAAGACGATCTTTTGACATTTTTCTGGCACATCCGAAAGCAGGAAGTATCTGAAATGTCTTGAAAACTGATCAGCAGATTCTTTTTTTTTTTAAACTGAATAGAGAGGTTTTCAAAGATTAGGTATGGGATTTAAAACCCCATGTGACTGCACCTCAGAGGTGCTAACATAGCTTTGCACCACTCTCATTGCACAGCTGGTACGGTTGGCAGCGGCAGGTCAATAAAACGAGCGTTTGGAGATTAGATATTTTTCAGACTTGCTAGTGCTGTGCTTCAAATGAACAAGGGTTTCTTCATGTCTCTGTTAATGAATTCACTTTGACCATCTTGTACGTGGTGTGTATCACCCAGGAGCAGCATGTGCACATGTTGACTTCTGTATTGCAAGCCTCCCAAAACCACATATGTCCCAGCAGGGATGGGACCCACCCAGACTCCTCGCGCATCCCCCAAATCCTCTCCCCTAGAACTGTGGAGGGTTTGGGTCCCGATCTAAATTCCCAGTACAGACACCCCAACTCCAAAATACTCCCGTCAGCTCCAACCAGCCGCTATCACGTGTTTCTGTATACGATGTTCAGTGGTTTAGCTTGGGATGGAGCAACTGGTTTTGAAACTAATCTGAAACACAGGTTTGAATTAGACCTGAACCTCAGCGATGCAAGACTGGACAGGCTCGGCGGTGAGCTCCAGCGCCTGATGGGGTCATGGCCCATCCTCATTGATTTTCCTGGAGGGATAATGACGCAAAATCCATTTTTTTACTCCTGACATTAGTTCTACTCTGTCTCTTTGCGATTATTTTCTCTGGGCACAGCAGGGTGAATTGATCTACAAAATATTTGCAGGGATGGTAGAGGATTAAGTATCTCACACAGTTCAATGCAACAGTTGTTACCCAGGACGGCAGAGAGAAAAACAGGGTGGGGTAAGGGAGTTGTTCATTTTCCTTCCACTAAGGTCAGCCTTAAATAACTCTCCCATCTCCCTCAGAGGCCGAGACAAGATAATAAGGACAAAAATGTCAGAGCAAAGCATGGGGCCCCTCTATTTACAGCAAAGGCCAAATCGCTAACCAACAGATCGGAGCTTGCTTTCTAAACACCGATAAGCGGCAACTTTGAATTAACAGCCCCGGTTCCTCTGCTGCTGTAAATCAGCCTGACCCTGACTGCCCGTGGCACCCCAGTGCCTCCCCCCGGCCAGGGGGTCCCCAGCAGGAGGAGGGGGCTGCAGCAGCAGGCTCACCCCTCCCGGCCCCTGGAGATCCCTGTACCTGGCTCCAAACACCCCCCCGCCTCCCCCTACCCAGCCCCCTAACACTAACAAGCCTTATCAGTAGGATTTACACCTCCTTGTCTAGGAACCCATAGGCAAGCTTATGGATCGATTACTGGTGTGCATCCAAATCCTTAAAGTAGCTTTAAGTGCGCAAAATGATCCGCTTATCCAGCGATAATTAATGATATCGGACCTGAGTGTCCCCATACCCTGGCAGGGGAGATCAGAGCACTCTACAGTGGGGTCCAGCTGACCGTGAGCGGGGAGGGGGTCAGTCCTTCTGCAAGTCGTTGGGACCTCCCGGCCCTGGCATAGCATCCCGGGAGCGGGGAATAACCAGCAGAGCTGGTGATAACGCCAGGGAGATGGATGCCTGGGAGCATCCACTGCTTGGAAGAGCAATGGTGTGTTGGGTTTTATTTGCTGTCAGATGCCATGTTAGGAAAGGTCCTTTTGGTTGGCAAAACACCAGTTCCCATGTGGGTGACGCTGTGGGAGTGAGGGGGAAGGAAGAATAAATCACAGCTCCTGTCTTGGGTCCCAACCCAGCTGGAGGCATCTGAAGTGCTAAAGCTCAGAGCACCCTGCAAAGGCAAAAAAGCGAGTGGCACCTCCAGATGGCAAGCCACATCTTGTGGGGAAAAGCGGGGCCTCGGGGAAGTGGCATCAGGACAGCTTTAGCCAAAATCTCCAAGAGCACCCTAATAGCAAAACAAGGGCTTTTAAAGTAAAGTTTATTCTAGAAAATGGAGTCTCAAAGCTTCATATTTAAACTCAGCAAAAAGTGCGGTGTAAGAATGAGTATGTTGTTCCTCAATGTCCTCTTACAGTATCACTTGCAGCCTCCGATTTTATCATTGGGGAAACTGTGGCACATGTCCATGGCGTACCCACAGCTGCAAAGATGAGCAGTGGCAGAAAATACAGAAGTATGTGACATGATCATCTATTTTCAATCCATGAGACCACTTTACAGCAGGGGACAAATCCAGTCTGAGCCAGCAGAAACCATTCCTTCATTTTTTTTGCATTTCTCTCCTTATCCCCTTGTTGCCTCAGCTGGTTGTAGCACCCATCACTTTCTCCTATGTCTGCTGCTCTTTGCTGGCCTGCCCGTGCTTTCCAGCATCATGGCCAAGGACCAGGTTTTCTTCTTCTCTATTTTACCAAAGGCTTCTCCAGGTCATCCATGCTTTGCTCTTCAAGTGGTGCCTGTGATGCCACCTGCTGTGGAAGCCACGGCGGTGGCACCATGAGACTTTACTGCCTACAATTGCGGACACTGGAGAAAACTCCCCAATGGACTCAATGGCCCCTCTCATGGTTGTTTCCTGAGGACCAGGTCAAGATCCTCTTCCGTTGTTCTCATGGATTTGCATGACATGAAGAAGGACAGATGTGGTATCAGTGCTGAAAATGTGTATTTTTGGATTGGTGCTGATCAGGCTACTTTTCCAGCACTTCTCCACTCTGTGAAAGTTATTTGTTACTTTTGCTGTTCATTACTTGGCCTCTAGCAGGGTGTCATCAACTCTTCTAATGTTTCTCTTGTCTACGCCAAGGATTACTTTTGGGCCATTAATAGCCACAGATTTCATCTTCTCCTCATTGATAAACAAACTAATCTGTTCTGCTGCGTCTGCTAATAGCTGTGTCTAGGAACTATTAGCAGCTCTTAGGTGCTATTTTCTCCTCTACCGTCTCAAAAAATATGTGGCCAGTAATATTTTAATGGGGTTAAAAGGAGCATACCTGTTTTTTCCACCTATATTTATAACCTTGCATATGCTCTTCCCAAGGTGGATGGGAAAGATTTTGGGAGCTTTACTCTAGAGATCATTAAATTTGGTCTATTTTGCTTGGGTAGCTGTACTTGCATAGAGGTTTGAGACTGCAGAGGCCAGGGGGGCTTGAGTGAGGTGCAGCCAAACCAATTTGCACGTGCCATGGTCCCAGGTGAGCTGGGCTGGCCAAAGGTCAGCACTTCCCTGCCAAGCACCAATGTGCTCAGGAGGGGTGGCCAGAGGGTTTGGGTCTCAGGAGGCCGTTCTCGGAGACACAGCACACCTGGAAGACTCCCTTGTCCTCTAATGAAAGCTACTGGCTCTTCAGAGTTGCTCCCTGGAGCATCTTCTCCCAGTAAGCTGCATCTCCAGAGGTGTGGATGTACTCACAACCCTCTCCACTGTTAGCAGCTAATCCAAAGGCGACAGAAAGTGATGGGTAGACCCAGCTGGTTACACTGGGCTTCGGGTTACACCCTCCGTTTTGTGAATCAACCCTATGTGCTCTAAGCAGCAAGATAATGTCCGTGGCATGGAAGAGCCTGGAAAATTGTGAAATTCACGATCTGGTGGGAGTGTCTCCCTTGGGCCTGGCGGCTGGCGGGGCGATGGGGAGGGCTCACATGCCCTGCACCCAGGCAGCCGCCCGGATTAGTTTATAGAAGCAGCTGAGATTACTTGTATCCCAGTGAGTGGCCCCCTTCTCTGCTTGCACAATGCCCCTTTTGAAGCAAGGGCATCTCTCATTGTGTGGCTCCAGATAAGCCACAGAGCCTCACCCTTTGCTATAGCAGTCCCTTCTGCCTGCCCCCCACCCCGAGCCCACGGTGGCTGCCCCACCTGCCACGTATCTCTGCAGGCATTGTAGGATTTGGTTGCAAGCATTCCCATGATTAAGCACCCTCCTCAGTGCCAGGTTCACCTTCCTGCCCTTCGTCTCGTACCACTGCCACTGCCTCTCCACGCGTGCTTGGTCACACCAACAGGAGCACAGCTGCTGGAAACCACACAGAGACAAGGAGCACCGAGGATGCCACCTTCCCTGCTCCACGCCACGCTGCCGGCTGCTGCTGCTGCACCCCACATGGGGAGCGGAGCAAAGCCTTGAGGGGGCAACTGCTGGGCTCTGGGGGGTCCCCATTTCCCTGTGCTGAATGGAAAGCTACACCTCTGTACCTCAAATGGCCCATGTGCTTGAATGCATTGCCCCAACTACACATCCCCAGCTACCAGTGGCCATACTGGGGCACCTCCCAGGGGCTGGCCACCCCCAAAAGCTGCTCTTGGGGGTGCCTCGGGGCCATGTTTAAGCAGGCTGCTGGCACAGCACCGGGGTGCATTGGCAGGCAGCGCCTCCTCTGAGTCTATTTGTTTCACAAGCCACCGAACTTGCCCTCCAGGGAAAAGGAGGCATGTGGTCACCACCACATTGCTTCTGCTCTTCTTTTGGGGCAACACACACCCGGGGATGGGCAGAGCAGCCCCAGCGGTGGCTGCTGAGCGTGACAGCAGCGGCGGGGACATGAGTGGCATTTCAGGGTCCCCGGGTGCTCTCCAAGAACTTGCTTGCCTCCAGACCTGACCTTTGCTGTCAGTAAAACTTGCACAAACTTGTAATTGTTAACTAGTTCCCCCATAGTGGGCTTGTTATTTTTTCAGGACAGGGCTCGAAAATGCTAGACATCTACAGTAGTAAAGATTTTATTGTGCTGGCAACGGACTGTAAAACTTGATTACATGACACCAGGGATTGCCTAAACCTCGTTCCCACTGATGCAACTGCTCGGGGTCGGGGTGGGGGGGGTGGGGGGGGGGGGGATGTGAGGGAGGGAGGTGGCTTCGAGTCACGTCTGGAGGTGATTTAGCACAAAGGGCAGGAGCCAGGAGCAGCCCACTCCCACCCAGCTGCTCCCACCCTTCAGCCAAGTGAGCCCAATATGGAGCTGAGGATCTGGGGGAGTCACGGGAGGCATGTGTAGCCGAAACGATGGATGAGCATTTGGCCTGTTGCTGCCTAATCACATGAAAATCATGGGGAAGCCCAACCTGGAAGGAGTGAGCTGAGATTTTTCTGTAGAAAAAGTTTTCCATTGAGAAAAGGGCTCCCCTGTTGGCCTCCTCTCTCAGTTTGCTGCTGACATGGGAGTTTTCCCTCTAAGACAAAACTTTCTGCAGTTTATATCCGTTTTATATCCATCTATATCACTGCTAGCATTTTTCATATTCCAGAGGACTATTTATGGTAAGAAAATATGGTTTCCAATAGATAATCAAAGTGATCATGTTTTGGAAGGGGAAAAAAAAAATCATAGTAGGAAACTTTTGCAAAAATATTGGCCTGTGCTGAACTTTGAGCCAGCATGATATCTTTTTTCCTTCCAATAAATCTTCTGGCTTATTTCTGCACCCAAACTACAGCGAGCCAAGAGGGATTCCTGAACGCTTGGGTACAGTCAGCCCTTCCCCTGCTGGGACATGCTGCAGAAATGCCACGAGGTTTTCAAAGCTACCTCCAGGATTCCGTTAGCCAAGAGTAAGAGAAGCAAAAGACTAATAACACAGCACTTCCAACACAAAATAAAATCGCTTTTTTTGCTACATCAGTCGGGTAAGCCCCGGGGAAGGGAGAAGCCCAGCAGGGAAGCTACCCAGAAGGGAGAAGATAGTAGATAGAGGAGCCTCCTTACAAAGTCCCACTGTCAATAAAACATGAGTTCAGGTGAGCTCAGGTAATGTTCAAAAGTGCAAGAAGGAAAACCCAAAATGGCAAATCTCAGCATGTGATTAACCTGGGGAACACCCTGCTCTGGAGCCTTTCTAAGGCAACCACTGGACTGAGGTCCATTGGACCTCAGGCAGTGTGGTGACTGCAGGAAAATGACTGCTAAGGGGATCTGTAGGGCAATTCTGCAAGTTGTCTCCTTCGTGTGAGATGCCAGGTGGGGGCTCCCTGCTCTGGAGGAAGCGTGAGTGGCACAAGGCTTCTGCTCCTGGCTTTGACAACCTACTTCAAATGGGTAAAATGCCAGGTTTTATCCTGTGTAGCTGCTAATTCCCCATCTTCTCCCAGTAGAAACAAGGTCTGAGTAAGTGAATTCCCTGTACTCATATCTTGCTGAAACCTGAGACCCTCTTCATGGGCATACCACTAGGTCATTCAAGTACATCCAGTATCTTTTTTGAGAGGAAGGGAGACAGAGATAGTGTTACACATCATGCAGAGATGCTGTTAACTGTAGTTGAGCATCACAACTTGGATTTATTAGCAGGAGGCCAAAAGACCTACGTGGGGATGTAACTGATAACCTTGCCTCTCTTCCATTTGAGCAAATGAGTCCCCTCCCTGCACGCCCATCAGAGATTTAGCACTCTCATGAGCCTTTTTGCAATCACAGTCATTTAGCAAACATATGATACTTCTCAGTTAAAGCCATGACAGGGGCATATGGGACTTCCTACCTCCTAGATGTTGATGGATGGAATTGCTTTGGCTACTCAAGAAATCAAGGGTCTGGTTTGAGTCTCAAGGCATTCTGTTGATTTCGGTGAACTTCCTTCTGATTTATACTGTGTATGGAGAATCAGGCTTATTCCAAGAAAAAGAAGCAGCAGAGTTCAAACAGGTGAAAATGTTTCCTTTTCAGTGGTGCTGAGCACCTGTAGTCTCATAATTTAGAGCAATGGGAAGTTTGAAGATCATCATCTCATCCTCAGCATTTAAAATGGGCCTTTTCAGGCAGGGAAAAAAAAAAAAGTATACTGTAAGCAGAAAAAGATACAAGCATGCTATTGGTAGCAGAAAAGTTGAGCACAGAGGTATCCAAAAAATGGGGTAATGTTGTGAAAGAGAGAAAGAGCTAGATCTGTTGCCAAAATCAGACCCGTGAAAGCTAGTGGACCACCCCAGCCCATCATCTCCTATTAAAAGCGAATTTACCAGCCAGAATGGAGATAATCAGCTATCTCCTGGTTTTCAATGGGATTTACCAGAAATGTTTCTTGGTGTTGAAGACATAATTTTGGGCAGAGCCCCAGAGAGAAGAGCTGAGGTGCTCAGAGCTCTCACCCGCAAACAGCAGAGACTGAGTCTCTGCTCTGCTTAATTCCAAACAGGAATTTGAAGGGGCACCTGGCAGATGAAAGGGGGGACCTGCCTTTCAGTGGGTGAAGGGGGAAAGGCTTATTTTTTCACATACAAAATTTTAAATGCTCAAACTCTGGCCCTGCACTGAGCTAAAACAACCACCCAAGGTCTCCTGCAAAATGCAGATGTTATTCCTCCCCCAGCCCAAGCCATGGACGCGTGTCTCTCGCTGTGCACCACATGGCCAGTGAGCAGGGCCACAGAGAGCCTCAGCGCAATAATGTGTTTTCCTTCCTCTAACACCTGACAGTAGCATGGTCTCACCGACAACTTGGTCCCATCACTGCATACTTTCCAAGGTGATATTAATCAAACAGATTAACATGTTTGCCTTTAATTTTACATTTTAGAAACAGCTGTTGAGCCACCTCAATGCCAGCAGTGCCTATTGCCCGCATTAGTGTCATTAGTAACCATTGCAGCTGTAATAGCACCATTATCTCCTGCTAAAAGGGTCACTGATGGCTCAGGACAGAGCTTCAGGGAAGCAAAAACAGGTCAGATGAAATGAGATGGAAACTGCAAACTGTTGCTTCTGTCTTAACTCGCATAAAGACCCGTTGATGCTACGTAGAGGGAAATTAATGTGCACAAGCAGCAAAAATTTTGGCTAGAGTGTCATCGAGGAGGTGGGGCTCATGTGTTTCGTGTCACTTGGGCTAATGTAAAGCATATAAATATGGGAAAGAGAGAATGGGGATATTACTACCAACCAACCAGTCTTCATCTCTCAGAGCAAACTTCTTTCCGTCTCTTGCTGCCAGTTCTTTGGGTAAGTGTGACTGCTGCCCTTTTAGCTTCTACCTGTTTTGCAGAGCTGTTTCCTTAAGCTGATGTAGCTGGTGGTGACAAGTGCTGGCTCACTGGTCCAAGAAAATGAGGTCTCCTCAGGTCTTTGAGCACTTTGTGTTGTTTTGGGGCCCCTTCTGACTTGGAAGAGAGGGTTTTTCCTCTGAAGGTGTCTGCTGATCTCGGCTCTCCTGGGCATGTATGCTACAGGGCTCAGTGGGATGGCTCTTCCAGTCCAATTTGGCCTTTTGGGGGAAGACAGCAGGGAGGCCAGGACTGATGTGAGCATGTAGATGGAGATGGACTTCTGGTTATAATCATCAGTCATTTACTGTGACTTGTAAAGCCTGATGCAGAAAGCTCTCCTTCCCTCTCAAGCTAGGGCATCTTTAGAAGGTCCATCTGCTACTTTGGTCTCATTTTCATGCCAAAGGAGCTGAGGGACATGAGATGTTTAATGACAACCTATTTCTCCCTCCTAGACCTCCCTGTGTCTCCTCTGCCTCTTAACCCTAGGCCTCACCGTGCTCACCATGGCTCTCTGGGTCCGGTCGCTGCCTCTCCTGGCCCTTCTTGCTCTTTCTGGCCCTGGGACCAGCCATGCGGCTGCCAACCAGCACCTCTGTGGCTCCCACTTGGTGGAAGCTCTCTACCTGGTGTGTGGAGAGCGGGGTTTCTTCTACTCCCCCAAAGCCCGGCGGGACGCTGAGCAGCCTCTAGGTAAGTCAGGTTGATCTCGAAAGCAGTCGAATGCTATGTGATGCAAAAGGCAACAACCACCTATCTTTGACGGTGACACCAGGAATGTCCTTGATGGGGAATGCCACGAATACCTTTAACATACCAACAGCATCATATTGCCAATGAAAAGCTCTCAGGTTAAAAAGGCAGATGGGAGGGCAGGCAGGGAAAGAGGATTTATGAGGCAAAAGGAAGTGTGGCTGAAAGCTCCAACTTGGCTATTTCTTTGTGTGGCCATTACACTGGCCTGGGAGTGTTCATAGAAAATAAAGGTGCATGGAACCCAGGAAACCTCCTTCTGCCCCAAGACAGGATCAGTTGGCCCCATCCTATTCCTGACCCATGCATGTCTAGTATGTTCATAAAAACCCCCAGTGAGGAGGCTTCTTCTGCCTTCTGAAACTGCCTGTTCCCGTGCTTAACTGACCTTCTTCTTGAGTGTTTCTTCCCAGTATCTAACCTGAAGGTCCCTTGCTGTAAATTATTTCTTGTCTTCTCCATAGTGGACATGGGGAAGAGTCTAATCCTTTCTTCTTTATGGCTGCTTTTCAAAATATTTGAAGACTGTTCCCATGTCTAATTTTAACCTGCTCTCAGCTATATCCCCTCTACAACCCCCCACTACCTTCTTAGGTCATATTTTCTAGATCTCTGTCCATGCAAATTGTTCTGCATTTGGTCTGCATCCTTACCAACTGGTGATGCCTGGAGAAGTGCACAGGACCCCAGCTGAGGCCTCGCCAGTGCAAAGTAGAGTGAGCAAACTGGAAGAATGATATTGCATGTTTTTCACACCATGTTCCTGCCTACACAGGTGGTTTGCCTTTTTCAAAGCAGTTGATTGATAGTGATCACTGTCTCCCTTGGATGCTTTGGCCCTCCCTCAGGTGGATCAGCAGTCCTTGAAGGACCGCTACCACAGTCAAACCCTCGTCCTGGATGCGCAACACAGTCTTCCTGCCTACCTTTAGCATCTTTCCCATTTCTTACTAAAGAGCATCCCATCTTTGCAGTATTTCTACAGTTTCAAAGGTAATTTTTAGTACTAATCTTGCCCTTCAAGAGGCTTGCAGCCCCCACAGCTTTATATCGTCTCTTATTTCATGGTGGTGAAATGCTGGTGGTGCTGCTTTGGTTCCCCTCCTTAGGACTCCTGGACTACTGACAAGTGCAAGGGCCGGGAGGCAGGAGGAGATGACAGCACTGCCCGCACACCCTCGGTGCCGGGTCACTGCCCCCGGTCCAGCACTTTTTGTATGCATGGCAGTGCAGGTGGGATGAGACAGTGCAGAGAGCTGCTCCTCAACATGGTGTTTGTACCTAGATGGGGCCAGGACCTGTAATGCTCCAGCTGTAATGCAAGGATGATGTGTCTCTTGGAGATAGGTACCTGCAGTTCCTCTCAGCTTTAGCTCCTCTATGAATCCAGCAAGTACACCCTCTCTTCTGTCTTTCGAGCTACTAATGGAGGCTTTGAATAGATGCAGAAGAGACCCCCGCCAAATCCCAGTCATTTCAACCCTCTCGTTTCAAGATAGACCATTCCTTAACATCCCCTGACTATGATACACCTCTCCCACCAGTTCTCTTCCTGCCACACGCTGGTTTCATTTGTATCTGATTCCTTCTCCTGCATATATAACCATCCCCTGAAATACTTTTAGAGGTCTTCGGACGGTGAAGCAAGGTAATGTCATAGCAGAGGGTTTGCCATGATTTGTTTTGAATGGCCAGCTGGGCTGTTAGTTTCTCCCTTCTCTGATGATTTGTTTCTGAAGACCACCACGAATGGGTTGGAATTTTCATTAGCCAGTTCCCTAAATACCGTATTGAGAATTTCATCAGGGCCAACCAGTTTGAAAGTATCTAAGGAGTTTCTGCCTCTTGTTCCAGGATTTTTGCCTGAGCCACCACCTCTTTGTCACACAAGTTGGTTGTGTTTACAGTCTGCTCACAGCTGGCTTGAAGGATGAAGACATGTAAATCTCAAAACATTGACTAGCTATTTCCTCTTCCACTTAATGTTGGACTAAACCTTTCCTAAATTTTCCTCCTAGCACACTAGCATAATGATTTCTTATTACTCTTGTGCCTCGTTCATTGCATCACGCTTTGGGGGCTTGGAGATTTTGCATCTTGTGCTGTACTTTCATATTGCCCTAGAAACCTCATCTCATTCTCGCTTTCCAGGCATTTTCTTTTTGTTGTTAGGGTCTCTTTTCTTCCTACAGGAAAAAATCACTGATTTATTTGCCATTTTCTCTATTTTCATTGGGCAACTAAAACCTGAACAGTTCTGTCCACAAGTTTTCAAGTTCCCACCAGCAAACGAGACATTCTGTTGAGTTTTGTCTGTATCTGAATATGCCAATTCATCATTCCTTCTAAAAACTCATCCCCAGCTGTGAACACGGACACACACGAAAGCTTTTGCCATCGGCTCGAGGCTACATGCAGGCAGCCAACAGGAGCAGGCTGTTCAGGACCAGCTGGGAAATGCATCCAGCCCCAGGATTGGACCGTTCTTGCAATCCCAGGGACATCCCAGTTGTTTGCCCAAGCTCCCAGAAGAGTGGGTAACTGCCCGAGGGGGGCTGCAGTCCCAAGCAACTCATCTCTCTGGAGCAGACCAGCCCATTTTACCATCTTATTTACTAGCTGCTCACCCCAGGGAGGGTGCAGGGTTTCTCTTCTTCTCCACATGCCTGCCTCAATAAAGTCCTGGCATCTCCTTGTCCCTCACACTGTTGATATCTGCTCAGCTTGGCTCCTTCCAAGCACCATAGGATTATTTTGGGAGAGGAAACACAGAGCCTGAAGGTGCTACAAGCAGCACTAACCCAGAGAAACCTTTGCAACTTTCTCCCCATTTTCCAGCCAACTCTGGCTTAAAAATCTGGTGTCTGCAAAGGGGTTCTCCGCAGGGCTCTACAGACAGGGCTGATGCTGTGTGACGTCCCATGGCTTATCTTTTTCTTCCCTGGCAGTGAGCGGTCCCTTGCATGGTGAGGTAGGAGAGCTGCCCTTCCAGCAGGAGGAGTTTGAGAAAGTGAAGCGAGGGATCGTTGAGCAATGCTGCCACAACACGTGCTCCCTCTACCAACTGGAAAACTACTGCAACTAGCGGTGAGGCCAGCGGCGGGGAGCTCGCGGGCCACAGGCAGAAACATGCACTTATGCTACTGCACCTTCAAAGCAATTGAATAAACGTTGTGGATCTATTCGAAGGGCTGTGCTGGTTCATGCATCCGCATCTTGGGGTGGGGGCACTGATGTTTACTTTAAGGTGTTGTTGTCTGCGCTCAGGTAAGGCAGTTTTAAAAGGTCCTGGAGCCACCCATCACATCACACTATCCTTCTGCTGTCCAGATGAACTCCCTGGGAGGGAGGGAAGAGGATTACACAGCACCGGAGCGGGTACACGGAGCCCGGTGCCCGGGGGCTGAGGAGGAGAGGGCAGAGAGATTTGAACGAGATTTCTCTTTCCAGGGAAACATTACAGGGGAATATCTGTGGCAATGTCATGCTGATCAACTTCCTGCAGTTCACAGCCCAAATATAGCGAGGCAGCTGGGAGACCAAACTTCCTCGGCTGCGTAATGGAAACAGTTCAGATTAAGCAAAGAATTAAGTCACCTATTAATTGTACCCAGAAAAACCGTGGATGACCGCCATGACCAATTTAGAAAGTGTGTCCAGTTCCCCCTTCTGCTTGTGGGAGGCCCAGGCAGAGTCCCTGCTGTGGGATGTGCTTGTTGTTCACAACTATTTGACAAGTCATGTGCAGAAAGAGGGTTTTATCCAAAAGGAGTTTTGAGTGTATTGGCCAAGAGCTGGGCATTTCAGGGTTGCTGCCTCTTTCAAGTATCTGGCCCCAAAATTGCCGCTTTCTGGGACAAAAAACTGCTATGGCAACGCCAGCTGGCTGGGGTGGCAGACAGTGTGGGGAAGGGTCATGTCCCCTCTACTGAGGGACTCCAATGGGCGCAGCCTGGCAGAGGTGGCAGCAGTGGTCAGGGCTGCATTTTGCTGGTGGCAGATTTTGAAAGCTGGTCTGAGAGGAGACTGTGGTTTTAACAGCCTCTTGTCCCAAACCAGATCCCACTGCCTCCATCGGAGCTGCACAGATGGGAGCTGCCATCTCATCCCTGGCAGGATGCATTGCTCCCGCTCCTATCATGAGCACAAAACTGGCAAAACCACAGCAAACTGAAGGGCTGGAAGAGCAGTGAAGGAGCTGCTGAGAAGAAGACACAGCCATAAAATAAGAAATCAGAAAGCACCAGCGATTCCCCACGGTGACCCTCCTTACAGGCTCCCTTGATGCATCCAAGACCCTGTGACAGGGGCCCCCTCCTGCAGCCGCCACACCAGTGCTGCTCTGCTGGTGATGCTCCCCCTGACCTCCCTTCCATCCCTCTCCATTGCCCCTTCCTCTGGGCCCTGCTGAATATTCCCAGCAGCGGAGCTTGCAACTGTGACAGGCAGCCTTGGGCCAAAATCTTGTGGTTATGAAAGCATGGCAAGACATTCGCTATTTCTGAGCTACTTGGCTCCCACCAAACCTCACAGCATGTAGCTCCAGTGGTTTCTAAAGGGGACTTCCTAAAAACAATTCTCCTACCTGTCCTGGTGTCCCATGAGATCAGGACTGGAGTTACTGCAGTAAAAATAGCAGAGCTATTGCTCATGGTAAGGCCACCATCATATTCAGGCATGCAATGGAGTTCCAGCAATCCCAAACATCCATCCGCCCCAGGGAGATGCCACCCTGATCCCAAAGGGTCCACTTGCACAGTCTGGAGGGAAAGCACATCCAAGAGAAGTGCTCCCCGCCACAGCTGAAAACCCAAGACTTGTTCACCCGAACTTGGCTTGCATCACCTGGGACCGAGATCCTGCACTCAGTGTCAGGGGTCCATGGAAAGCAAATGAGCAGAGAGGCTCTTCTGAGACAAGACTGAGAATTTCTAGTGCAAATCTGAGATTTCCGTCTGTACCTACCTGACAAAATTGTACAGGTCTGCTGACGGGAAAGGTTGGAAGCATGAATACTGGAAGAGAATAAGGTGGTGTAGGAGGAGCCTTGAGTGCCTGACTGCCAGACTAGTACTAGCACGTCTCCAAGTGCTGCATAATGGTGACAGAAACAGCTGGGAGAAGAGAGATAAGTCTGTGGAGATACCTCTGGCTTCTCTAGGAATGAAGCACATGGGTCATGCCGAGGACAGGCGCAGACCGGAGTGGTCTAGAGCCCTCACTCGTAATATCAGAGCTGCATCTTGCATTACAGAGATAGTCTACAAGGGTTCAGCACCAAAGGGACCAGCAGTCACTTGCAGCAAGGTCAAGCTCCCACGGCAGAGCGTGGTGGTTCCTGTGTCCATCCCAGAGCTGTTTATCTGCTGGTACTCCTGCCCTGGCAGCAATGCTAGGGCGAGGACAGCTCTTTGAAGATGCCCAGCTCGTTTCCTGCCCTCTGCCATTGTTTGGTTTGCTCGTTTGTTTGTTTGCTTTTTCTGAATGCTCTCAATTAGGACTGGTTGGGAAATTGCAAATGCCACGTTTTTTGCTGGAAAATGTTGATTCATCAAAATTAGCACTTCCCGCAGGACTGGACTGGTTTTAGCAAGGCAGGATTTGAAGGGATGAAGGGACGCGGGAGGTTCAGGTGCCCACTCTGCAGGCATCAGAGCAGGGATTTCATCCTCTGCGCCTGATTGCCCAAGACCACATGCTAACCGCCAGGCTCTGGGCTTCCCTGGGGTGGACTTGTCTCCTTCTGCTGAAAAATTCCGGGACGTTTCAGCAAATGCAGAGTGGGAATTATTTTGAAATCTTAAGATGGGGCAGGACCATCGTCTCCTACCCAGCTCAAGATGCAGTCCGATATTTTCTCAGCAGGTTTGCTTGTTAGATGAGATGGGGGTCTGGACACACTGGGGGCCGAGCTGGTGATTACCCGGGGCTGGAGCAGAAGCGAGAAGGATGAGGAGCAGAAAGGGGCCGTGACGGATATTACCCACCCTTCCGCTGCCTTTGTGCCTCCTGGAAAAAGGAGTCAGCAGGTCCCTTGGTGGAGAAGGGAAGAGGAGGGAGTGATGACCACCTAGGGTCGGGGAGGGAGGGATAGCCCCACGTCTGCTTTGGGGACCCAGGCAGTCTGAACTCTCTGCAGAGTGCACGCAGCTGCCGTTGCTCCCTTCCTCCCCAAAGCAAGAACTGTCCTGGAGGCATATGGCATACGGTGAGCTACACTGCTCTCTGGGAGGTGCAGGACAAAATACTGCATCAATTTAAAAGCTGTAGAAAACCTAAAAAGAAAAAAGTCCTTATGAATACACTTTGCTTTCCAGAACTGAAAATAACATAAAGGGCCAGCTCTTCACTTTTTAAAAGCTGCAGCAAGGTGAAGGCCAAAGGAGAACAAAGGTACTTTTTCCCCTTTTTTCTGGGACTCCAGGGAAGGAAGCCTGAAGGCAACCCTACGCGCTTTCCACAGTGGAGCACACAGCTCCTCGTCTTGCAAACGTGATGCTCCCGGCTCGCTGACCCTGCACTGCAGCAGGGCAGGCAGCTTTAGCCCCCTACGCCACCCAAACCTGAGGATGGGCAACAGCCCAGGGTGTCCTTAACTGTGGTCCAGGATGGGATTTCTTTATAAAGCCCACCTCAAACCCCTGCGCCCTTGCCCAGGCCATTCTCTGCTCTCAGATGTGCTTGGGAGATGCCAGATCTTATGAATTCCTGCAGGAGAAGTGACTCAGGGACAGGGAATGCTGGATCCATTGACCTCCCTCCCCGCTCCTCCTCCTGCCGGGCTTTGCATTGTGATCTTTGGGAAGCAAATGCATCCAGCCCCCTTTATTCTGACTCAGCAGTTGCTTTGAAGTGATTTTTGCGGTAGCGGTGGGGCATCATGCCCGGCTAAAATATCTTGGCTCTGCTACTCTCGCAACAAACTTCCAAAGGTCTCATGCTAGCGGTGGAGGGCAATTTGAAGAGAATGCAAATAAAGGCTTCAGTTCATTCATGCTGCTTGAATAGAGAATTGAAAGCTGAGCCACAGAGGGGATTGCAAGACAAATTCTTTGGGCTGCCGAGTTGTTAACACTGCCTAGAAAAGAAAGGACCAAAGTTGCCCCTGTTTCCCGCGTGCGTGAACCCTTACCCAAACGGGCTCCGCTCCGGTTCTGAGGAAAGGGGACCGATGTGCACAGAAATGGGAATGGAGGTGAGCCGCTGCAGGGCACCGACCAGCAGGGTCCCCGGTGGCCGGGTGACAGACCGTGTCCTCCGGGTTGCTGGATGGGCTGCGCTGCTCCAGCTTATCTGGAGAGGAAGGGAAGGCTGCCACTTTCCCGGAGCTAATCCGACTTGTATTATTTCCTTTTCCAGGAAGCTGCAGATAGAAGAATGCTGTCTATTACCCTGGGAACTCACAGATTCACTTTATATAAGAAATAGCCAGACTATACCGTGGGATTTATCTTTTTTTTAACCATCTTATTAACTTTTTAGGAAATTTTAAACCTGCTTACAGTCTCTCTCCTTATCTGCAGAGTGATTGCTTAATAACTGACTTGCAGTGATGACTTGAGTAAAGAAAGCATGCACTGAGCAGATTTGGTGTTAACATCCCAAATTCCTTCTGATTTAGACCAGCCTCACCAAAAAGACACCTATTTTGAACAAAAAAGAGTCCTTCTTCCTTCTCCTTTCACCCTGGGCAGGAAGAAAGCTTTAGGTCAGGCTATAAATTGATCTGGAAAGTCATTGCCCGCACATTGTCTCTGGGTGAAATATTCCTGTGTGCAGCCCCATGCCAGGCTGGCTCTCACATCCCCCCTGGCCTGTTGGGCAGAGCAGGCAGGAGCAGATCCGGGACAATAACGGGAAGTGAAGCAAGCCCATAGGAGCGCACAAGGAAATGATCAGAGACTTAATCCTTTCCTTCCATCCCCAGCCGGCTTCAGGACTGGTGGCGGGAGGTGGACGAAGCACGTGGGCTCCTCCGAGCTCCTTTCTGTTGCTGAAAGAGCCGGCCAAAATATGGGGGTTTTTTTTCTGCCTGGTAAATGCCAGGATTTCCAGGATGCACATGGTTGCTCACACTGAAATTTCCTACAAAATGTTTTCAGATTTTGGAAGAAAATGGATAACGGAAATAAATTTGGCTTTTGTTTTCCAGGCTGTTGTCATTTGGGCTTTGTAATGCTGGATTTTGGGTGTGGGGGTGTTTTACAGAACTGCCAACTTCTGAAATGTAACTTTTTGTCGGAAAATAACGCAGCTTCCTCTTTTCTAATCAGAAAATGGAAAATCAAATGTAAATGACACCACCCTCCCTACATTGACAGTAAACCATTCTGTGGAAGTTTCAATGGAAAAAATTTCTACCCTTTTTTCCACTTATCAGAAACCTCCTTCACTTTGGAGGCTGGGACCCAGCAAGGTCCTGGCTCTGCAGACATGCCTGCAGGCAGATCTTGCACACCCAAGTTTCCAGCTTTTCCTACCTGGCATGGGAATATTTGGGGTGAATTTTAAAACTTACCCACAATAAGTGCTGTCTTGGCCCCTGGGCTTCTGCTGATTTCAGTGGCGAGAGAGAAATCGTGGTGAAATAGCTCGAGACCTGACCTGTGCCTAGTAAAAGCACACCCAGGGTGCAAACCGCAGCATGCTCCTCTCCCACCTCTGAAATTGCTTTTTCAGTCACTTTTTAAATGTCTGCAAGCTAAACCTGGCCACATTTTTCCAAATGCTGACACATTGCCCTGAAATAATGAATTCCAACCCCAAACGAGGAAAAAAACTGACCCCACAAAAATCAGATGAAATGTAGACAGGTTATTTTTCAGACCTAGTCCCAGTGCAGGTGTTACAAGGCAGGTGTCCAAAGTGCCTCCCTGTGCACCCATGTGCATTTTGGCTGACCGAAGTGCGGCTGCTTCTCGGCGATGAGGAAGCAGTGGCGGGGAGGGGACAAGGTCGCCCTCTGGTTCGTGCAGCCAGGGTGGGGAGGGGGCATCTGGCTCAGCCTAGCTTATGCCAAGGAGGCGGGAGGGCCACCAAAGGCTGAAACCCCTCTCAGAAAGCGCTCCTCCAGCAGCTCCTTTGCTCCTGCAAGATCATTGACTTCACCCCGGGGACACCGAGCGGCACCGAGCACTGACGTCATGCCCATTTTTCCTTTACGGTTTTGACTACAGAGCCCCGTTGTCATTCTCAAGATGCTTTCCCTTAATCTTCACCCCGTGGAGCCATTGCTTTGACTGCCCCATTTCGCTGTGCATCACATTTAAGAACATAGGACTGGGAGTGACTTTCAAGCCATTTGCCTTGGCCCTTGCTAACCTCGCATCACTGTGCCTTCTTCATCTCCAAAAAGGCTTTTTACATCCTGGTTTCCTCCTTTAGCCTGTCTGCAGCTTTAGTTTCTGGAACCTTTCCTGAGGAATTCATCCTCTCCTGTTGGGCTTCACAGTCCTCACAACCTGGAAAAGATCCTGAGGTTTCACATATCTGTTCAGAGCAAAGCAATTATCCGTAGCTCTGTCACTGAAATAGGGCACCACAAAAATGCTGGGAATCTGTTAAAGCCAGATTCCTGCGACGGCTTTCTCTTCTCCTGCAGTCCCAGCTGCTGCCAGGGAGTGGAGCGCAGGGCAGCCCACAGCTGGATCCGGCAGCCCTGCCTGCAGATGCCCTGCAGCACCGTCTAGGGCAGGGCAAGGTGTCATGGGCACGAGGGACCCCCCAAAATAGGGCAGAAAGATTAATAAATACAGACCATGCAAGGTGTTGGAGGAAAACTCGCTGGAGATGTGATGCTGGAGTAAGACTTTGCACGAAGGCCACGGGACCAACGGAGCTGGGGCAGCGAGGAGATGGCTGGAGCACTGCAAGCAAACTTCCAGTCGACCCACGGGCTGCTCCCAACGGTGTGATGCCAGCCCTCACCGGCACGGCTGGTGACCTGGACTGATGACGAGTTGGGTTGCTGCTGCTCTTGCTCTGGTCTTTGTTTAAAGGTGGTATTTCTCCACGGAGAATTTTGGTTGTGTTTCTGAACCTCCAGGCTCTTGAAGCTAGGACCGCCAGCCTGGCTCTCACACCCTGGAGCACCCTCACTGCTGGTTCACTTGCTGCCATGCAGCGCACCTCTCTGCCATATGCTCTGCGAAAACTTTACCTGCCCAGTATTTCCTTGGATGCAGCACATACCTATGGAGTGTTTTGGGTCAGATGGGCATGTGCTTTTGAGCCAGAAATCCTCTTCTGAGCAGACCGAGGTTTAGGTCTGCAATAACCTCCTACTCCAAAGGGCCTGTGCTGTGCAACAAAATGCTGGGCTCTTCTGGCTTGCCCTGGCACTGAAGGACTGCCAGAGCATAGATATATATCCTGAGTATAAATATTAATGTTTCAAACAAAGCTGGGATATCTTCCCACCCAGCATTACCACTGGGCTGGTGCTCAAATCCTCAGTCCCGCCCACGCACAAGGCATCTCATGGCATCATGGTCCTCCTCCTCGGCCGTGACACTGCTT
This sequence comes from Fregata magnificens, assembly GCA_013389945.1. Lineage (NCBI taxonomy): Eukaryota > Metazoa > Chordata > Aves > Suliformes > Fregatidae > Fregata > Fregata magnificens. Next base: position 156,852 of record WAAD01006570.1, read on the forward strand.
TGATCAGCTATTCTGCTGTTGGGGATAGCCATTACCCTAGCCGGCATCTCTTCCTGGAGGGGATGAGGCCCTAACGAGGGGTTATGAAATGATGTTGTAGCCAGCAGAGGGAGCGCTCAGAGCTTCAGTCGCGCACCAGGTCGGCTTGGGAGGCGCCGGGAAAATGTGTTAAACCCTGGCCGGAGCGATAGGGCGCTGAAACAAAGGTTTGCCCTGGCTCAGCTACCAGCCTGGGGATGCTGAGCTGCGAGAGGATGGGGGAATGGATCTGCCACGAACCCCCCAGGAGACCTCGGGTATGGGTGAGCCAGAGATGAGGATCCTCAGGGAGGGACACGCTTGCGCCTCTTAGATTTTGGTCATTTTGCAGCGCCTGCTCCAAGCCATCAAGTGAAATTCCCCCATTAATTCAGTTCTAGTATTGGGCTCTTACAAAACTCAAGTAAGTGCTGCAACTCAATTATTAAGGAATCATTCCTACAGCATTTTACCTCCAAAGCAATTTGTACCTCCATCCCAGCACCAGCTTAGTCCTTGTGCCCCACATGGGCACGGGAGCCGGGTGGGACTTGGCGGGCTGGGAGCTGCAGAAAGCTTGGGCATTTTAGGCAGAGCTTCATTTGAATTTAGGCCAAACAGGGCAACATACAGCTAATTCGTATTACTTTAGTGAATTAAAGACTTAACATCTGGCAGTATCTATAACAGACTCTTATCTTAGGAAAAGGGTCTAAATTATTCTCCGTGAAATGCCTCCGTGGTGGGGGGACCTCTCCACTCACATACAATAATAGAAATATAATTAGTTACGCAAATGCACATCAGCAAAGACTTGTACCCGATCCCCTCCTAACTGTGCAGATCCCCCAGGTTTTTAAATGAAGGCTCTTCAACCACCAATGGGCAATTTTGCAACTTGTCTCTACGCAGATCAGTAACTAGAGAGAGTAATGTAACTAAGTCAGGTGTCTCTGGGATTGAGTTAGGACAAGCCCGCAAGGGGATCCTGATGTGGATGAGATAAATATGTCATTAAATCACTTGCAGAGTGAGGTTATGTAGGGAAAGCGGAGCGCTGCGTGTTAGGAAGATGTTGTGTATGGTGAGCACAACCACAGGCTGATTAACACCCCTCGCGAGCCTGATAAAAGACAATGGGCCACATTTTCACTGCTAAATACATCAGGGATGAAAGGGAGCTGGGGGAAGAAGCAGAAAAGAGCAGCAGGAATGACCTGACCTGCCTGAAACTTGCCTTTCTACCAGAGAGCAAGGAAGCTCACTGTACTTATCCGAAAAAAGGTTGAAAGAGACTTGGTCACAACCGAGACAGTGGGTGTGAGAAGAGTCCTCATGGTGAACAGCAGCCACGTGCCTTATGAGATTTAATGTCTGGAAGGTGAAGTTAAGCCTGTCTGGACTGGAGCGGTGTTTGGCAGGCAAGTGGCAACTACTCAGTGGGGCAGTTCAGCTGTTGACACAAAAGATTTGCATCGCTTGAATCAATGGAAGATGAAGCTTGTTCAATGGGACCTGGTTGCTCACCCCAATGTCAGGTGCTTGCTCTGGGAGCAGCTGAGTACAATTCTCTGGCCATGGCATGTAGAAAATCCCCCTTTCTCCACTCAAAACCTGTGTTTGAGGCTTCCCATGTGCCTGATGCTCTTGCTGCTGCCTCAGACCCATTGCCCCTCCTTCTGCTTCATCCTCTGAGAAGAAGGTGGGGGTGGCAGTGAGTATTTACACCCAACAAAGAAGGGGTGTGGGAGCCACCGGGGAGTGATGCTGTTGCTGTGAGGGGCTCCTCTGCAGGGCAGAGAGATACACAGATGAGCGCAGAGCCATGGGCAGTGAAGATCTCTGCTGGAAAACAACCCCATTTTGCAGCCCATACCCCCTCACAGCCGAGATGTGGCAGTGAACCCTGCCACCAGCCCAGGCAGCCTGCTGATGTTACTGTTCCCTTCCCAAAGCCAGGATCAAACAAGGAGAATAAATCGCCAGGAAGGAAAAGAGAGGTCCTTGTTCCCTCCTCCCTGCACTTGCTCTCCAATTAATCTTCCTCCCAGATCAGGAGAAATCTCATGCAGCTCTGCAGCAGAAGACACTCTCTGCCTCACCAACTATGTTGTGTGCTGTTAGCTGGTCCTAGCTTTTAGGTGGTAATGCCTTGACCCAAGACAGCCTGGTATTTCCAGTTTATAGCTACTCAAAATAAAATCTGAGAGGAGAGCCAGCACTTGCTTGTGATGTGGGTGACTCCTTCAAATCTTGAGCCTGTCTCGCTCACAGCAAACTTGGACTGCTAGTCCTTCAGGAAGGTGGGGTGGCAAAAGCTGTGATGGGTCCAGTGAATGAATAGGGAAAAAAAAATCAGTGCAAAATGGCTCAAGCGGTGATTTGTTTGGACTTTTGTTATGGTTAGCTCCAAATCCGCAAGCACAGCCAAGCTGTCAGCACACCCATTTTAGATATGAGCAGCCCTCTAAAATTTCCATCAGTCTTAGTCTATAATATCCTCCACACATGCTAATACAAATTCCGTTTTTGACAACACCTGATGCCCAGTGCAGAAGCGAGAGAAGACTTGATCCCCCAGGGTGGTGGGAGCTCTGGGGCGATGCTTTTCCCCTTGGCTACCACACCGTGCCTCTGTAATAAAACCCGCACTACAAACCATTTTATCTGACTATTTCTGATTGCCAAAGTGCGTATCCTCTGGACATTCCAGCAGAGACATGGGCACCAGCACACGTGCCCTGCTTGGGCATTCACTGGGGCACAGCGAGGTTCAATACACTGGTGAAGGTCCCGCAGGAAATCTCTTGCGACAGCTGCAGTGCCAGGGCTGCAAGTCCCCCGACTTCATCGCAGAGCTGTCCTTCCCTGCTCTGTCCAGGATCCCAGCTTGCATGCTTTGCTTTCCCTCCCCAACAAAGTCGCAGACCGCAGCAGGGTGGCTGCAGAGCCTGGGAACAGCCCCTGGGGAAAGTGGTTGTCTCTCGGAGAGCCCCAGAGCAGCTCGTATGATAAAAAAAAAAAGCTGTGCTTGGGAGGCTGGCTCCCCACAGCCTGCACTGTGGCAAAGCCAGAGGAGAGGCAGGTGAGGAAGTAGCCGCTGTTTGGCTAAACGTGTGGCAGCGATGCCTTCCCAGCCAGGCGCCGACCACTGAAGCCAGCTGGAGCACAACCAGGCTAAACTGAGTGAAGGGCTCACACCCCGCGGCCCGTTGTGTCTGGTCTGAGAGGCTCTTGCAGCCTCGCATGGGTATCCTCCACCTCCCACCCCACAGCTGTGGGAGTCCCTGTGCCCAGGGCAGCCAGGTTCGGGATGCAGGGATGCTGCTGCCTGCAAGGGAGCTCCATCCTCCCTCTGTGCTTAAAAGCTCACAATGCTCTCGCCCCTAGCAAGTGGTCTCTTAAAAGCATCACAGGATCAGTCCTGGTCCTGGAAACCAGTGGGCAGAGAGAGGTAGGGGCTGGCACGTTTGGTAACTGGAGGCCACGTGCCAGTGGCAGGGAGGAGAGCAGCCCAGAAGGTGGGAACCACCAGCCGAAACCCTCCAACCATGGTGGAAACTACTTCCTCTGCCCCAGCCTTCTGCGGTGGCCTCGTGCAAATCATGCTGCCTGCTTGCAAACTAGCTCCGTTTCCTGGCTTTTGCCTCCCCATGAATTACCCGTCAGCCAGAGCAGACCCTTCAAAGCAACGACTGAAGCTCAAGGGCTGGTTTCCCATTTTATTGTGAGGACCTGGGGCTGTTTTCACTCTCAAGACCAGAACGTGGCTCCAGCCATTGCTATCCTGGAAGAATCATGCCCAGAAAAGCACGCTTAATTTAAAAGCCAAGTGCCAACATCCCAAGCTGGTTGTTTAGACTAAATGAAAGGTTTTCAGAAAAAAATCAGTCTGACTTAAATTCCACCCCCTTCCCCAGGAGATTGCTCCCTATCTGGTTGCCTCCCGAAGGTGGGAGCAAAGGCTTCGCAGTGAGTCATCTTTTACTTTGTATACCCCGACAGTGCTATTACTGCTTTCATGTGGGTCTCCGGGAACGGCGAGGGCGGTGGTGGGTGGGAGGAAGCAGCCGTGAAACAGGCATCAGCCACCGGAGGGGTTTTGTGCCCCGATTGCATTGCTGTGTGCGGTGGGACCAGTGAGGCATCCCCAGAAATATAGCCCTCCCCAAGACAGAGGTCGAGACCTGCTGCCCTGCATGAGTGGGGTCTCAACAAGGGATTGGGATGGGAGCTCTTGAAACACCCCAGTGACTCAGGCAAATATGAGATGACGCTCATGTAAGTTAATTAGCGAGCGAGGGCAGTACTCAGCCTGAGCAAATGAGCCTGAAGCCCCTGGGCTGGCTCACTGGAAACAGTGAGGTTCACCCAGAAAGGGATACTGAAGCAGCTTGTAAGAAACAGCAGTTGCAGGCACTCTTCGCCTCCGATGACAGGAGCCCTGGAGTGCGACCCAGCAGGTCTGGCCTGAAATCATTCCCCATCTCCGACACTAAGGTTTCCTGGAGGGAAAGCAGCTTTCCCCCAAAAGTCCCTTTTAGGGGATGCCTGCTATCCGTTGCTAGATTTTTCTCTCTCCTTATATCACATGCAGAGACAAAGGAATTCATTCTATCTCTGGAAAACATCTTTTTCTTTTTTTTCCCTTTGGATTGGGTTAGTGGAGAAGAGGTTGTTCCAGTCTGGCACCTCTTGTGGTTACTGTGCTTGTTTTGACTAAAAAATACCCTTGTGATCTGTACATATTTGAAATGGTTGCCTTTAATGCAAAAAAATCTAAACAAAAATCTATGCAACTTACTTCCAGCCAAAAAAAAAAAAAAATCTTCTTCTGCGTGAGGATCTACCTGGTGGACTCAGATGGCTCAGCAAGAAACCCACCTGGAAAAATAAAGGGAGGAGTGGCAGGCAGATTTGAACCAGGGATGCAATTTCCATTGCTGTAATTACACTTGCTAATCGTTAATCACGTCCAGGTATCTGTGTAGCTACAGAGGCTCGCTGCAGCCACCTCTCATAACTAGGGATGCCCTAAACTGGGGACTGTGAAAGTTGAGAGCATTATTTCTACTAATTTTTGTGTTGTCTCATCGAACATTTGTTCATGCAGGTGTTTTAACTACTGTCTGCTACCATGGTGTGAGCAGCGTGTCCTTGCACTCAGCTCAGATAAAGGCAGAGGGACCACTGCGGGGTGAGGGAAGGCCATGCATTGCACACAAGCAATGTCACAGGGATGGAGGAGCCACCTTCGGCTCATATGGGTCATTAGGGGGCTGATTGTGGGAGCTGCATCCCACGAGCTTCACCAGGAGCAAACTCACTGAGGGTTAGAAGCCCAGCGCCACAGGAGGCGGCTGACGGTGCGTATATCCATGTATAGATTACGCAGGGAAAGGTTCGTGGGGGGTCTCCCTTGGCCATAGCGATATCTTGCATTGCAGTTTTCTTTAAACTGTGGGGAAGTTGGATTAGGTGAGGAATTCCACAATTTCTTAGCTTTTCAAATAACATGTCTGCGATATCACCCAGTCTGACTCGCGCTCCCACCTGCCTTGGGAATTCGGTTAACCCTTTGCCTGTTGACTTCAGAGCTTGCACCAGGGCTTCACGGAGGGCCTTTTTGGAGACTGTTATCTTCAGCTGATGAAGAGACAGGGACTCAAGTGGCACTGCCAAAGTAGTGCCAGAAATAGGGGGTAGCATCTGAATCACCTGCCATTTGCCTCTACCTACTTAGCCAAGCACTCACTTCCCCCTCAGCACAAAAATACATGTGTGCACACACACGCACGCCTGCACGTGCTATGCAAGCATACCACCTGCTGTTTTGAAAAGCTGCATGTATTTTTTTTGGTGGGGGTTACCTTCCTAGTAATTAGTAATTAGCTTAGCAGTCCCAAGGGTCCTGCTCTGTGAGGTCTCCTGCTCCAGGAGCACTGGGATCTCTACAAAACCCTTGCTTTTCCCACCAGAGCCTTCTGGAGCACAACTGACACCATGAAAAAGCCTTGCCCCCCCCCGGCCCCGCCCCATCACACAGGATAGCATTATGCCTGTTTGCCCTGCAACACTGCTTGGAGAGGCCAACCTCATCTATACATCTGTCCTTGAAGGTTAAATAGCCCCAATGGCCAACAGGAGACAGTAGAGATGAGGCTTTCAAGGGTGCGTGGTCCCAGGTGGAGCCATGTTCAGGGGGCCCAAAGCCATCCCTGTGCATTTTCCCCCATCCGTCCACCCTCTGTCCCCATGTGAGAGACCCTGGGAGCCTCCTGCCAGGACAAGCTGGTGACATCCCCAAGCCCAGCCTGGCTGGGACCTGGCTCGGGGCACAATCCCCACCTCAGCTGCCTCTGTTCTGCCAGCGCCGTGCCACACTATCGCCTCGCTCGGTGGATTTTTCAGCAGCGGAGTATAAACATTTCTAGTGAAGTGCACTTAGTGTAAGTTGCTCTGCCAAGTGCTGTTGCCTCCCCTCCTTCGTTATGATTATGAGAGAGTGTTTTGTTTAAGCGAGAAAACAAATTGCCTGCACCTCCTACCTCCCTGTAGGCGTCCATCACCGGCGGCAAGGGTCTGGAGGGGATGCTGGCAGCACAGGTGGGTACAGGGTGTCCCTGTGTCACCTGCTTCGGGAATGGGAATGAGGGGAGGGTGCAAGCAGTGGGGACCTTATTGCAAACTCCCGTATGCCCTCTGCCAGCCACAGGTATCAAAAGCCCCAGCCCCTAAGGGAACGAGGCAACGGGGGACAGATTTATTCCTACCCCAAGCTGATGGATGGGGATGCAAACCAGAGGGAAATTAAGTGACTTGCCCAAGGTGACGTGCGGATGCAGTGGTGGAGGAAGGCTGCACTCGTGGCGTGGGAGCCCTGTGTGACCCCCATGCTGCCGCTTCTCCCTACACCCACAGTCGCCTGCCCATGGGACCCCAGCCCCACGGCCTCCTTTGGGGTCTCTCAGCTCAGACCCGAGGGCACCAGTGGCTGGGCCCGGCAACCCATTTACCCTGCCCAAAAAGCCCCCAGCCACAAGGAGTGATGGGGTGGCTCCTGCTGGGGCTGGCAATCGGAGGCAGAGATGGGGGTCCCTGATAAGGGGTGAAACCCTGGCCTGGGGGTGATGCTGCCACCCAACCCTCTGCCCGAAGACAATGAGAGCTGCAAACAAAGACCCGCACTGAAGCACAGCAGCAACGCAAAAAGAAAAAAAAAACAGAGGAAGAAACGCCTGAAAGATACATAGCTGGGATTCCTGAACCCCTCAGAGGTATTCGGGCTTAGCCAACAGGCTCAGGGATTTTTTTTCAAAGCCATTAATTACACAACAGAGACATATCTGCACCACTCCACCTCGCCGTGGCAAATAAGGGCCCCACGATTATTCCCTAAAATGCATCACCCTCTGCGTTCAGTGCCATTGCCTCTCTTGGGCACTTGGAAAAATAACCCATCACAGAGTGATATTTCCAGCTGGCTCTTGTGTCTGATGTTCTGTGGAGTATTGAACGGGCACTCAAAGCATGTGCCTCCAAAGGGCTCATCTGAAATACGTGAGCTGCATCAGTAGCAAATGCTGGAGGACGTGGCAGAGGGTTGGAAATACCACCCCGCTCACCTGGGCAGCTTTGCTGAGTGAGCTGACTGCTTGACGAGGGCAAGGGGAAGGTCTCCAAGAAGCTGCACCAAGGAAAAATCAGTGCAAGGACTGCATCCACCTCCGGCACGGCCCATTGCAGGCATTGCCACCAGCCACTCAGCTATGGCTGCTCTGTTGAAGCTGCTGGAGAGGACCTCAGCAACAACTGCTGTGTCTCTTTTTTTGAGGAAGAAGAATTTATTAGGAGCTTGCCTGCTTTTGGTCATGAATCCAGCAACATGCAGCCAGACTGACCAGTTCATACTGATGCTCCTGGAAGCAGGATAAAACATTTTTAAGGGTGAACCCTGAGTTTTCCAAGTGAGGGCAGAGCGAAGCAGTGGGTCGAGGGTGCCGTGCTGGGGGGTGAGACACACGACACCCTTAGAGGGCACGGCGTGCTCCTGCTTGGAGGCGGGTGGCACCCCTGCAACCCACCTTCCTGCTGCTCAGCTCCTCCCCAGGAGACACAAGGATGCCTGCTACTAGTGCTGCCTTCCCAGAGCATCCTTATTAGGCCATCCCTGCAGGGACACAGCTATGGGGTGCAGTCTTCTCCCCAAAGAGCTCCTAGTCCGAAGGGTCTCCCACGGCCTCCCGCAATGCGTTTCATTTGCAAGCTGTTTTGACTCAGAGCTTCCTCTGTAGACAGACCCATATTTGCACAATGCTATAAAGAGCCAAGGCATCCCCTGGTGCTTGGAAGAACTAATTGTACCTGCTGGTCCTTAAACGAGCTTGGACCTCTTCTTCCCCATGACATTCCAGGCTTTTAAAAAAACATAAATAAGGAAAACAGGAAATGGTGATGTGCTTAGCTGTTAATATAGGCACAAAACCATCTTCCTTCTCTGCTACTGTATTTGTTGCACATTTTTGACACAAATAATCAGACAAAACTTGGAGCCTTCCAGGCTCTCTCTGCAATGAAAAGAAGCTGGGGAGAAGGCGGGCGTTTCTCCTTATCTACCCTATCCCACCCTTCCTGGAAATCCCTTTTGGGAAGCCGTTAGCTGAGTCGGAGTCCACTTTGGCAACCAGGAATGACCAAGAGATGTTTGCTGTTCCACAGGTGATGGGGAGAAAGGAGGCACTTCTCTCCCTTTCCGGGATCATCTGACTCTGGGACCCTTTGGCCTCTTTCTTTTGGGCCACGCTGCAGATGGCAACCCAACAAGCAGACCCACCAAGTTTCACTTGCTGAATGTCATTCATGCTTTTTCAATTTCTACCTCACACTCGCCACTGTGACACCTCCCTACCCAGCGTCCTCCTTCCTGCAGCTTCTTGAGCCAAGTGAGGCTGCTCAGGCTGAGGCTTTTCTCTAATTGCTGGAGACGTTGAATTTTAAAAAACCCTACAGGAATACCAAGTCTGTCCAGCCCACAAAAATGCATCTTTAGTCCTCCATATAAACAGGGGTGAAAACACTTGTGCCTTTTACTGCTGTCACAAATTCCTCTGGCACAGTGCAATAACTTACCTTGGAATAACTTCATTTTTGCTATGCTCAGCACCCTCCAGGTCCTCAGGATGCATCTGCCAACACCCCTCCTGAACCCCTAAGTCCAACAAGTGCTCCAAAGCATCGGTAGCCCTGGCCAGGAGTTGCTACAAGAGTCCCTCTTTTGCTCTGAACATGCCAAAAAAAGGTCTTCTGCTGATGCCTAAGGGCATCCCGCTTTTCCCCTGCCCATATAACAATCCTGCAGCAGAAACCCTCTGGGCTGGGAGCACAGCCCCGAAATGCTCTCCCCACCCAGGGGTGCCAGGAGCCCTCAGCAGACCTGCCTAGCCTCTGCTCTTGTTTGCCTCTTGTCAACCAGGGTCCCCAGGTGAATTATTTCTCCCACTCTTAGTTCTTTGACTTCAGTTTCATGCAGGCACCTTCCATATACCACATCCCCTTTCACCAATGAATCTCCCCTGTTCTAACAGTTTAGTGTGCCCCAGCATCAATATATTTTAGCAGCATGCAAGGACATGGTGTTATTGCCAGGTTCCTGGGTTGTACAAAACAAAAGGTATCGCTTTCTTAAAGCCACTGAGAAACGCTCTGGCCCAAGCACGATTATTCCTCTGCCATTAAACAGCTGTGTATAGGACTGGCTAATCACTCTCTGGTCTCGTTAGGGATGACTTTTTCTCCTAGTCTTCAATGACGGGAGACCCAAACCCATGGCTCACCCTCACCCTACTTTTGTCTCGCCTTGGACATCTCAACCTGCGGTGCCCAGATCTGCTGGGCATGTCAGTAAAGCAGTCTGATTTCTCCCAGTTGGCCTCACTCTTGACATATGAGAATATAAGGTGCTTTACAAATGGGGGTACCTTTGTAATGCTGTAGGCACAGCACCTGAACCATGCACCTCAAATCCTTGTTCTGCTCACCTTGTCATTTGTGGTATAATTGTGAAATAAGTCAAACAAGCACCACAGGGTGTCTTGGTTGGGCTGGGATTAGGTACCCCTCCCCTCTTTGGATTATAGGTGGAGAGGAAGGGAAAAGTCATGTAAATGTCCCCTTCCCTAAAGGTATCTGCTTGGCTCAGCTCACCGGCAGCATCACTAACATCCATCCTGGCCTGCGACCACTGCATTTCTGCAGCTATTTACATTCCTCTGCCTTTGCTGAAACTCACATCCCTGCCCGCAAGGTCCAGGCTGGCCCAAGCTTTCCTGTTCTTCCCCCTTTCCCTGGAAAGCTTTCCAGCCCATTGCCACATGTTGGTGGCCACCCACGAGCCGCTTTGATCAGCTCCGATGGGCAGCGCCGTCAGGGGGCTTTGGAGCCTGCCCAGACGCTTCCACAGCCACTGCAGCAGCAGAGGTTTTCTCTCTGAGTCCCGGGCATCCACTGGTCATTTCAGGGCACCTTTCAGATGTCACTTTTATTCCAGCTCCCGCTTTAGATTCATTTAGTTTCAGCATGCTTTGGCTGACTTGGCTTTGCGAACACTGTCCTTGCTCCTTGCGAATTTAACGGGAACCCATGACGGCAGTTTCTCTCCTGAATTGCACCGTTGACCACGGAGGTCAGACAAATGCAAGACGTGGAGGGCTATTTTTATTGCATTTCCAATGTTTTCAGGTCATGCTTTGCTGCAGCCCCATCCACTTGCAAACCAAAATGCTTCCTGGGATGCTGTGTTTTTGCAAGCCCCTTGGCGGTCAGTGCTGTGGTCCAGAGGCCCTCCTCTCCCTATCTTTCTGCCTCACCGTCCTCAGGTTAGCCGCGCCCTTGGCTTTACTGGTCCTCCTCCTGCTCTCCTTCGCAGGCCCTCCTTGCAGGCAATGCCAGGGGCTGGAGTTTGGGGTGGAGGCAGCTATTGTTCCAGCTATCTGCAGTGTAACGTTCCTTACGACTGTATTAAATGAAGGGCGGAGGTCACACATCCCTAGTTTAAATTAGGTTTAGGCTGACCTTTAACAATATTACACTCGTGGATCCTCTCATAACTCACTGAATAAACTCCCAGAGGGTTTTACCACCTCCCTCTTTTCTTCCTACTGTAAGGATGCCCGAGGCTTAATGTGTTTCTCTCCAATTTCGCTTTGATTTCTAATCCTATCCCCTTCTCCCCCTTCTTCCCCCCCCCCCNAAAGAACCTGTTCCTTTTCTCTTCTGGGCGACAGCTCTTTCTTTTGTGTCTCTTTCTTCCCTTCCCCGCCCCCCTCCTCTTTCTTGACACAATGCACTATTTATTTGCACTGAAGGATAACTAAGAAGCAATTAAAAGATCAAAAGGCACAAACACTAGTAGATCCAGTGGCAACTTGTGGGGTTTATTTTGCTGCTGCTGCTGCTGCTGCTGAAGCTTCACCAAACTGCTGCCTTGTTTTTCCCCCAGCCGGAGAGACACCTCTCTTACTGGGTCGCCTCTTCCTCCGACCAGACTTTTTTATGATCGCTATTTTTCACCCCCATTGTTTGCTATTGCAGTTGTTTACTGGAAAATCACTTGTTTTTCTCAGGGAGATTAACCCTCCAAGCTTTCTTTTGTCTACTCTCAGGAGGTCCTTGTGGTGAGCTGGGGGAAGGGAAGGGAGCTGGGCTCCTTCAGCTATTAACAGTAGCTTACAGCCCTGCTTGCCCCCCTGCCAAGGTTGGGTCCTTTCCTTTGATGGGGTTTTGCTTCTGCAGTGAGGAAAGGTGGTTGCTCTTTGTTAAAGAGACCAGCTCTCCTGCGTGCTTTGCGAAGACCCACGACTGGGATTTACTAAGTCCTAGGCATCTAGGAGAAACTCCTAAAGCCAAAGGTAAGCATCGATGGAGATGCCTCTTTTTGGGAGAAGTCTGGAGCCCTGACACATACCAGCAGACGCTCAGCCTCTTTGATGGCTAGGCCGCTTCTTTACATGCTTAAATATCGATGTAAGTGCTGAGATTTGATGCCTGTGTTTGAGTCTGGTGTGCACAGAACTGCTTTCTCAGCATCGCGTCTCTCTCCCAGGTGTGCCAATGTTTCTGTTGAAGCCCACAGCCCTGACATCAGGTCTGCTGGGTGGGATACACAGCAACAGAGCCCAGAGAAGCGCAGTCCAGAGGACAATCCAGAGAACAGAAAGGTGCTGGGGAGGGAAGGATGTCCAAAGCCCAGTGAGAAAGGACCAGTCCTGCTCATATTGTCCTGGGTGTGTTGAGGGCAATTCTGACTGTTCAGAGCTGCACCAAGTCCCCTGTCCTTGAAAGAACAAAGTGCAAACTTGAAAAAAAGAGGAAAAAAAAAAGTTTTCTTTATTGCATGTTGAGGTGAGGGCTGCTGCATCCTTGCCCATCCACACCACTACCTATGGCACGCTCTGCCTGAGATGGACCAAGCTGCTGCCTCATCTCAGGCCGCTCTGCTCCTCTCCACTCTGAGGAGGGTGCGTGCCGGTGGTGCAACCTGGACTGTGTGTCCCTGCAAGGGGGCACCCACCTGAGCAGCGGTGAGGGTGCCGGCATCTGGGGGCTGGCCGGGGCTGCCTTTGCCGCTGGTGGAAAGGGAGTGGGGTCCCTTCTCCTGCGGCAGCCGCTTCCCTGGCGGGGCAGAGCTGGTGGGCAGGTCTGTGGGAGAAGGTGAGTTTTGCTTAATGCAGCACAATGCAACTGCCATGCAGCACTGGCAGAGCAGCGGGAGCGTGTTCAGCCCGCGCGCTGCCGTACGCTCACAGCGAAGCCTGGGAAAAGTTCCTTTGGCTTAAAGGGAGCTGTGCTCGCTTGCAGAAGCCTGCAGGAAGCAGAGGCGACCTAGTGAGCAGGAACGGCTCTGGGAAGGTGCTCTGCGGGGTGCAAAATCCGAGTGCCGCTGCCCTGTGGAGGGGGAGCGTCCATGTTGTCCACACGGATGTGCACGGGTGGACGATGTGCACGGGTGGACACGGGGGCTGCCGCGGCAGGGGCTTGCCTGCCTGCACTGGGGCGCATAACGCGGAGCAGGGCTCCGGGGCAGGCGTGCGAGCCCAGGGTGGCCGTGCGGCCGGCACCCCTGAATGCCCGTGCCTTTGCCAGGGAGCCCTTCGGAGCAGTTTGGGGGCCGGCGCGGGGCAAGGCTGACGGCCCGGCCACCTGTGCCCTGTGCGCACCTAGAGAGAACCCCGAAAGCAGAGCGGGCAAGGCAATCTCCC